>JAKSZU010000012.1:22440096-22987596 GCA_026018925.1 Tupaia tana
ATATGAATTGAGATTTTTTTTTTCTTTATTATGAGGCCAGTTGGGCCAGCAGGTGGTATAATGGTTAAGGTGCTGAACTCCCACATGGCTGACTGTGGTTCAATTCCTGGACCTGACAGCTTGAAAAAAATGCTGGGAATGTGTGTGTGTGTGTGTCCAGAATCCTTAGAGGAGAATGGAGAAGAAGGGATAGTAACATGGCCATCCTCCCTGGGGGGGGGGGGGTGATTTCTCACCTTCCCTCTCCCTGTTTCTCTGTCTCTCTGTGGTAAGTGCACACATCCTATGGCAAGAACCTTAAAAATAAATGAGACCAATTAAGGTAAAATGGCATTTATTTCACTTTTTTTTTTTGGAGAGGTTTTTGCTATAGGGCGTGTGCACTCACCAGAAAGACAGAGAGAGACAGAAAGCGAGAAATCATCCCCCAGGGGGTATGTCCACACTGCAATCCCTTCTCCTCCATTCTTCTCTTGGGATCTTGGGTACACACGCACATGCGCCCAGCATGAGTTTAAGCCACCGGGTCTGGGACTCAAACCGCAGTCAGCTACCCAGGAGTCCAGCGACATAGCCATTACACTAACTGCTGGTCCCATTATTTCACTTTTTGATATGGGGGGAACAGTAAGAACCTTTGGAGAGTTACCATGTGAGGATCTAGAAGGGCCAGGCAAGCCGCGAGTTAGTGATGTGCAGAGCTTTTCCTACCTCTCCACATTTCTTACCAGGTGATTGTGTTGTGCATGTATACCGACTGCTCGGGAGCTAAGAGGGCCATTGGGTACCCACGTTTATAGCCAGGCCTTTTATTCTTTGCAGATAATGGGCTCAAGAAGGACAGCAGGGGTGGAGCCATTTTATTAGAATTGTCTGCCACTTTGAATACAATCTGAATTTCTTGCTGTTTCTGATGCAACCTCTAGAACTTTTCCTCTGCACTTATTAGTACTCTAAGAATTGGCTCTTAGGCCAAGGAATAGCAGGCAGCAGGAGGTTGCACAGAAAAGCTAGCTAACAGGCAGAAAAATAAAATTTGTGAAGGAGAGAAGTTTCTTTTAATTGTTAGAGTCAGTCTTTTTTTTTCTTTGATAAAACAAAAAATGCAAAACCAAGATGTGATCTCTGTTCTCTGTATCTATTTTTACATTTACGAGCCTCTAACCCTAGAGAACTTGCTTTTCAATTGGGCTTTGATATGTGAAGTTATCAACAAACCCCTCTGGATGTGTGAGGACATGCATGACTCGGTTAGGGTCTTGGATCACTGAGGAATGTGACCTCCCTTAGTGTGGGGGATTTGGAGTCCATAAACATGGTTTAAGGTTTTAGCCTTGCCCTTTATTCAGAATTTTCTGGAATTTGAATGTCTAAGGCATCTCTTAGCTCAGTTTTTCTGGTTCTCCTAGACCAGGGTAATCTGTCAGGGCCAGACACTGTGGACCATGCCCTGATTAGTCCTGTGGTTCTCCTGTTTTGTATCTTTTATCACCTGAAAACCATTTTGTTTTATCTGTTGCCTTGAGTTATATGTCAGAAAAGAAAACCTCTATGGTTTCTTCCAGAGAACAGAGGAAAGCTTATTTATTTCTTACGTTTATTTATTTCCATGAGAGAGAGAGAGAGGCAGACAGATAAGCACTCTCAACAGGGTCTCATGCTGTGATTCTTCTCCAGCTAGTCAGGATCCTAGCATGTGACCTGTGTATCCAGGTCCACCCAACTCCAGTCGTCCAGCATTGCCAAACAGTGTGCCATCACGCTGGACGAAATTATGATCTCTTGTTTTTAAATTTATTTATTTCTTCTAAGAGTGAGTTGGTGTGTGTGTGTGGAGGTAGACACAGAGAGATAGCACCTCCAACAAAGTCTCAACACTGGTATCCACCCCCAGCTTTGTCTACCCTAGATGATGGGCATATGTGTGCCTGGTATGCTCAAAAGGGACCCCAGTCTTGAACCTGAAACCTTTCCATGTGGGTCAGCCTCAGAGCATCATGTTTACCTCTATGTCACTGTCTGGCCTCCTAATTGGTGATCTCTTGTTATGAATTCCTGAGATAATGCCCTTGAGCTTAGTTTGGAGAGTTGGGGGATCTTCAAAAGAGACTTTGGCAATGTTCCTATCCAATTATCAGAAATATTTGGTTGCATTTAACACTGTTGTTAGTATTTTGATATTTGGTAAACATGTGATATTTTTATAATTTGTTAAAAGGAATGATTTGGATTTTCTTTTTTATTCTTATTTTTATTTATTTTTAATTTGACCAGAAAAGGACAGAGTGAGTGAGTAAGTGAGTGAGAGAGAGAATGTGAGAAAGCAAGCTGCCAGGTCTGGGACTCGAACTGCAGTCAGCCATGTGGGAGTCCAGAGCCTTTAACCACCACACCGCCTTCCTGCCCTGGAATGATTTAGATTTTCTAAGATAGCTAAAAGCTTAGAAAAATAGAACTGGAATCACTGATCATCTCCTTGTGGTTAACCTTGGTTTTCTTTTAGTATTTCTCACTTTTACAGTTTCCTATCCCTTATCAATGCATAGGTGTTCACAAACTGAACAGTCTTTCCTGAACCCCAGTGTGAGCTACCAAATCTGTACATTGTACCACCACTACCCATCTTTTTTTCCTTTCCTTCCTCTGGCTGAGCAATCTCTCCATTTCTTTTTTTTTTTTTTTTTCCTCTCATTTTATATAGGGCGTATGCGCTTGTTGAGAGACACATGGAGACAGAAAGAAAGACAGGAAAAGTGAGTAATCATCCCCCAGGAGGGAAGACCATGCAGCAATTATTTCTCCATTCTCCTCTCGGAATTTTGGGCATGCATGCACACGTGCCCAGTGTGTTTTTCAAACCGCTGGATCTGGAACTTGAGCTGCTCACCCAGCCATATGGGATCCAGCTGCATTAACTGCTGGCTGGCCCTCTGCCTTTTTTATAAGTCTCCCTTTTGAGACTTGTGATTATATGTGTTACTTTGTGTTTTGTTTACATGGGAAGTCAGTATCAGATATGTTGGCAATTAGAGCTTTGAGGTTGGAAGGAATATGCTTCTGAAATAATATGCTTTTTTTCCCTCCCTATTAACGTAAGTAATTGTGGAGCATGTGTAAACTCTGGAGGTTATTATTTCTTTTTAAAATGTTCATCAAAAGAATTTTTCTGATGTCCTTTAAGGGCTTAGCCAGAATCCAACCTTTACAAGATCGCATTAAAAGTAACAGACTAACCCAATTAAGGCCTTTCTAGAAGTGTGGGAATCATTTGTTTAAACTGGAATTTAGGGTCTCCAAGTATATATGAAAGAAATAGTCTGGTAGAGGGGCTGGCAGGTGGCATGGTGGTTAAGGGTGCTGGACTCCCATATAGCCGACTGTGGTACGAGTGCCAGACCTGGCGGCTTGCTTGCTTTCTCAGTTTCTCTCTCTCACTCTCTTACTCTCTCACTCTGTCCCTCTCTGGTCAAATTAAAATAAATAAATAAAGCTAAATAAAATAGTACTTAAAAAAAATAGTCTGGTAGCAACATAAGAAGTAAACCCATAGGTATGGCCTATCATGCCAAAGGTTCATAGTGATTAGCCTATGCTGGGAATATGTCCCTGATAGTGTTCTGGAACTACTTTGAGTAGTCAAGCGTTTTGGTGGTGGCTTTTTGTCTTTCTTTGATGTGAAATTGGGATCTTAGATGTTAGCCAAGGATGAGTTTAAATGTAGATAATTGTAAATGCCCTCCGCCCTCCATTCTTCCATTTGGGAGTGGCTAACCGGAGTGGGATAGAAAGTGCCTCTCACCAGGGAGTCAGCGTCCTGAGAAGTTTCTTCATACACAGGCTGGGGAAAAGCACTCTGTATTACCATCATCCATACACTTTTCCTTTTTTGTGCCCAGTATTTATTGACAACTGGCTATGGAAAAAGCACAGGGCTAGTGCATCTAAACATCTGTTCATTTTCTTATTACTTTTCCTCTGTGAACATGCTTAATATTAGGGGTTTGATGAATCAATGAGTGGGTGAAGTTCAGAAGTTAGATGGGAAATTATCTTTGGATATGGGCGTTGGGTACCTCCTGATTCAAATATTGCATTGGGAAGTGGCTGTTTATATCTCTCTCTGGCCTCTGCTCTGGGTGCTGAGATGACCACTGATAAGGAGACTCAGCATGCGGGGGTAGATTTTCTAGTGAGTAAATAGGTCCTGGTCAGTTATTTTTCCTATTAGTCATTGTACATTACATTACTGCAGCCAGGAACCCCAGTAGCATAATATACCATTGTGTTAGAGCGTGCTACTCAGTAGTTAGTAGTAAGGCTCCTGGAAGAGCTTTTTTAAAAATTTCGGTCTTAGCTTTTGAGCCAGAGCTGGATTCTAAGTGCTTAGACCCAAAAAGCTTCTATCTACTGAAACCAAGTGCAAGGGGATACTGAGACCAAGTCCAAGGGGAATGGAGGTTCTCCAGAAAATTGTATACTTAAGTAAGAGGGGGATCAAAGCTTTTTGCTTCTCAGTGGACACTAGAATCTCTACACAGATACCCAGGTATGAATAAAATCCAATTTCCAAGTAAGTATTGCTATGGTGGTTAGAGTTAGCACAGAAAAGTGGGAATTAAGATCAGAGTGTTGACTTGAATCTATAATGTCCATTTAATCAGAGATATCAGTTGTGAGGGTGCTGTCTTGCTATTTTTTCCTTAATATCTGTGTTTTGACATGTCATTACCTTGAACCAGAACAATATTTAAGAAAGTCCCTAAGAGCCATGGGAGGTGGGCAGGGGCCATTTTATATCTTGTTTCAGATGGACCATTTAAAAAAACCCTGTAAGTAGCTTAGTGATCAGAATAAGTTAGAAATAGCGTTGCTAAAAAGTATGGGTAGAATAACTTTCTGCAGCCTTTGTCCATTCCAGGTTTAGATTTGTGCAAGAGAGCCAATTTGGGAGCAGAGTCATGTGCTCAGCGCTGTCCACATTTGAGTCACCTACATAGTGCTTATTACTGGTCTCTGGAGGGCCAGCAGTAGATGTCAGGATGTGAGTCTCAGATTTGGCTGAAGCCACATCAAGGGCTGGTCCTAGTGGGTCAGCATTGTTTTCTGTGGTTTATCATCTGGCCTAGGGATGTGGGGGGGGGGGGCGGGTGACTTGGATCTTTGTTCTTTTGGCAATTCATATCATTCGAGGTCATTTTGTAAATGTTCCTAGTGACTAGCTGAAGGCACTGTGACTTTTCTACTTTGGTGGGAAGAACCCTGCTAGATGATTCTTGCCCCCTTTTCTTCCTAAATTTTGATGCTGCTATTTTCCTGGGAATATTCTGGCTTCAGTGTTTAGATTATTATAGGATTATTTTAGTGTCATAGAGGCTGGAGAGGGCCAAGAGGGGATGAGCGTGACATGTTGCCAGGCCTAGGAGGTTTGCACACGTTGCCAGAAAAGAGACAGAAAAGCTTATTTACAAGACATAGTGTTGGAGAATCAGGTGGGAACATGGGATGACAGATGGTGTGACTGCTTTGGCCTGTGTGACTGCCTCTGTCAAGATGGGAATGATGGCTGGTCCCATGGCTAAGTGGCTAAAGGAATTGAATCCCGCATGGTCAATGGCACAGTTCAAATCCCAGTGGCTTGAAAAATAAATTAAAGTATTAAAAAACAAAGATAAGAAAGGCCTAGCCTCATGGCCTATTGGTTAAGGGAGCTAGATCCCTCATAGCTGCACAATTTGAGTCCTAGACCTGATGGCTTGAAAAACACACCAGGTATGTGTGTACCCCAAATCCCCAAAGGATGGAGAAATGGAGAAGGGATTGCAGCATGACCACACCCCCTGGGGAGTATTTTCTCTTTCTCTCTTTGTCTCTGAGAAGTATACATGTTCTCTGGCAAATTAAAAAGAAATGGGATTGGGAACCAGCAGTTAGTGTAATGGCTATGTCGCTGAACTCCCACGTAGTCGACCGTGGTTCGCATCTCGGACCCGGTGGCTTACAACTCACGCCGGGCGCGTGTGCGTGCGTGCCCAAGATCCCGAGAGGAGAATGGAGGAGAAGGGATTGCGGCGTGACCATCCCCCCTGGGGGATGATTTCTCGCTTTCTGTCTCTATGTCTCTCTCTGTCTGTCTGGCGAGCGCACGCGCCCTATAGCGAAAAACCTCTCAAAAAAAAAAAAAAAAAAAAAAAAAAAAAGAAATGGGATTGATGAATGATGGGGTGGTGCTGAGGATATAACTTAAAATTCACATCATTTATTGAAGAGGAAGATGATAATTTTTTCCTTAACATAAAGTAAATGCATGCATTGATTTCTTTGAAATTTATATGACATAATCCACAACTGAATCTTGCAGCAGCTAAGTATGTGCCTAACTCCATATCAAGCATAGAGACAAGTATGAGGAAAAAAATTACCTGAACTCAGAACATATAATTGTTATCTAAAGAACAATGTAAAGTATTAAGTTATCAAGCTCTGAAGTATGTCGTTTGGGCCTCCAGACAGAGCTTATTGACGCTTATTGACATGTAGGCTCATGACAAATTTTGGGATGAATGGAGGCCTTTGGAGGTGGCTTGCTCCAGGGCTCCATCTTTGGCTCTCCTCTCTTCTCCATCAGCACTTAGGTGACTTGTGCTTCAAAGTACTGGCATTCATGCAGTATTTACTCTGTACCAGACTCTGTTCTAAGGATTTTATATGCACTGGCTTAGTCTTCCAGATAACCTTATAATATCTGTACTGTTATCCTCACTTAAATGTGTAGAAATGGAAGCAGAGAGTAGTGAACTTTCTTGAAATTACACAGCTTATAAACTGGAGAGCCAGGATGTCAGTCTAGGAAGCCAGAGACTAGATACTAAGCCCTAGACTGGTTCTCTATAGTCTTCTAACGGATCCTGATCCTCCACTCTTGCCTCTTACAGTGTCTTCTCCATGTAGCAACTAGAGTATTATTTAACTCATGGAATCCTATTATACTTAGAAATATTAGGTCATCTGGAAAGTCATAACATAGATTTTCTATGCAAAAATGCGTCATGACTTTCCTGACACCCAATAGAGTTCAGATTTATTACCATGTCCCTACATGATCTAATCCCTAGCTCCCCACATGCTTCCGCCTTCCTCTCATCTCTGCTGTCTTGGACCCTTTGTCTTGTGCCTCAGATGCCCTATTCCTTGTAAATTGCCATTTTGTACCTTCAAGTCATTTGAGTGTTAGCTCAAAAGCACAGTTTAGAGAGGCCTTCTCTGACCATCTCATGTAAAACTGCTCTGAGTCACTCTTTAATCCCTGCCTTGATGTTTTCTCTAAGATTATATTACATTCTTACGTGTTTCTCCTGCTTGATTTCCCAAATAAATAACTGCCACAAGGTTGGGGACTTAATCCTTTTGTTTATTGGTATCTTTGTTTTTTAGAATAATACATGGATGGTTTTCTTTAAATATTTGGTAGATTAGTGAATAAATGATGTCCTTTGCATTTGGTGTTCATGTTTAACACGACTTCACTTGGGTGAAAATAGTGGAGAGGACACAGATATACTGATAATGGATACAACTCTAGGTCTTAATTGGTATTTTGTTTATTATCAAGGCCTTACTGTAGTATGTGGTCAAGACAATGTTCAGAAAATCATGCTGTTGAATGAATGCACTTTGTAATTTGTTCTGGATTTCAGATATAGGTGTTCAGATGAGAGAGAAAAACGTGAGTGAGGGGCTCAGAGGAAATTCTTAAAGAACTTGCAGGCTTTGAAGGAGAGATTGCATTCATCTGGGCATATAGGAATCAGAATACTTTTTTTAAAAAGCTAGAAGTGATCTGGTTTAACCTCTTGTTCATAAGTGGGGAAACAACCCAGAGAGGTGAAGGACTTATTGAAAGGCACACAACTAGTTGGTGTCAAACCTGGTTCTGGAATTCAGGTATTTTAGCTCCCAGTTCAGTTCCTTTCCCTACAGCCAGTGCTACCTTCGAGTTGAGGAGGATGTTTTTGTGGGTTGGTGAGTGACTAGGAGCAGCATGGGCAAAGGTCCAGAGGTAGAAAGCACATTGTCTTGTGTGGCATGGAGATGATGTCATTCCAAAGGATGAATGAGTGGGTTTATGGAAGACATCCATGTGAGGTGGACTAGGCCATATCAGGAGAATCAGATCCTAGAGGGTCTTGGATGTCATCTGGAAGACTAAGTTTCAAATGAGAGGAGGTACATGAAAATGCTTTAAGTTTGTTCTGTCTTTCTTTCCCATGAAGGTGAAAATAATCTGTAGTATAGAAAAATGACTAGGATTGAGGAAGAAACTGGAAGCTCAAAGTAGTTAAGGGGCAACAATCAGGTATTGGGGTAGCTAGGAGTGTAGTAGTATTTTAGTTTGTTTTGTTTCTGCTTTGGAAATTCAAATGACTTATGTGGGACTTCTAAAAATTCATAGAAAAATGAATTAAAGTATGAATTTATTTTTTCTGTGAAAAAATTCTGAAATCCATATGTAGTTTCTTCATAATACACATTTTCCAGGATGTTTTGAAGCTCTTTTTGTATCATTCTCAGGTAAGGTATATGTAGTCAGCTTTCCAAGACAATTTGGGAGACTCTTTATTTGCTGTAATTCTGTGCGTGAGTATAAATGACATTTAAGTATCTAAATGGTAATTCCTCTGAGAAACCTGAGCCAGGTAGTACAGCGGGAGTAGAAGGTATCCTTATATATGAAATAGTGGTGGAGGGGCTGAGGAGGGGCAGAAGGAGCAGATGAAAAACAAATAGAGCAGGTCTCAAGACAGAGCCTGGACTTCTCTGTCAGAGGAGCTGCAGTGTGACTGGGAGTCAGGCATCCAGGGACCCCCAGCCTGGCACTGTTATTTTCAGACATAGGAGGCCAATGGAAGTCAAACCTGCCTTGTGGACTCACAAATACTTTTGAAGGATAGGTCGAAGGCTCATTGATGGAGTTCACATAAGTTTATAACCAGAGCTGATGAGAATAGATTAATATAGCCCCTACCAGACCAGTGAATTGGCACAGGGTAGGATACCTTTAAACATTTTTCCATCCTTGGGAATCTTTTTCCATCTCTGAAAAACAAAACAAAACAAAACAAAAAACAACTTTGAAAGTCTGCATGAAAGTGAGAACACAGATCTTTAAGTAATATCTCATACTGGATCTGAAAGTTCAGGTTGCAGAAAAGACCCTGGAGCACTTGATGTTCAACATGTGTTTTTTGAGCAGCTCATACTAAACACCACTCTGTTGGGTATTGGAGCATCAATCTTTTGATCATACTGCATCAAATGGTATTAATGGAATATTAAACCTTTGATTCCATTATACATTAAGCTCTTTTAGCCCCAAAGGTTAGACAGGTCCATAAACTCTCAGTTGGTTCAGAGTGTTCACTTACATTTGCATTCACTTCTTGAGTATTTACTGTGTAATAGGCAATATACTGGATGCTGAGGCAGTTTTGATGATGAATACGAATTTGTGAGGGTCCTTATCTGGTTGACTGGAGTTTACCGGGTAGATCTGGCAGCATTCTGGTTTGCTGGGTGGTGTAGTTTGAATATGCTCCCCCTCCATGTATGTATTGAAATCTGGTGAGCCAATGAAATGGAGCTGAAGAGGATGGAGACTTAGTCTGTTTATGGTGTTGAAAGGTGGAGCCTTTGGGAGGATTAAGGTCACTGTGGTGGAGCCCCCATGATTGAACCCTGGTGGGTTTATAAAGGAGAGGGAGCGACACAGACAGCACAGACACATGTGCTCTTGCTCTGTGCTTGTTCTCTCACTGTGGTGCCCTGTACCACCTTGGCACTTCAGAGAGCCCCACTACCAGGAAGACCTCACTGTTCACAGCCCCTTTATCTTGGACCTTTAAAACTATGAGCTAAATAAATCTCTATTCTTATAAATTACCCAGACACAGATATTTCAGTTATTAGCAACACAAAAGACTAGAACACTGGGATCCAAAGCAAGAGGGGAATATAGTCAGAAGTAATGTATCCCCTTTCCTATTCTGTCCCTTCCCTTTCTCTCTGTTTCTTAACTACTATCTTTAGGTTTAAGAGAAATGAAAATGAGTTTCTTAGTGTTAAGTTTGGGGAACTACATTGGGGACCAGCAGTTGATGTAATGGCTATGTCGCTGGACTCCCACATAGCTGACCACACTTCAGTCCCGGACCCAGTGGCTTAAATTCATGCTGGGTGTGTGTGCATGTGTGCCCAAGATCCTGAGAGGAGAATAGAGGAGAAGGGATTGTGGCGTGGCCATCCCCCCTGGGGGGTGATTTCTCGCTTTCTGTCTCTCTGTCTCTTTCTGTCTTTCTGGTGAACACTCGTGCCCTATAGTAAAAACCTCTCCAAAAATAAATAAATAAATAAATAAATAAATAAATAAATAAATAAAGTTTGGGGAACTACATTAGGGCAGTACTTCTCTGAATGGAATTTTTTTTTTTTTTTTTGAGAGGTTTTTGCTATAGGGCGCGTGCGCTCGCCAGACAGACAGAGAGAGACAGAGAGATAGAAAGCGAGAAATCACCCCCCAGGGGGGATGGTCACGCCGCAATCCCTTCTCCTCCATTCTCCTCTCGGGATCTTGGGCACGCACGCACACGCGCCCGGCGTGAGTTGTAAGCCACCGGGTCCGAGACACGAACTGCGGTCAACTACGTGGGAGTCCAGCGACATAGCCATTACGCCAACTGCTGGTTCCCATCTGAATGGAATTTTTAAAAAAAATTATTTATTTATTTATTTTTGGAGAGCAAGAGACAGAGACAGTTATTCCCAACAGGGTCTTCATGCCTCATTCCACCCCCCGCCTCAATCAGCCCAGTTCACTGGTGTGTGTGTGACAGCAAGCTTAGGGAATTCCCAGGATGTGAACCCAAGACCTTTCTCATGTGGGTCCAGTTGTGCCACTAATGCACCACCACCTGGCCCCCCTGATAAAATCTTAAGGTTAGAAAAACCTTTCCAGGAGAATCACTGCTGCATGTAAAGCTCTTCCCAAAGAAGAGCTTTCTCCTGTGATCATTGTTCTTTTGTATGAAAGTTGCTTTTGTCTGTGGTACAGGGCGCACAGTGCTGGTGTTTCTCAGGCTCTTCACTTCTGCTTGCTTTGTTGACTCCCTTTGGAGATACTGGGACAGGCACGGTGTCTTGTTTTCTTAGAATGAAGGCACAAATGAGAGGAGAGCAATCATGCCAGATTTTCCCATCATTTGGAAAGATAGCTAAGCTACTCAGAACAAAAGACTGGAGAGCAAGATGTGTACAGAAGAGTGTTCGGAGCCTTTGGATGCCAACTGGAAGGGATTCTTCCCCTCTTTTACTTGGCATCTGGAGAGCCGGCTTTACACTATCTGAGGTTGGCTGTTTTATTCTTTATGCCTGTGAGCTCCTTTGAATAGAAAACTACATTATCTTTATCTTCAACCTTAAATTGGTTCTTTTAAAAATATAATGTGTACATCACAATTTATTTATTACTTCCATGAGCAAGAGAGGAGAAAGAGAGTGAGAGAAAGCCCCTCCAACGGGGTTGTGATGCCTTGATCTGCTTGCAGCCTTCAGCCCTGGACTCCGTGGGTGTGTGAGTGCCTGGTATGTTGAGGAAGTGCATCCCCTTCTCACCTTTCTCTAAGCATACATTGTACATATTTGAATACTTTTTTCTACCAAAATAAGATCATACTGGGTCATCCTGTATATTATTTTCACTGACCTCTAACTGAAATTTAGTGGCTTTTTCAATTATGAATATAGGCCCTAAAGCCTAGTAGCAGCACTTGTGACCAACGGGAGTAATGGCTATTTCCCTGGGGGAACCCCAGGTTAAGAACTAAAGTTCTACTGTGTTTATTTCTCGAGGCCATTTTATTTTTGTATCAGATATCTAGACAGTGCCTAGTACTTAGTTGGCCAATAAATGTTAATTTTTAAAACTTATTTTCAAATGTGAAAAAAGCAAAACTACTATAGGGAAAACTACAAAATGAACTCAATATATTCTTTATCCAGTTTCTAATATCATCAACATTTTGTCATTTTTAACTTCTCTGTCTTCCTTATTCCTGGACATTATGTTAGTTTACCCAATAATATTTTAGAAGGCATAACTAACTGATAAGATCTTTAAAAATGTGTAACCACTCTCTTATGACATTTGATCAAATTAACAATTTTCCTTAATATCAGTCCTTTACCCAGGCCATATTCAGCTGTCTGTAATTGTGTCAACAGGGATTTTTATTTAAACTGGATGTTTGATCTGGCTGTGGTAGTGTAGGCGGTAGCATGCTGCTCTGCTCTGCTGGAAGCCACATAGCTGACTGCAGTTTGGATCCCGAGTTGACCTGAAGCGTATCCAAGATCCCGCCTTGCTGCAGGACTACAGGAAGATCGCAGTGTGATGAGGGTCACATAACTGTGTCGAGAGTGCCCACTCCCTTTACATGCCACACAACACATGAAAGAAATAAAATAAACCATAACTACAACAGCAAACCTCTGCCTTTTCTGTTGCATCTTCATTTTTTATATTTCTACCAATAATTTATTTTTGATGATTATTTCGTCACTATTTACTGTTTTTTTAAAGCTTTTTTTTTTTTTTTTTTTGCCAGAGGATGTGTGTACTTGCTAGAGAAAAAGAAAGCACTCCCCATAGGACAAGGTCACGATGTAGTTCCCTCTCCTACTTCTCTCTGTCCTTCTAGGAGTTTGGGCATGCTTGCACATGTACCCAGTATGTTTTTTCAAGTTGCTAATCTGGGACTCAGACCGCATGGTTGACTATGTGGAATCCAGCCATCTTAACCACCAGGTCTTGGCCTATTTTATCTTTTTAATGAGAAATAGTTGATTTTGGTTATTTGGTCTTATTTTAAAAACTTTAACATTTAAGTCTTCCTAAAGTTACTTTTTTGAGTCATATTTTGGAATGAGATATGTAATAGGAAAATTTTGTAAGATCAAAGCCTTTAGAGACATTATTTTTCATTTCCTCCAGGAATCTACTCACCTTGTTAAATGATTTGAAATAAAAATATTTTTGTTGAGAGTTTTTTTTTTTGGAGAGGTTTTTGCTATAGGGTGCGTGCGCTCGCCAGACAGACAGAGAGAGACAGAGAGACAGAAAGTGAGAAATCACACCCCGGGGGGATGGTCACGCCGCAATCCCTTCTCCTCCATTCTCCTCTCGGGATCTTGGGCACGCACGCACATGCGCCCGGCGTGAGTTTTAAGCCACCGGGTCCGGGACGCAAACCGTGGTCGACTACGTGGGAGTCCAGCGACATAGCCATTACACTAACTGCTGGTTCCCTCGTTGAGAGTTTTATGTGCATAACTGTGCTTTAATTATATCTGCTGCAAAGCTGGAAGAAATTCAGATTTGAGTCTTTACATGCAGAGTTTTTTCCTTTTTCTTAAAAATAATACGAGACTATCATGGTGGTAGTTGATTTGTTGTTGATGGTTAAATTGGTTCTTTTTTTTTTTGGAGAGGTTTTTGCTATAGGGCGCGTGCGCTCGCCAGACAGATAGAGAGAGACATAGAGACAGAAAACGAGAAATAACCCCCCAGGGGGGATGGTCATGCCGCAATCCCTTCTCCTCCATCCTCCTCTCGGGATCTTGGGCACGCACGCACACGCGCCCGGCGTGAGTTTTAAGCCACCAGGTCCAGGACGCGAACCGCGGTCGACTACGTGGGAGTCCAGCGACATAGCCATTACGCTAACTGCTGGTTCCCTAAATTGGTTCTTTTAAAAATATAATGTGTACATCACAGTTTATGAGTTTAAGCCACTGGGTCTGGGACTCGAACTGCGGTTGGCTACATGGGAGTCCAGTGACACAGCCATTATGCTAACTGCTGGTCCCTCAATATTAATTTTTAAAAAAATTTTGTAGTGCTACCATTTTTGGTGGGTGAGGTAAATAAGCTAATGGTCTTCAAACTGGGGAAACTGTCCAGATCCTTGACTTCCTATGGTCTCTTTCCCAAAATTTATCTGTTTGAAAATGCAGTTGTACTTCAGTTGTTGATTTGTTCAGGATTCTGTAAATGTTTTGTATTTGGACCAACTCTTATTGTTTCTAGACAGTTTGCTTCTATTAAAGTTTTAATTATAGATTTGAGGCCATTTATTCAAAGACTTCTATTATTTGCAGGGTGGTTCTCTGAGCTACATTTCTTCTCATGGTTGTCTTCTTATGCATTCCTTGAATCTGTTTCTTTCTTTTTAAAAATTTCCTATGGGGGTGTGCGCTTGTCAGAGAGAAACAGAGGGGACAGAGAGAGAGAAAGTGAGAAAGCTCCCTCAGGGGGAATGGCCATGCCTCAATCCCTTCTCCTTTGCTCTTGGGATTTTGGGCACACAAGCCCAACATGTTTTCCACACAGCTGGATCCAGGACTTGAATTGCACTGTTGGCCATCTGGGACCCAGCCACTTTAACCACCACTCCACCTGCTTGGTTCCCTTAAATATATTTCTTTCATTAAAACATCTTTCTGTATATTATGTCTTCTGATTAGTTTTTCTGTAGCATTACTTCTATTTTTGTTGTATTCATTTATTCACTGATTTAGTACAGACCTAGTGTTTCTTTTTTTAAAGAAAGAATTATTTTATACATTGTCATTATTTTATTTTTTAAAGTTGATCAGAGAGAGACAGAGAGAGGGAAAGTAAGAAAGCAAGCTGCCAGGTCCAGGACTCAAACAGCAGGCAGCCATGGGGGAGTCTAGCTGTCTAAACCACCATGGCACCTGCCAGCCCCCACAGACCTAATGTTTCTACTATTTCTTTTGCAACATGTACTTGCATAGTCATTGTGATAGTCTTGTTTTATCTCCTTGAGAATTCATATCAGTCATTCTGTAAATTCGATAACAAATATTTATTGAGAGTTACTGCGAGGAAGGCATTCCATTACAGGGATTAACTTTACTTTTCTTTCCTAGCATAACCCTTTGTCCCCCTTTGACTGCTTATATCTTTTTCCTGTTTATTCATTTTTCTGAGTTCACTGGTTAATCCTCCTTTCATAGTTTCAGACAATTTGTTTGCACTGTATTTACTGAGATTTATTGAGAAGTACTTTTTTTTAATATATTGAGACCCTATTTAAGGCTCACTATAAAGGGTGAAGGGATGGAGGTGTTTTTAATTTTGAGTTTAATTAATAATTGTCTAATTTTGAATCCTTCCCTTCATTTTGAGAAATGACTTTGTATAAGGGAAATGAAACCGCCAATTCCCCTTGCTTTCTTGTAAAGATTAGCTCAAAGGAGAGCCCTGCATGGTAGGAGGATGGTCTCTAGCAGGATGTGGCTTGTGCCTTAGAGACACACCATCTAGGCCTGTCCCTGGAGAACTGACCAACCACAACCTCCAGGTAGAGCAGCACTTAAACGATTAACTCAGCAAATGTTTCACTGAGTCAAAGAAGAATTCCAATGTGACTTTAATTATGTGAAAGAGGTAGATTATGGGATAGCTGTCAGGAGACAGTGTGTTCATTGGGACTGTGAAAAAATAGGTGCCTTGCACTGTAAATGGATTGAAGGATAGGAAGACTTATAAGTCATAGACTTTTAAGTTCAGAGAGGCATAAAACACCTGCAATGAAGAGCTAAAGATTAATACCGAAATACCAGTGAATTCATGAGGCAGGTTAGAAGCCTTATGGCATGCATGCAGTAGATACAGAGGCTATGGGTTCCTGTGTTGGAGTCTAGAAGCCATCATGTGCTGTGAGGAATGATGT
Source organism: Tupaia tana (assembly GCA_026018925.1). NCBI lineage: Eukaryota > Metazoa > Chordata > Mammalia > Scandentia > Tupaiidae > Tupaia > Tupaia tana. The sequence continues at coordinate 22,455,906 of JAKSZU010000012.1, forward strand.
AATGGGACTGTGTAGAGGGAATAGGAGGAGCCAGGGCCAGGAATATAGGTGTGCCCCCTGATTTTGGAAGGACTTGATTCAGTCCTCAAGGAGAACCATATAGTATGTGTTTTGTTTTGGGATGCTCTGTATTTTATTTAATCAGACCTTTACCGAAGCATGTTTACGTTGTTTTTAGTCTCTTTCTGTTAAAAATAATAGCAATTATACACAGATCAACATAATTCAATATTAATTTTTTTGAGAGTTTTTTTTTTTTTTTTTTTTTTTTTTTGCTATTGGGCATGTGCACTCACCAGAAAGACAGAGAGACAGAAAGCGAGGAATCACCACCCAGGGGGGATGGCCACACCACAATCCCTTCTCCTCCATTCTCCTCTTGGGATCTTGGGCACACACACACACGCGCCTGGCATGAGTTTAAGCCACCGGGTCTGGGACTCGAACTGCGGTTGGCTACATGGGAGTCCAGTGACATAGCCATTATGCTAACTGCTAGTCCCTCAATATTAATTTTTAAAAAAATTTTTTAGTGCTACCATTTTGGTGGGTGAGGTAAATAAGCTAATGGTCTTCAAACTGGGGTAACTGTCCAGATCCTTGACTTCCTATGGCCTCTTCCCCAAAATTTATCTGTTTGAAGATGCAGTTGTACTTCAGATGTTCCCCTTCTCAGCATTCTCCTTCCCCTTTACAAAGAGAAGGCATAGCCATTATTCATCCTGAGTCTGGCTGTTTGTGTGTCTGATATTTGAAAACCTTCAGGTTAGTAAGTAAAGGCACATTAGATATATTTTTTTGGAAAGTCAGTGACTCTGGGAAACAAATCCTTTTCCAAATCAAATGGTTTCCTGTTCTGTATCAACAAAATTGAAGGAGTTGTCAGCTGGTAGATATTAATTATAAATAGTTTTTGATAATAGATCATTTATGATTTGGGCATATAATTTTAAATAAGTTCAAAAGTTGACTAATAATACTATAGCAAAATTTCTTTCATTCTTTTCTAGTTATTTGTATAAACAAGATTTCATATCACTTGCAGTTATAAAAATGAAAAATGTTTGGGGCCGGCAAGTGGCATGGTGGTTAAAGGCGCTGGACTCCCACATGGCCAACCACGGTTCAAGTCTCGGACCTGGTGGCTTGCTTTCTCACTTCCTCTCTCTCTCTCTCTCTCTCTCTCTGTGTGTCTCTGATCAAACTGGAAAATAATAATGATAATGATAATAAATAAAGTTAAATAAAATAATTCTAAAAAAAAATGTTTGCATTCCTAGTAAAATTTTTATTTTTATGCTTAATAATAATGTCCATTTATAATACAATTATATTTTAACCAACTCTGTTTTTTTAAAAGAATTATTTATTTATTTAATTCCATTTATTATTATTATTTTTTAAATTTAACCAGAGACAGAAAAAGGGAAAGCAAGGAGTATGCTGCCAGGTCTGGGACTCGAACTGCGCTTGACCATATGGGAATCCAGTGCTTTTAATCACCATGCCACCTACCAGCCCCCTCAACTTACGTTAATAATAAGAGTAATGAAAACCCAATCTAGAGAAAAAAATTGTAACATTTAGAGCTTGTAGTCATAGGAGAATTTTAAAAAATTATGTACATATAGTATATATATTAATATATAATAGATATAGTATAGAGAAGTAACAGATCGATCAGTAAATTTTTGAATCATAACTACAGGATAAAATCTGAAGAGAAAGTAAAAAAATTAAGAGTTTAGGACCAGCAGATGGCCTAATGGTTACGTCTCTGGACTCCTACGTTGTCAGCCATGATTCGAGTCCTGGACCTGTTGACTTAAAACTCACACCAGGTGTGTGTACATACGTGCCCAAAATCCCGAGAGGAGAGAGGAGGATAAGGGATTGCAGCGTGGCCTTCCCCTCTGGGGGTAGATTTCTCACTTTCTGTCTCTGTCTCTCTGGGGAGTGCACATGCCCTATAGCAAAAAATTTATTTAAAAAAATAAAAAGAGAGTTCAAGGAAAAAAAGCAATGTATAAAATTGATATTTTTAAAATAGATGGTAGTTTGTTTTAAATCTCTTTGGTATTTAGATTCCTTTGGATCATTTGGACTCATTCAAAAGAGCAATATAGTAGTTTTAATTTACAATGAAAGATTTGAATAAAATATCAATATTTATAATATGTCAGAATGTATGAGGAGTCTTCAAAAAGGTCATGGAAAATGCATATTGTGAAGCAAAGTATGCATGAATTTAAAAAAAATTTGTACCAAAATGTACTTTAATTCCAGTTTTCCACAAAATGTTTGAAGTCTCCTCATACATTTCTACTACTACTCTTTATGATACAGACATTTAAATATTATATTAAATATATAAGTGGTCATGTGCTTTGTAAAATTATTTTGGGGCACATATATGATAAACATTTACAGTGGAGTATGATACAGGTGATTGACCAGATGAAAGCAAAGAATGTTATGGAAAAAATGCCAGGGAAATCCCAGGGTCAGGGAAAGCACCCAGAGGAAGTACTGTGAAAGGTGCATCTTGAGAGATTGTTGAGGATGGCTAAGCAAGATAGAAGTAAAAAGCCATTCCAGAAAGAGGGAACGGTATGTGCAAAAGGGCTGATGCTGTAAAATAACTTGAAAACTTTGGGGGAAATGGCAGAAGTGGCATGAGCAGGATGGCCGTTTACAGCCAGTCTACCCTTTGCCAAGGGCCAGGCTTGAGGAAGTGCGGACCAGAGTGATTCTATAAAGGGGTGCTTGTTCTCCAGTGACTCTTTCATTTTTAAAGGTTTATTTGTTACATGAGAGAGAATGAGACACACACATGCACACGGCACCCGCAATAGTGAGAGACAGCACTCATGTTGTAGTCCACTTCCAGCCCCAGCCAGCCCCTGATTAGGAACATGCATGTGCATACCTGGCATGCCTGGAGAGATCCAAGGACATTCACCCAGGACCTTCCCCATGTGGGTTCAGTTTTGTCACCACCATGCCATCACCTGGCCCGATTGTTTTTCATATCAGTAATCTTCTGAATTTTCTTACAAATGTAGAGACTCTTATTTAAGTTACGCTAGGACAGGAAAATGAGGCCTAGCGAGGGTCTATAATTTAGAGATTTTTGTGCCTTAGTAGCAATGGGCGGACTGAGATTAGTGCTACAGTTCAAAGGTTCTTTCCATACATTGGCCACATGCGTGGCTGGGGCCCTCGACTTCTTGTTTAAAGAATGACTACAGGGCCAGCCAGATGTTGTGGTGGTTAAGGTGGCTGGATCCCACATAGTTGACTACATGGTTTGAGTACTGGACCTCATGGCTTGAAAAACACGCTGCATGCATGTGCCTGAGTTCCCAAAATCCCAAGAGGAAATTGTAGGAGAAGGGGTTATGGCATGACCATCCCTCTTGGGGAAAGATTTCTTACTTTCTCTCTCTCCTTCTCTCATGAGCACACATGCCCTATAGCAAAAACTAAAAAAAAAAAAAAAAAAAAAAAAAAAAAAAAAAAAAAAAGTGACTTCAATTTGGATATAAAACTTGGGATCCTTGTGCCAGTAAAGAATTTTTGTCCTGATTTGTGAATTTGTTTGCATGAGAACTGTTAAAAATTTCTAAAAATTTAGTGAAGCAACATATGCATTTACTATATCACCATTCTTGTGAAGAGCTCAACTTCGTAAGCTCCTATTGTCTTAGAAAGGTAGCACACAGGGTCACTCTTTGGCCCTTCTGAGATCATTAATTATTTTCCTCTCATGATGGAGAGTGCTGTGAGCTTAGACTGTCTGCCATCCTGAAAATGATTTCACTTATTTTGCCCGTTTGGAGCATTTGATCAGCCCAGTGATAGAGTCCTGATATGGTGTTTGCATAGAGCGGATTTAACAGACTCCAGAAGGAAATTATCTGAGGGCTGATTTTACACCACACAGAAACACGAGGTGGTGGGATGAGTGGTTTTTCCATATTTTAATATTTTCCAGGATGACACTGAAAGCCTTGCCCTTAGAGAACTCTGAGCCACCTAATAATTCATTTTTCCAGGCTCTCAAGAGGGAGAAATGGGAGATTTCTTCCATTAGATTGATGGCCTGGGCCTTTCCTAAAACAGCCTGGAAGGGAACTGAGGGAAGCTATGGGGATGTGCCCGGCAAGGCAAGGTAAGGAAAGCTGTTTGGCTCTGATTTCAGCATTTTGGGGAAATGTTGTATTTGGGATTGTTATTTCTAGTTCTCTTTTCAGAAATCTCTGAAAAACCTAGCTTTTGGACTAGAATGGGAGAGAATATTGTTAAGGAAGTCCCAAGTCTGCACAGGGGACTACTATGTGACATTCACAACTTGATACTTTTCTTTCCTGAATCTCATTATCTCAGGAAGAAATGATGACCCAGAGAAATCAAGTAGCATACCCAAGATCTGGAATTCGAATCCTGGTTCATTTCATTCCAAAACCCTTTCCAGTACTTTGTGATGCCTCCCTGTGCTGAAGTCATGGAAAATGAGAGCGAGTCTGCATTGAATTAGGGAACTCACAGTGTCCTGCTAACTGTTCTGAAAAACTCTTGAGTACCTTTGTTCGGAGGCATTTTGGAAGAGGGATAAAGCTGGCTAGAAGAGAGAAACTGAGGAGAAGATGCCAGGTGTTCTTTATGCTACGTCTCATGGAAAAGGGATTTCATGCAATGGCGTCTGTCCTTGCTGGTGGCTTGGAGGAAGTGGGTCCTGAATTCATCCATCACCACTTATTCCAGGGAATGAAAACAGGCACATATGGCACACTATGGGGATATGGGATTTCACAGTTCTTGTTTATGTGTTTGTTTCTTATTTTGGGGCAACATAGGAGTCCCAGCTTTTGAATTTTTCCCATAGAAAGGGACTAAAAATAAACGAAAACCTCAAACCTATTATAATCGTCACAGTATATAAGGAAAGATATTTGTAAACCAACATGACAAGGTAAAAACTAATAAATAAAATAGGATACTAGGACAGCCAAGAAAGGACTTTGTACCCATCTATTACAGAATTTGGTTATACATTTCTTAACATGTTTGTCGCTTTGAGGATTTTTATTTGGTAGTGCTATATTAAGAGACGCTTGACTATCCAGCTTGTTTCATAGTTAATTTTTAAAAATAATCACAGTTATTTGACAGATGTTCATGAAAACAATATCATCAATCAGTGTAATTTCACTCATTATAGAATATTCTGGTGCAGGGCCAGAGAGGTCAGCACAGTTCTCAGGCTTTCTGTTCTGTGTCTAGGCCGTGAAAAAGGCAGGAGTAGCAGCTGTGGCATCTGACTGGGGTGAAGGGCCCAGGGAGAGGCTGCAAGGACCTGTCTGTGCTGGTTTAGTAAGTGGAGTAGGGACGGGGCAGCACAGAACCCTACTGCCCGGTGCAGAGCAGGTAGGAATTTATTTGAGAGGGATGCTGTGGATGGCAAAATCTTCATGGCTTGGACCAGCATTTAGGAAAAATGCTCTAATAAAGGGATTATCCTGTTTGGTTCTCTAAGACAATCTAAAGGAGAAGGCACAGACAAAGGCCCATTGCTTTCTCCAGGGCAGCTGTTTATTGCATTGGTGCTAAGGGTTGGGGGGGGGGGGGTTGTATGGGGAGCCTGCAGGACTCTGGCCTAGGTGCTCAGATGTGGGTGGGGTCTTGGTGCTTTGCCTAGTTATTTTCCTCCAAGTGTCCCTTGTAGGGACTTTTCACAAACTGCATTTTCCTCAATGCAGCAACATCTTATTTTCCCCTGTCCCTTGGTTTCACTGCCCTGGTCTTTCAGTGAGTGTTGTGAGTGTCCAGAAGCAGAAAAAGAGTCTGGAAGCATCTTGTGTCTTCCCCAGCTCTGCTGGCTTACCTCTTTTGTCCAAGGCAGCACCTGCCTCCTACATTTCCAGGAGCCACGCCACGGAAGTGTGTGTTTTGGCCTCCCTGGAGAAGGGCACGTTAGCTTCCCTGGCGTGTTTACATTAGTTTGGTCCTTTCTGCCCTTGATCACAAATGAGGCCTTGTGTGGGGGATTTCCCTGCTTCCATGGAGGTCATTCCTTCCTTTTGTCTGCTTTCTCAATTTTTCCAGCTGGGAAAGAGCAGACTTAAAACACATACACACACACACACACACACACACACACACACACCAAAAAACATCCTTCGGTTCTACTCTTTATTTCATAGACTTTGCCCAGAGAGTGTATCAGTTCACTATCAGGAAGCAATCTCTCTCCTAAAATGCCCTTCCCTGAGCCCTGTGACAATGAGACCTTTTCTTATTTGCTCATCACTGCCATAATTGTCAGCATTTCCCCTAAGAAAGGGAAGTGGCCTTCCAAGCTCGGAGTCTTTACTGCTTCTTCGGGCTTGTTCAGCGGAAAGTATTGATGCAAGGGTTCTTTGGAACTATGTCCTTAATAGAATGTGAGCCCTTTGAGGTTGAGAGCTCCAGGTTCTTCCCTTCCCTTCCCCCCAGTCTGTATGTAATGTATGTGAGAGGGGAGGGTGACCACCAGTGGTCAGATTTGCTGGTGGGAGCACCTCAACCTTGCTTCATTGTCAGCTTGTTCACCTAGAGGGTAGGCACAGCCACTGCCTGTCTGAGGCCACCTCATTAAAGTGCCACCAAAGTCTAAGAGGTGCATTAGTAGAAGGAAGGGCCGCCTCAGACCACTTTGTCCTTTTGTGGAAGCCCTCTTTCTTGTCCATTTGAATAATCTGACACAATCAGAGGATCCTGTCTGCCTTTTGATACTTTTTTTATCTTAAAGGCCACTGGAAAGCGCAAGTGAATTTGAGTTGCTGGTAATTTTTCCACTCTTCACAGTTTTCATACACATTGGAGAGTTTGTCTCTTATGTATTTTTTTCTAAACCAGTAGACCTAGTTCTTTAGCGACTTCTTCAGTTCCCCAGCCGATTGACCTTGGTGTGTTTTCTCCTATGGAAGGTCCCCTTGGGTTCCCTTGCACTAATGATGGTTCTCTGGTTCCCTGCTCTAGCCCATCCCCCCTCCTTGGTTTCACAGGCTCCCTTCTCACACCCTAAATTCTTGCCTACTTTATCATGTCATAAGCTTTCTTCCAGCTTCTGTTTGGCCAGAGTAGTGTTCATTCTCGTTCTCTCTCTTCCTCCTTTCTTTATTGGAAAGCTAAACTTTGGCCTTTGGGCTTTATTTTTAAGGCAGTTTCAGTTCAGATCTTGGTGTAAGGAGTAGACTCGTTTTTCTTCATTATGTTGCTTCTAAATATATCTGTGTCTGAGGTCTAAGAATGGCTCTTGCTTCTGTGTTACTCTAATACCACTCTGACATTTTAGTTCCATATATGTTGGTCTTTTTAAAATTTATTTAACTTTATTTATTCATTCATTTATTTTTAATTTGACCAGAGAGACACACATAGACACAGAGAGAGAGAGAAGGTGAGAAAGCAAACCACCAGATCCAGGACTCGAACTGAGATCAGCCATATAGGAGCATCCCATGCCTTAACCACCACACCACCTGCTGGTCCCTTCCGTATACTTTTTTTTTTTTTTAGAATTATTTATGTAATTTATTTATCATTATTGTTCTTCAGTTTTACCAGAGAAAGACAGAGAGAGAGAGGCAGGAAAAGTGAGAAAGCAAGCCACCAGGTCCAGGATTTGAACCACAGTTAGCCATGTGGGAGTCCAGCACCTTAACCACTATGCCACCTGCTGGCCCCTCTTCCGTATACGTTTTATAAATTATTTTTCTTGGTTAGCACTTGTATTATGATTAAGAATTCTTTCTCCATCCCAGGATCATAAAGATACTCCTCCTAAATGGACTTTTCTTCTAAATGTTTTCCCTCTCTGAGAATATTCATGTTTAGATCTAGAATCCTGTTTTCAAATTTCAACCACCTTAAAAAACCACAGACAGATAGTAAAAAACCTCCGATTTTTCTTCCCAGCTTGTCCTTAGTTTAAGACTGCACTTTCCCTTGTTTGTCCCCATCTGCTGGCCTTTGCGGTGGTCTTCCCTTCAATTTCCCTGTGTGCTGTGCCCACCACACTCCCACAGTCTTTCTCTCTGGTGTAGGTCAAAGAGGAAATATTTAGTTAGTTTCTGCCAAACATTCTGACTGTGTTGTTTTGCTTAAAAAGACATGCAGATAAACTGTTTTGATTCTTGCACTCGGAACTCTAGGGCAGATGTTTCTCCTATAAGGGAGGTATTGTGGTCAGTTGGGAAGAGCACTGGACTAGAGTTCGGAGAAGTGGACTCTAATCCCCACTGTGCTACTAATTTGTGGTATCATCTTGCGCAAAGCACATTTCTATGTCTCAATTTCCTTTTGTCAGAAGGATCCTATTTTACGGTAAAGAAGTCAAGACTCTGTGTATGGGATGGGAACCCAAAGAGTAAGCCTAAGAGGTAAAGTAGGTAGTAGATAAGCAAGACACTATCCTTAGGGAACCCAGAGGAGGACTCACATGACCCCGATACAGATAAAATTAATATATAGTCACTTTGAAAAAGTGTAAAATGATGATGAAGTGATGGAAATTCTCTGACAAGGATCACTTCAAAAGATAACTGCCTGGGCCCACACCTGTTTGCTGTCACCCATGGGATGTGGGAAGCTTGACCTTCTGTGGATTCAGTTCCCGAATTCTTCCTCCCACCTCCCACCTCCTTCGTAAACCCAGGAATGTTTGAAACTCAGCCCAGATCTTCACCTGGCTTTGATTTCCGCATCATGTGGAGATTGGCCCTTGAAAGTTGTAGCTTCCAGAAACCTTAATGTTTGTTCATATGTCCAACTGTTGACCGCTCCTTCTGTACTTGGCTGTATGCCAGTTCTTGTGCCCTGAAGGTGGTATGGTTTGGTTCCAGGAGAAAAGGGGAGAGTATTTGGGAGATCCCGTTACCAAGAATTGGATATACAAGTGAGAGATGTGCCCTTATTCCTAAGAGGCAGGTCTTGGAAGAAGAGACAGAATGGTTTAACTCAGCTAGGTAAGCCATAGCCGCCTTCTGTAGTGTACACCTAGCTGAGAGAACTATGTTTCTTTCTTCTCCTTGTCTTCTTCTGAAATGACTTTGGATTAATCAGACCTTGCCTGGCTTGTATCTTGTTTTCTTCCCAGTTGGTGCAGAATGAGTTGGACAGAGTCTCCAAAGTCTTTTACCACCCTATAGTCCTTTGTAAGCACAGTCAGCAGAAGCTCTCCCAAATGTGTGCAGGGGGAAACCTGTCTCTGTGGGGTTAGTGATGAGGCCAGGCACTCACACTTGCTATGCCCAACCTGGGGAGGTGCTCAGGCTGCTGAAACTTGCTAGGAAAAGTCATGGGACTGGGTAGAATAGTTCTAGGAGGAAGAGCTATGTAATTGACTCTGTGTACTTTTTTTTGGTACTTTTTTTTTTTTTTTTTTTTGAGAGGTCTTTGCTATAGGGTGTGTGCGCTCGCCAGAAAGACAGAGAGAGACAGATAGAAAGTGAGAAATCAACCCCAGCGGGGATGACCACGCTGCAATCCCTTCTCCTCCATTCTCCTCCCTGGATCTTGGGCACGCACGCACACGTGCTCGGCGTGAGTTTAAGCCACCAAATCTGGGACTTGAACTGCGACCAACTACACGGGAGTCCAGCAACATAGCCATTATGCCAACTGCTGGTCCCAACTCTGTGTACTTTCAACTAGGCCTTCTCTGTTATTCTGCAAACCTTTATTTATCGCACCCCATATATATATATATATATTTTTTTAATCCTGTAAGCCCTGGTTCCATCCTGACTCTGTGTCACCAGAGAGGGTGGCTTCTATTCTGCTGGGGCTTTTAGAGCTTGGTGACGTAGAGCTTTTGGATCGTCCCTTCCCTTTAGATAGGTACTCCTTCATAAACCTAAAAGTGAGAGTTGGACCAGCCAGCCAGCTCAAGAGATAGGCTGTGAGCATTTCCCATAGGCTCTGCAAACATGTTCATTGTGAATGCCAAGCACATCTGGTTTGATTTGGGGCTTGAGAATAGTTGTGAACCCATGTCTGGCATTTGGTGCTTTCTCCTTTCCCATATGGTCTTAAATTATGTTGTCTTGGACAGATGACTCAACTGGTAACTGTCATATGGTAGCCAGTGTGTCCTCCTTGCCACTCTGGGTACTCGTGAACCTGCTGGCATCTATGTATCTCTCACCAATCATAGGTGGTTCAGTTCCCCCCAGGCATTTTTAAAATCCTATTCACATCCTCTTTAACCCTCGTCTTTCCTTCCCTTTCCCTCCTCTTTTGCTTACTTACCTTAGGAAACATCCTCCTTCTCCCTTTTCCTCTTTGAAGGAAAAAGAAGAAGCTAGCCCTAATCATAGCTGATAAGTATGACTCCAGACACCAAGAATACTTCTGGAAGGAAAGTCATAATTTACAGAGATATTGTTTTGTCCCTTTATTATGTGTAGTATTTCAGCTATGTCATTCTGGGTATCCAACTACCATGTCTAATATGTATGTGTTTGTGTGTGTATACACATATATATGTGTATATATATATATATATGTATACACAAACACATACTTATATATATATGTATATATATTTAAAATTAATTTTAAAATATCTTCAACTTATGAAAGTGACTGAATGGTAGAGGAGTGTTTAGTGGAAATAGTCTGCTCACCCTCTGGCCCCTACTGGTGGTGTGGTTGTGGGAGGGGCTGCCTGGTCCTGTTTATGGAGAGGAAGAGAAGTGTTTCCAGGGAAACGTGTTCCTTCCTCCCATGCCTGCCTTTACCTAAGCCCTTTTCTTTTCCTCACTGTATGTCACTTCAGGAAATACTTTAGCTTTTAAAGGCTGATGAGGTTCCCTTACTCTGAAGATCATGACCTAATTTTGACGGGATCGCCTTCCTTAAACATGTTGCTTACTGTGGTCAATGGAATTATCCTCTTCCATTTTTGATTAGGAAAAGCATACATTCTTGTGGTGCTCTGTCAAGTCTTAAAATGCTTCGAATTTGAAGCTGTACATTTCCTGTAAGATAAATATGCTGCAAATTTATGAAAACTGATAGGGGCCCAGTGCTCCATGTGCAAACGGCAGCATCTCTTTCTAGAATGAGCAACTGAGGAAAATGGAGCAACTTTCTGAATAAAATTTGAAACTGCACTAGATTCTAGGTAACTGAAAATTTCCTGTGAGGGTGGGAAAGCTTATCCAAACGTTGTTGCCTGGGGATCAGTGGGTGTCATATCGTTCCAAAGAAGTACCACCATGGTTGATTTTATCTTTCTTTGTCCTTTCTACAGTGCCCAGGGTATGCTTTTTCGGTTCATCTTTGGTCCTCTTTGAAAAGAGCAGTATATATTTTGATCTTGGTTTGAAAGCAAAACCTGTGGCCACAGGGCAGGGTGAAACTAATGGTTATTTTTTTAAGACTTATTTTATTTAACTTTATTTATTATTACTATTTTAATATTTACAGAGAGAGAGAGTGCAAGGGGAAGCTTCCACGTCTGGGACTTGGGCTGCTGTTGGCCGGCTGTCTGGGAATCCAGTGTCCTTAACAAGCACACTACCTGCCAGCCCTAAAGTGAATAGTTCTTTTTTTTTTTTTTTTTTTTTTTTTTTTTTTTTTTTGAGAGGTTTTTCACTATAGGGCACGTGCGCTCGCCAGACAGAGAGAGAGAGACATAGAGACAGAAAGCGAGAAATCACCCCCCAGGGGGGATGGTCACGCCGCAATCCCTTCTCCTCCATTCTCCTCTCAGGATCTTGGGCACGCACGCACACGCGCCCGGCGTGAGTTTTAAGCCACCGGGTCCGGGACATGAACCGCGGTCGACTACATGGGAGTCCAGCAACATAGCCATTACGCTAACTGCTGGTTCCCAAAAGTGAATAGTTCTTAACCAAACCTTTCACCTTAGCTTCATTGGCACCAGGCTGTAAGTAAGTAACTGAACTAACCAGCTTCAGACCCTTGTGCAATTTTGAGGTGAGGATGGGTGAAATCCCAGGCGTTGAGAGACAGACATGTGGCTTCTAGAGAGATGACATCAGCTAGTTTACTGGAGTTGTGGACAAAGGGGAGATTCCAGGTGCTCAACCTTCTCCCTGCATGTGGGGTGTCTTTTTTTTTTTTTTTTTTTTTTTTTGGAGAGGCTTTTGCTATAGGGTGCGTGCGCTCACCAGAAACCAGAGAGACAGAAAGACAGAAATCACCCCCCTAGGAGGGATGGCCATGCCGCAATCCCTTCTCCTCTATCCTCCTCTCGGGACCTTGGGCACGCACGCACACACGCCTGGTGTGAGTTTAAGCCGCCAGGTCTGGGACTCAAACCGCGGTCGACTACATGGGAGTCCAGCGACATAGCCATTACGCTAACTGCTGGTCCCAATGTGGAGTGTCTTGAAGCTACCCCCAGTCTGATTAGTAGCCAAGGGAAAAGCCTTGTCTAACTCTGTGCCATCTGCTGTCCCCAAAGGGACCCAACACTGGAAGAGGTCTTGCAACTTTGGCTGTGGGAACAGAACTTTGAGGAATGAACAGACGTGTGTGTGTGTGTGTGTGTGTGTGTGTGTGTGTGTATTTTGCATTAGTGCTAATAGCTGGTTAAGGTTTGCAAACTGCTGTTGTGTTTAAGGTGAGAATGGGAAAGGTCATCTGAATTTTAAGGAATCCATATCAGGAGTTGCCCTTTAGAACGAAAAACAGTTTATGATCTAAGTCATTTTAAAATAAAAAAGATTTTATTATCCTCTTTTGATACCTTTAATGTGGGCACTTAGTATATCACAGCAAGGCATTTCTGGTAACTTCCTTTCTGTCTTCTGTCCCTTCCTATACTTATCCTAGAACTGAGCCTAACAGGCTGTAATCTGGGTGACAAATTGGAAAAAGCACTTTGCCCAGCCTTGCCTGTGGGTAGGCTTCTGGAACTGTGGTGTGACTTCTTGGGAAGCCTCCAACTATGGATAGGACTGGAAAAGGGGTTCTGGTCTCTCAAGCATGACAGAGCAAATAGAGCCGGGAGGTGCTGGAGCCAGCAAAGCCTGTCTGCTCCCAGTTCTTGTTTTCTTGTTAGCTGTTGGCCCTCTTTCTGGTTCTGTTCTCCCATCACATCAATAAACAAAGCCTGCTGCATGGAAAGCAGGTGAAGCAAAGCTTAGACTAAGAGGATCAGAGAGTCCCACCTCTGGCTTGCTTTGGGCCTGTGTGTGACCGGAGAGCTTAGGACTTCCTGAAGACCCTTGTTCACAGTCACGGGTAGCCGCTGCTCAGTGGAAGCCATCTGGGGCCAGCTCAGACTTGTTCTGTCTGGGGTCTTCCCACCACTGTATTCTCTTCCTTTGGGCTTTCTGCTGTGAGGGCCCTCACAGTCTCTCTGTTGCCAGAGTCCTTGTTTTGAGAGCCCCATGCTTCCCTCCTGGGCCCAGGAAGCTGCGGGTTGGCAGCTGGTTTCCTCCTCAGTCGGGCACTTGTGGGAAACTGTCTGCATTCCTTTCTGCCCAGCTCTGCCTCCGGGGCTGTGGGTGCGGTTGCTTCTTGCCTCTGTGACATGGAATTCTGCAGCAGTTCTCCTGAGACCAGCCACTAAAGGTACCTGGGAGTTTGACGGGGAAATTGCCCTTTCTTGCAATCCTGGAGCCAGGAGTTAGCTGTTCATTGGGTGTGGTGTGGTACTGGTTCTTTCAAAGCTTTTCCCAACTTGCTTACCTCGTCTCCTGGTCACTCTGAGAAGAGGGGGAACGAGGAGAAGGTTAGCGCTCAGTTTCCTGTGATCTCGCTTTGGCACTGGCCCTGGTGCAGAGGATGCCCTTTGTGAGAAGAAGCTGGAAGGCAGGTGAGAGAATCTGTCTCCTAGATGTCATATAACTGTTTGGTCTCCAGTCTGGCTGTGCTGACACTTGGCGTAGTTGTACCTGAATGCGGGTACCATCTTTACCTGATTTAACATCTTTCAGAGGGCACCATCATCAGCTCCTGTACAGCAGAAAGGGCCCATGAGAACAGTATGAAGTGAGAGCACACTGGACAGGAGGCTCCTCGCCCTGGCTCTATCCAAGGGTGTGTATGGAGTGGGGGGTGTTAGTGCAGGAGCATATGGCTGGAAGTGGACAGTGGGTGTAAGCACATCTAATAAGCAGGAGAGGACAGGGCATCTGGAGAGGGGATAGAGGAGGCTGGGATTGGAGGGCGTTGAAGATGGGGATTTTTGCAGAGGTGTATTCCAGAGTGGGCGAGGTCCCCAGGTGGGGGAAGTAGGTTTGGGCGTGCTTGCTCGTACTTGCATTGGTGACTTCCCTGGTGTGATGGCCAGGAGTGCCTTCTTCTGGGAACAGGGCTGGTCCCCCAACGTCCCTTCCCAGCCTACACCTGTCATACACCTTGTGTTTTTTGCCGGGGCAGTTCTGGCATAGAGACAGAGGCGCTGGGTCTGAGCATGGCTGGTCAGCCAGAGTGCTCGTCTCCCAGAGTGCTGGCAACTCAAGGATGAGAAACTTCTTTGCAGTTACTCATCTGCTCGGGCTTGGTCTGTGGAGCTATGTGTGCCCTGGCAGGGTATGGAGACCCTCTCATGGGTGCCCTGCCTCTTTGGAGCCCAAGAACAGAAGGGGCTTAATTTGTAGCAGATCTACCTCAAGGGCCCAGATCTGGAATATGTATTAGTTACTACTGGCCTTGGCTCCTCTTTCCCCGTCTCTCCCTTCCTTGCATCTTTCCCGTCGCTGTCAGGCATTGTGAGCAGTCACTGCTATCAGTCAGGTGGATCAGGGCTTTCAGAGTGGAGCTAAATATAACTGCATGCTGCTCTGAGATGCTCAGAGTTGAGGTTAGAGTCTGTGATGGGGAGGCTTTCTATCCTAAAAGAGAGAGTGACAGCAAGGGAGGAAGTAGTGGGAAGGTCCTCCAGGAGCTGGGAGGACATTGATTCCACCCCTGCTCTCCTTCCCTCTGCACCTCTCCCTGCAACATTCCCTGTGAATTATCAGGGGCTGAAGAGAAAGATTTTGCTTGCCAGCTGTTAGGCAGTCAACAGGCACTTGCTGGATTTTGTAGCTTACAATATTTGTGATTCAAATATTATATAAAGCTTGTGTTCTGATTGGGGGGCTGTAGGATCTATTGGGAGAGATAATATGTATTAAAAGATGAGAGAATATCAAAGATTTAACTGTGGTGCTTACTAAGCACGAATATATTTATAATTCTGAAACAAAGTCTTAAAAATCGAAAAACTTTCTTGGAGCTCTTGATCTTCCCTCCTTGTTTCCATTCTCACCGCCCCATACAGCAGGAGAAGGAGCAGAGAGAGGACTTGGCTGAAGAAAGAAAAACAGAAATGGAGGTCATCTTTAGTGTCCTCAGAAGTATTTTGAGGAGCATGTCACTCATGAAGTCTGTTCTTGTGATCTGTGTCCTGATTCTGCCTTCCCACAGGGACAGCTGCTGGGGAGCCCCTGAGTCCAAACCAGAGGAGTGAGGTGTCCTGGGGGCAGGAGGTCTTTGCTTTGCCTGGAGGCTGGGCTCCTGACCTGCTGAGTTACGCTGTTGGCGGTGGGCTGCTCTGTGTCCAGGCACTTTTAGGAGAGGAAGCAGAAGTCCCGGGGCTGGTGTGAGGATCTGTGTGCTCCTTTTAGTCCTCAGTGTCCGTCTGGTCCTTTACTGGCTTTCCATTTCTGACCCAGTCCCAGTACGTAGGAGCAGTTCTCTTCCTAAAAGTTCTCGAGGTGGTAAATTTCAGAGTACCCTCAATTCAGCCTGGATCACTTTTTCCGTGGTATCTGCCCCAAGTTCTATACCCAGCCATGGGGGTGCATTTCTCACATTTTCCTCTTTCTCTACTCCAGGTAACATCACTGCAGTCCACCCCAGTTTAACCTCCCCTTCCTGGCAATCAAGTACAGTCAGATTTAAGGAGGAAATGAACTATCTGGGTAGTGGAGGAAGGAAGTCCATGGGCTGGTAAATTAATGTATCCAGAAGAGATAGCTGATTCTCTTCTGCCCCTCAGAGCAGCAGGCGAAATCAGATGTAGTTGAGCTGTCTCTCTTTCCAGCCATCCTTGATAGAATAGAAAACTCATGGCTTACTCTTCAGACACTTGCCGAGACAGCCTCGTTTAGTAAAACAGCAGCAAAATAGAAACCCCTTCAAGCCTTCAAATCCCAAAGGGAGTTTCCACCTTTGCCTCTGACTACTCTGGCATCTCTGATTGGCTGGAGCTGTGTTGGAAGAAATACCAAGTCTGAAGGGGAATTGACGTGTTAATTAAAGCAGCGGCAAATGGTAACTCTCTTGAGAATAGAGTCCAGCCTCACTTTGCCAAGTTTTCCCTCCTCATCTCCTGGGGCCTTTTCCTTGGAAGAGGTGTGTTTGTGCATTACTATGGCAGATACCCATGTTGATGATGAGTGACTACAATCCCTCATCACCTACAGAATTGTGACATAATTGACTTTCTTGTCTGTTTTTTTTTTTTTTTTTTTTTTTTAATTGCCAGAGGGCTTGTGTGCTTACCAGAAGGTCAGAGAGAGGGAAAAAGCACTCCCCAATAGGCATAGTTAGGCTGCAATCCCTGTTCTTCCTCTCCATCCTCTCGAGATTTTGGCCACCCATGTACATGCGCCTGATGTGTTTTTCAAGTCTCTGTGGCTGGGATTCAAACCATGGTCAGCCATGTTTGGATACAGCACCTTTAACCACTAGGGCAGAGCTGGCCCTGTCTGCTTGGGTATGAGGCAAGCTAGTATCTCTGGCTGTAGCCTCCCAGCAGCCTTGTGAGAAGCCAGCCTTCTGAGGACATTGGCTGTTGACGCTTTGTTCTTATCACTCTTCCCTCTTCCTCCCAGTCGTCAGGAGCATTAGCCAACCAGTTACATGGGGTCTAGGCAATCATGTTACCCCAGGGTAAGGAACCCTCCACACCAAAAGGCTAAGTGGAACTCAGGTATGTTCCTTGACATCCCTGGAGTGATACTCAGTAGTTGCCTCAAATTTGCTATTTTCAGGCTTGCGAACAAACTTCCTCCTGTTTCTTTCCTCAGGATCTTACGTTGCACCTGTCCCCTCTTCTTTCGTATTCCCCTTTTTCCTCTCATCATCTCACCTACCCTCTCTTCCTTGCATCCTGGTGAGGTCTGATTTTTTCCCTCTACTGTATGAGTTCTTCTATGTTGATCTCTAAGTTAATGAACATTTACAAGCACCTTTTTTCTTCTTTTTTCCCCATAAAAGGTAAACTAGCTCTATTCTGTGTTAAAACAGGATTGTATTAAGAGAGGAGCTGGTCATTTCATAGATTAAATTTCTAGATTTCTAACCTTGGGGAAAAAGAGATTGTTTTTTTTAAAAATGGCATCTTGGGACCAGCAGTTAGCGTAATGGCTATGTCGCTGGACTCCCACATAGTCGACCACGGTTCGCGTCCTGGACCCGGTGGCTTAAAACTCACGCTGGGCACGTGTGCGTGCGTGCCCAAGATCCCGAGAGGAGAATGGAGGAGAAGGGATTGCGGCGTGACCATCCCCTCTGGGGGGTGATTTCTCACTTTCTGTCTCTATGTCTCTCTCTGTCTGTCTGGCGAGTGCACGCACCCTATAGCGAAAACCTCTCAAAAAAAAAAAAAAAAAAAAAAGGCATCTTGGGGCCAGCAGGTGGTATGGTGGTTAAGATGCTGGGCTTCTATATGACCTACTGTGGTTTGAGTCCCCAGAACTAGCAGCTTGCTTTCTCACTACCCCTGTCCCCCCTACTTTCTTTAAAAAATAATAATAAATAAAATACATTTTTTTAAGAAAAGAAAATTTTAATTCTATTTGTTACTATTATTTTTAATTTGACCAGAAAAAGACAGAGAGAAAGAAAGGGAAAGTGAGAAAGCAAGCCACCTGGTTCGGAACTTAAACCACGGTCAGCCGTGTGAAAATCCAACACCCCAACCACCATGCCACCTGCTGGCCCCCAAACAAATAATTCTTTGGGGAAAAAAATGCCATCTTCTGCTATAGGATATTGAAGTTTATTTAGTAAGACACTCGTCTACAGACCAGGGCTACCTTGCATGTTTCTAGGATGAGAACTAGATTCTAAGAGGCTATGTCTCGGGGACCAGTAGGTGGCGTGGTGGTTAAGGCTCTGGACACTCCCAAATGGCCTACCAGGGTTCGAGTCCTGAATCTGGTGGCTTGCTTTCTCACTTCCTCTCTCTCTCACTCTCACCTTCTGTCTCTCTCTGATCAAATTAAAAAATAAATGAATGAATAAATAAAATAAAATAAAATAAAATTTAAAAAAAAGAGGCTATGTCTCTTTCTGACTCCTTAGAAGTGTCATAATACTAGGACCAGCTGATGGTGTAGTGGTTACGTCTTTGGATTCCCACATGGCTAACTGCAGTTCAAGTCCTGGACCCAGTAGTTTGAAAGTCACGCCAGGTGCAGTGTGTGCCCAAGATCCTGAGAGGAGAGTGGAGGAAGGGATTGCGGTGTGGCCATCACTTCTGGGTGGGGTGATCTCTCACTTTCCTCTCACTGTCTCTGTCTTCCTCTCCCTGGAGAGTACACACGCCCTAAAGCAAAAAAAAAAAAAAAAAAAAAAAAAAAGTGTCAAAGTGCACCATAATGGGAGTCAACCTGCTAAGTATATATTCCAGCAATGCCTGAAGAAGCTGAAATGCTGCATTCCTACCATCTAATGTTTCAGTTATAGCATTTAAGTTGGAGTTCTTGCTCACAAACAGCTATCAGATGTCAGCTTAGTATAGAAGGTTAAAGATCCCCAAGAATTTACTCTGATAGATAAAAATACCGCTTTGTGATTATGATCATGGTGAACCGTGATTTTGGGAGACGATGGATAAGAATTGTTTAGATTCTTTCTACTCTGTCTTTGGTATAACTTGAACGGTCAAAGCCCAGTTGGTAGTTTATTGATTATTTTTTAATTAATGTTTTGCCAGAGGGCGTGTATGCTTGGGTGGGGGGGAGGGAGGGAGGGAGAGTAAGGAAGCAGCCTGCATGGTTTTCTACCTGAAACACTAGGCATACCCATGGTGCTCCCATCATCCTGGCTAGCTGCTGGGTTGGGGGGCTGGAATCATGGCAGGAGGACCCTGTTGAGGATGTTTGTCTCTCAGGAAATAAAGGTTTGTTAGCAAGATGGTAGTATAGTGGTAAAACACAACACTTTATGAGGCTGACTCACATGGGGAGATTACCGGTTCAAGTCCAGAAACTTCCCTGCATACTCCAGGCACGCATATGTCCATGATCCAGAGCTGGCCAAAGGCCAAGGGGTATTGGATTGTCGTGTCAAGACCTTGTTGAGGGTACTCGCTTTTATTCATGGAGGAAATAAACTTTAAAAAACAAAACAAAACAGTGGGGCTGGCAGGTGACATGGTGGTTAAGGGGGGCATTGGACTCCCACATGGCTGACCACAGTTCGAGTCCTGGTGGCTTGCTTTCTCACTTTCCCTTCTTTTCTCTCATTCTCTCTCTCTCGCTCTGTCCCTCTCTGGTCAAATTAAAGCAAATAAATAAAGTCAAATAAAATAAATTTTTTTTTTTAATATAGTGTTTCCAGAGAAAGTAAATACAAGGCAAGTACTCCCTGAGTAAGTGGAGTCTTAACTAACATTTCAGGAAAGTATACTAAACCAAAAAAAAAAAAAAAAAAGAAAAGAAAAGAAGGAAAATCAAGTATATGGAGCTCCTAAAACTGAGAAAGCAAGCATGAAGCTGTAAGTCCTCCTATGGAATGGGTAGATGGAAAACTACCACTTTTATCCCCATGGAGTTAAACTCATGGCTAGGTGAGGTAAAGAATGCTCCAGGAGGTTGAGATAGCTGAGCCCTGACTGATTTGCACCTTGTTCCTCCAGCTACTCACATCGAAACCTGCAGGGCCAGCCAGTGATGTGGTGGGTAAGGCACTGGATCCCATGTGGCTGACTGCTGGTTCTACTCCTAAACCCCACAGCCCTGAAAACTGGGTGCATGTGCTTAAATGCCCAGAATATCAACAGAAGTGAGAGATGGCAGAGAAGGGGTTGTGCCATGGCCATCCTTCTGGTGGGGGAGGGGGGGTTGTTACTTTCCCTCTCTCTCTCTGTCTCTCTCCAGCAAGTGCATGCACCCTGTAATGAACTACAAAAAGTATATTTAACCTATGGTTCTAGTATGTGGAGGCCTTTTTCTCATTATTTTGAATATTAGTTATTCCTCTCAATTAATAAGCATGTCTTATTGGAATCATTGATAAAAAAAGGATGACTGTGCTAGGATCTAGAACAAATGAAAAAAGAAAAGAATGTTTTTGTTTGTTTTTAATTTGCTACAGGAAGTGTGCACTAGCTGAAGAGAGACAGAGAGAGAGGGAAAGTGAGAAAGCAACCCTCAGGGGGAAGGTCATGCTGCAACACTTTTCCTTCATTCTCCTCTTGGGATTTTGGGTATGCATGCACACATTCCTGATGTAGTTTTCAAGCCATGGCTCCAGGACTCAAACCACACAGTTGGCCCTATTGGATCCAGCCGCCTTACCCACCATGCCACTGGCTAGCTCAAGAAAAGAATGTTGTGTTCAATATTCCTGATGAACACAAGTGCAAAAAAGTGTCAACAAAATTCTATTATAGTACATCAAATTCAACAGCATATTAAAAAGATCATATACCATGCTCAA
Organism: Tupaia tana; assembly: GCA_026018925.1. NCBI lineage: Eukaryota > Metazoa > Chordata > Mammalia > Scandentia > Tupaiidae > Tupaia > Tupaia tana. The sequence goes on from JAKSZU010000012.1 coordinate 22,476,591, forward strand.
GTGAGATTTATCCCTGGGGTGCAAGGATGGTTCAACATATGCAAATCAATGAATTTGATAAATCAGATGGGAAGTGTCCAGACTCCTAGAAGTTTCAGAGCTCTTTTTCCTGGTTGATATCCACTCTGAGTTACCAGTCCATCCAGCTGTGTACATATCTCTTATTTATCTGGAAGATCAAAAGAGATTTTTCTGAAGTTCAGGTAAATTATATCTCTGGCATTCTTTGCTGTGTTTCCCTGTGGGTGGGTGTTATTTATATGATATATATAATGTACAACTATATGTTATGTAAATATGCATATTATTATTTTTTAAAGAATTAGTTTATTTAACTTTATGTACTTATTTATTTTAATTTGACCAGAGAGGGACAAAGTGAGAGAGAGGGAAAGTGAGAAGGCAAGCCACCAGGTCTGGGACTTGACCCATGGTCAGTCAGCACCCTTAACCACCATGCCATTTGCCAGCCCCTATTTTTTAAATCTCCAAACTATTATTTATGGATCACTTACTATCGATTTCTGAATGTTTTACATATATTATCTCCTTCATTCTCTACAATAATTCTATAATATCTTTATTAAGTAAAAGTAATGGTGTTTTTTGGAATGGCTTGTACTTAATCTCCAGTGATCATTGCTTTTTCAAGATCTTGCTACTTTTTATATACTCTGTTCTGGAATTTTACCTATAAAATTGTTATTTAAAAACTATTTAAAAGGCCAGCAGTGGCATGGAGGTTAAGGTGGCTAGATTCCACATGACTGACTGTGCAGTTTAAGTCAGGGTTCTGGGGACTTGAAAATCACGCTGGGTGCTGGTGCCTGTGTGCCCAAAATCCTGGGAGGAGAATACAGGAGAAGGAACTGTGGCATGGTCATCCCCCCTGGGGTTGGTGATTTCTCTCGCTTTCTCTATCTCTGTCTGTCTCTGACAAGTGTGTGTGCCTTGTAGCAAAACAAACAAAAATACTGTCAAGCACCTGCTATGTGCAAAGAAGGTACTGTGCTAAAATTCAAAGATGAGCAAGAGGTAGTCCCTTTGCTTAGAAGAGCTTATAGGTTGTTTAAAAATATGAGAGAAGAAACAATAGTGGTGGGGCAAAGAGGGAAAGCAAAAGAACACAAAAAGGACAGTCTTGAGTGTCCCTGGAGGGCTGACTGGCTTGCGTGCAGAGTTCAGATGGAAATCTTTAGAAGCCATCTGAGGTAAGATCCATGGTAGGATCTCTTCACAGGAACAGAAGGTATCCAAATGATAGACAGTTTTCAGTTCTGTCCTAGCACCTTGTTGGAATCTTTCTGAGTTTACAGTTAAGGAAACAGGTTGCTGGATAAAAGGGTCTACTTTTGAAATCTCATCTTTAAAAAATATTATTAAACTTTTAGTTATAAGATACATAAGTTCTGGGATCTAATATATAGTTTGTGGCTATAATTAACAGTACTATATTGTTTACTTGAAATTTGCTAAAAGAGTAGCTCTTAAGTATCTTCACCTCCTACACACTTGGTAATATGCATGGTAATGAGTGTGTTCATTGTTAGTTACTTCACAGTGTATATCAGATCATGTTATACATCTTGAATATGCACTTTCTTTGTCAATTATAGCTCAATAAAACTGGAAAACAGAAAATTATTAAAAATATGTAGAGGGTCCAGCACGTGGCGGTGGTTAAGATGCTGGATTCCCATATGATCGACCATGGTTCTATTCCCGGACTTGGTGGCTTGCTTTCTCATAATCAGTCTCCCTTTCTCTCTCAATCTGTCTTTCTCTGGTCAGAATGAAGAAGAAGAATACTAAGTAAAATTAAATAAATAAATAAGAAATCTCTCCCTCTTTAAAAAATATGTAGCATATATCTTTTTATATGTACAGTTTAAGTACACAGTTTAATCATGAATATTCATGTGCTTCCCATCCAGCTTAAGAAGGAAAACATTACCATTAGGCCTTGAAATCTTATAATGTGCCTTAATAATAATTGCTTTAATTTAAGAAAATTGCTTTAATTTAAGAAAATAAATATATGTTAAGTTTTAAAAGTAAAGTAGTAACAGCGTATTTAGAACCTTGTAAAAAGGAAAAAAAATTGCTAATGTGAATATTGTCTGGCATAATTTTCTTTTCTACTTGCATATGTTTTCATATTTTAGTGTAGTTATAGCTTTGTTATGCATAATTAGCATTATCTGATATTAAAATCTTCATAATCATCATTTTAACTTTTTGTTGTTGTTAGATTTTTGCTATAGTGTGCATATGCTCACTGGAAAGAGAGAAAAAAAGAGAGAGAGGGAAAGTGAGAAATCACCCCCCAGGAAGATGGCCATGCTGCAGTCGCTTCCCTCCATTCACCTTTTAGAATTTGGGACATTCATACAAACACACCTGGCATGATTTTCAAGCCATTAGGTCTAGGACCGGAACTGCGGTTGGCCATATGAGAGTCCAGTGCCTTAACCACCACGCCACTTGGTAGCTCCAAACTTTTAAAACAGTAATGAATGCATTGTAAATTCAAAAGGTACTAAAAGGTGTCCATTGAAAAGCAAGCCTTCCCACCCTCTCTTTTTCTTTTCCTTAGAAACAGAACATCAGTTTGCGATTTATAGCTGCCAAACACAACAGTCCATCCAGTGCAGTTTTTTAGACCACAGGTCATAATCCATTAATGGGTTGGGAAATCAACTCAGCAAAATTCTATAGGTTTGTCTTCTTGATGAACTAGATTAGGATTGAAAATAGCAGAGAGCATTGCACATAGTACTGTTTTGAGAAATCTTTTTGTTCAGATTTTTATACCCATACATGCTCTCACATCTGCACATACCAGATCACAATATAAAATTTAGTTTTTACTGTGAGTTGTGGTTAGACATTTGAAAATGACCAGGCTAGTAATGATTGATTTGGAGTTTCTTTTCTTATTTTTTCATTATCATAAATAATGCTGGGAACCTACATTTATTCTCATACTCAGGAATTTTTTCTTAGGACACTCTTCCAGAATGAGGCTACTGAGTCAAAGGATATGACATTTTACTTGATCTAGATGAGTTACTTTCCAAGAATTATGTACCATTTGTAATTTAATAATGGTCATCTGTGCTTTGTTCAGCATAATATTTTAAAAATTTTATTATTATTATTATTATTTTTAATTTGCTATAGGGCATGTGCACTCACCAGAGAGAGATAGAGACCGAGAGAGAGAGAGAGAGAGAGAAAGTGAGAAAGCAGGCCTGTGGTGGGGACAGGCATCCCAGACTCAGACTGCGGTTAGCCATGTGAGAGTCCAGTGCCTTAACCACTGCACCACCTGCTGGCCCCAGCATAGGTTTTTAACATTTAATACAGACTTTTATTTTTAACTCCAGTGTTCTTTTATCCCACACACATTGAATACTCATAGTGCTCTCTTTCAATTACTTGATTTTGTTTTTTCAGTTTGTTTATTCTGACAGACAGTCATCCCCAACAGGGTCTTCATGCCATGATCCATTCTCGGCCTCAACCAGCCTGGACCACAGGCATGTGTGTGCCTGGCATGTATCGAGAGGCCCTGGGATGCAAATTTGTGTTCTTCCCTCATGGATCAGTTATGTTACCACTGTACCTCTACCTGGCCCCTTTCTGCATTGTATATGTGATTTATATTGGTTTTAAGACAATGGGATAGTTTATTTCTTTTCTACCATCTAATATACAGTCAATATTTCCCTATTTTACTAAATGTTCTTCTACAGCTGTGGAAGCAGTTGTCTTTTTTTTTTTTTTTTTTTTTTTTTTTTTTTTGAGAGATTTTGCTATAGGGTACGTGTGCTTGCCTGAAAGACAGAGAGAGACAGAGAGACAGAAAGCGAGAAATCACCCCCCAGGGGGATGGCCACGCTGCAATCCCTTCTCCTCCATTCTCCTCTTGGAATCTTGGGCACATACTCACACATGCTTGGTGTGAGTTTAAGCCCCCGGGCCCGGACCTTGAACCGTGGTTGACTACATGGGAGTCCAGCCACATAGCCATTATGCCAGCTGCTTGTCCTGAAACGGTTGTCTTTAAAGAGAGAAAAAAAATGCTATAAACTCCTCTAGTGACCTAATCTGGAACCTGATTATTATATATATGATAATAAGTTTTCTGTACCAGGTGGGAACCAATCATCAGTAAAAGGCTAACCTGCAGAAAGAAAGCAGGGGAGAGTGGGAGAGAAGGAAGAAGAAGCCCTAACAATCTTTGCTTTTAACTCTTTATCTTCAAGTTCTTTATTTGACTGATAACCAGGGATGAATGACATAAAGTTCTATCTGAGCCTGGATAACAAGAAGTTAGCGAAAAGGTTAGTGCCGAACACTTGAATAGTGAATTCATTTTGCCTCCCAAATAATAGGCATCACATTTTATTACTGATAATAGAATAAATTGGTTGTGTTTTCAATATATTTGGAAAATTTACAGAAATAACTTAAATGTTATTTGAGCCTTTTTGTATCTTATAAAGTAATACGCCGATATGCAAAGAGACTTCAAAATGTTTGCTGAAAAATGGACTTAAAGTACAAGGTTGTTTATTTATTTTGTCCATGATAGAGTGTATTAGGTGTAAGGAGAGGGAGAAGCACCTTTCACAGGGCCTGGTCATGCCATGATCCCTTTTCCTCAGCCCCCCAGTCCACCAGGATCCTGGGCATGCCCACACAGCCGACATGTTTTCAGACCAGCTGGCCGAAGACTGGAACCGTGTTCAGCCTGTAGCTTCCAACCCTTCGGTGCCGTGTTGAACCAACTATGCCACAAAGGCTGGGTCTAAAGTATGGGTTTATTTTGGTGAAAAAAAAAAAAATGAAATGCATAGGTTTTTTTTTTTTTTTAAATAATACACACTCTTCATGAACTCTTCGAAATTCTTTCATATATTTTCTTAGTGCAGTGTAAGTCCATCCATCCAACTTCTCTCACCCTATGGAAAGAAAAGCTGTTTTCCTTTGTTTGTATTGATAGAATCTTTATTTTATTTTTATTTTTATTTTTTTATTTATTTATTTTTTTGGAGAGGTTTTTGCTATAGGGCGCGTGCGCTCACCAGACAGACAGAGAGAGACAGAGAGACAGAAAGCAGGAAATCACCCCCCAGGGGGGATGGCCACGCCGCAATCCCTTCTCCTCCATTCTCCTCTCGGGATCCTGGGCACGCACGCACACGCGCCCGGCGTGAGTTTAAGCCGCCGGGTCCGGGACTCGAACCGCGGTTGACTACGTGGGAGTCCAGCGACATAGCCATTACGCTAACTGCTGGTCCAGAATCTTTATTTTATTTTGAGAGGTTTTTGCTATAGGGCGCGTGCGCTCCCCAGACAGACAGAGAGAGACAGAGAGACAGAAAGCGAGAAATCACCCCCCCCATGGGGGATGGCTACGCCGCAATCCCTTCTCCTCCATTCTCCTTTTGGGATCTTGGGCACGCACGCACACGCGCCCGGTGTGAGTTTAAGCCACCGGGTCCGGGACTCGAACTGCGGTCGACTACGTGGGAGTCCAGCGACATAGCCATTACGCTGACTGCTGGTCCCTGTATTGATAGAATCTTTTCAGTGATTCTTTTTTTTTTTTTTTTTTTTTTTTTTTTTTTAAGAGAGATTTTTGCTATAGGGCACATGTGCTCACCAGAGACAGAAAAAGAGATAGAGAGACAGAAAGGGAGAAATTACCCCCAGGGGATGACCACACCACAATCCTTTCTCCTCCATTCTCCTCTTAGAATTTTGGGCACACACGCACACGTGCCTGGTGTGAGATTTAAGCCGCCAGCTCCAGGACTTGAACTGCAGCCTACTACATGAGAGTCCAGCGATATAACCATTACATCATCTGCTGGTCCCGAGGTTTTTGCTATAGGATGCATGTGCTCGCCAGAAAGACAAAGAGAGACAGAGAGACAGAAAGCAAGAAATCACACCCCAGGGGGATGGCCACACCACAATCTCTTCTCTCCTCAGGATATTGGGCACACGCGAACATGTGCCTGGTGTGAGTTTAAGCCACCTGGTCCAGGACTCGAACCATGGTCAACTACATGGGAGTCCAGTGACATAGCCATTACACCAACTGCTGGTCCTCGCCTCAGTGATTCTTTCTTTTATCTCACATGTATCGCATGCTCACAATGAACAAAACACTAAAATGGATGCACTCGAGGGGCTCAGGCCTGTGGGGAGGACAGGTGTGAAAGTAACATTGATAAGGTGATACAAATACTATAATAAAGGCATCTCTGAATCGCTGTGGGCTTGCAGAAGAGACAAACATTCTGCCAGGAAGTGAAGAAATTTTTCACAGAGGCAGTGATAACTGAGTTGGGTCTTGAAGACAGTAAGATTTTTTTTTTTTTTGGAGAGGTTTTTCGCTATAGGGCGCGTGCGCTCGCCAGACAGACAGAGAGAGACATAGAGACAGAAAGCGAGAAATCACCCCCCAGGGGGGATGGTCACGCCGCAATCCCTTCTCCTCCATTCTCCTCTTGGGATCTTGGGCATGCACGCACATGTGCCCGGCGTGAGTTGTAAGCCACCGGGTCCGAGACGCGAACCGCGGTCGACTACGTGGGAGTCCAGCGACATAGCCATTACGCTAACTGCTGGTTCCCAAGACAGTAAGATTTTATTAGCTGAGGAGGGAGAGGCATTCAGCATGGAGCAATGCAGGGGGGGGAGAGGAAATTGCAGCGTCATGGAGTTGTGTCTGTAATGGGGGGATGATGGCCCTGCAGATGTGGGCAGGGCATGAAGCCAGAGGGATTTCAGATCTCGTAGTCACAAAGGTAGCAAGGGGTGCTGGACTTACTGCCGTAGCTGTGTTTTAGGCCTTCATTATTTTTCTCTCAGTAGTTTTCAAAAACTTTTTTTTAGTAATGGAACTTTATTTTTAAACCTATGCATCTCCAGGTTATAAAACATGGTGTTTTTTATTTGTTTGTTTGTTTTTGTAAAAATGTATTTTTTTGTGAGCACCGTGACCTGTATAATGCAGGTGAGAGAAAATGTTTTGTCCCCAGATGGAGCTGACCCTAGAGACCCAGGTCACCGTGGGAACTGGGCCATCTCTGCAGCCTGCTTGGTTTGGCAGTGACACAGTGGTGATGGAGGGCCTGTGAGTGGGCACTCTGGTAAAGGGAGAAGGTGGAAAACCCTGGAGTGCGTTCCCCCGGAGAATGACCTCACAAGGAAAGTTCTGGGAAATAAACCACAGGGAGCCTTTACAGGAATTTTTGGTTGAGCCCACAGGCAAGGCACAAGCGGAAAAGAGATGTAATTATAACTTGTAAGTCTATGTAAAGATACAATGAGTGGCATGAAATAGCTCCTCTAAGTTTCTTCTTCCTGTAGGACAGGAAGGGATGGGTTTTTATGCATTCATTCTACAGATATTTATTGAGTGCCCACTGTGAGCTGGGTTCTCTAGTAAGCATAGGAAATATGGTAGTTACAAAATAGTCAAAGTTCCTGCTTCTTAGGAACTCATGGTGAAAGATGGACATTAAGCAGATAATTGCCCAAACGTATAATTATAAGCCATGATATGAAGGATAAGAATGGGGAACCTCACTAAGAATGGAGGATTGTGGAAGTCAAGGAACTTGCAAGTCAAGTCGAGGCAAGGTGAGCAAGCCTAATCCGGGCAAGAGCTGAAAGGTGTGAGAATGCCCCAGGCAAAGGGAAACAGCCCAGAAAAACTTGGTCACTTTGAGGGAGCATAAAAAGGTTCTGTGTGGCCTGCACAGAGGAAGGACAGCTAAGTGTTCCGAGGAGGCAGGAATCATGCTGCGCCTTGTAGGTCCCGGTAAGAGCTTAGATTTTACCCTGAGTGTAGCAGGAAGCTATTAAAGTATGTTAAGCAGGAAATGAGCTGATCTGGTGTAAAAAAGATGATTCAAACAGCTCCATGGAGAGGGCATTTGTGAGGAAGACTGGAAGCTGGGGCAATTAGGTTTTATAATAAGGTGAGAGAAGGGTAGTAATCAGGTGGGGAAAAAATGGATGGACAGATCAAAGGTATGTCTTGGAAGTAGTAGTGTTTGGAGTTGGTAAATGGAGTGGCCGTGGAAAGAAAGAGACAGAGAGATTGAAGGATGTTCTGGTGTAGGTATGCATATGGACCTTCTAACAGATTACTCTGTTCTATAGCATAAGACTATAAAATCCTTATCTTTCAGGAAGGTCAAGTAGGATTGGTCCAAATCCAGCCTTACAGAGGAAATGGAAGGATTCAGCTGTCTTCTGGTGCTGCCAAACTCCAATACAATAGAATGACCCAGCAAGGATTCCAGTTCTCCCACTCATGGGGCCCTTACAAGGAACCTCTGTAACTCTTTCATGCCACTAGAGGGAGCATGGCCTGCATTCTGTGGCTTTTTAAAATTTGGCTAACTTTTAGTGACTGACTAGTATCAGCCTGAGTACCCAGCCCTGACCTTGGGCTCCTCATGCTGCATAAAAGAATGCCCACGTGACAGATGTTCAGTACTGCTCGTTAGCGTTACTCTTACACTGGGGATGTTATCTTTTTAGAAATGGGATCACCCTTTTTTCCTCAGTATGGAGACTGAGAAGCAGAGTGTGCATTTTGAGGATCAGGAGAAGATCAGAGGATGCCTATGGGGCATGGGAAGACGAAGTCTAGTGAATTGATGGTGTTGTTCTTGCCCTTCCCTATCATCTTCCTCTGTAGATGGGACACGAGGGTCCAAGAGGGAATCCTGAAGGGGGACTTGGGTGAGGTTGAGCTTTTAGAGTGGCTGATTGGCCAAGCCCCCTTTAAAGTTCTGGTTGATTCACTCAAGCAGTTGTGCCCGCCACTTGGGATTTGCATTGCCCTGCCATCTCCTGTGGGACTGGGATTTTGGGGAGTAACAATGAGCTTCAGTGTCCTCATCCTGGGGGATACCAACTGCCCTAGGATTTTTCCGTTTGTCTGTCTTTGGTGCAGAGCTGCCGGGTTGAGTGCAGTTCTTGGCTCAGTGCCTGACTTGAGAGTGCTGGCACACTCAGTGGTTCTGGCTGCTCGTCTCAGCCCTGCCAGTGGGTTCTATAGGTGGCAACTGGGAGGTCACATATCTTGCTTGATGGCATGCAGTCCGTTAGTGGTGGAGTCAGGCACTGCCAAGGTCTCCTGACCTCTGCTCCGCCTGGTGCTCTTGCAACTGCTCTGCTTAATGTTCACAAGAGTGTTGAAAGGCTGAGGTGCTGTTTTTATATCTATTTCCTGGTTCTGTGACCTAGGACAAATCATTTTACCTCTGTTTTAGGTTTTTTTTCCCCTCCAATCTGTTAAATAATAATATTAGTGCCAGCTGTCAAGTCTGTCATGTTTAACAGATGACTCAAGATTTGTGAGAGTATTTTAGAAAAGTGTAAGGTAGTATAGTTACAGGGCAGGACATTTTTCTCTAATCTGCATTAGCACGCAGATTGCATCTCATAGATGCCTATCATTGTCTTTAGGCCAGAAGGATATGGTCAGGTCTACCTCACCATGACTCAGAAAGTTCTCCACCCTTCGCTGGAACCCAGTCTTCTAGTTCATAACTGGTTTTCAGAAAGTAGCTAGTTCTCAAGATTAAGTGTCAGTGTACTTTCGTGGAACGTGCACTGAAGTAGAGGGCATTTGACTGGTTTTCACTTAGTTCTTGGACTGCCTAACTAACCATGTATCTGTGGATCAAACAGTTGATTTCTCAGAGCCTCAGTTTTCCCATCTACAAAATGGTCATAAAAATTTGACCAGCGCCCGCCAGTGGTATAATGTCAAGTCGAGGTGGCTTGGTCCCACGTGGCCAACTGTGGGATTTAAGTCTTGGACTGTCTGCTTAAGAAACATACAAGCACATATGCATGTGTGTCCAAAATCCTGAAAGGAAGGAGAAAAGGAGAAAGGATTACAATGTGACCATGAGCCATAAGGGGGTGCTTTCTCACGTTCCCTCTCTCTCCGGCATGGACCCTCTAGCAAATAACTGAAAGAAATTGTTAGTGAGTTTCGAAAGGTTACGAAGATCAAACATGTAAAAGAACAGGGTGTGTGTGTTGTGGGGGGTGGGGGTGCTAAACTTAGAGGGCCTGCTGTGTCCCAGGCACTGTGCTAGCTTTTGGAGAAGAGCAGTATCATTACTGCCTGTGCCAGCAGCTCACACCAAGCCTGGGCTTAGCTGCAGGCCCTGAGCAGGGCAGAGGTGAGGCTGCATTTGTATCTTGTTTGTTGCCGGGACTGTGACTCGGCTTGTGTAATACTTTCACTGGTCTGACCTAGTATCTTTCCTCTCCCTTTCAGGAAGATGCAAGACTGCTTCGGTGCCAGCTCTAGTGCCATGAGCCCCTGCACTGGTTAAAGCCATCCCTACGACCAGGACAGGCAGCAAGGTAAGCAGAGAGGCCAGTCCAGGCGAGCTGCGCTCCTGGGATGTGAATGCGTTTCCGCCTCATCTGCAGCCCGGAAAATCCCAGATGCACAAACAAGTCAAGGCAGTGCATCAGGGTCCCTCCTACCCACTCTCAGGACCCAGAGGAAGGGCTGGTTTCCCCTCCAAGCCTCCAGCTAGCTCCCTCCCCCCACCGGATTCTTCCAAGTTATAAAAAGCGAGACACTGGAAGGGAGGAAAACAAGTCCACTCACTGTCTTCTCCCCTCTCCCGTCTCCCCTCAGCTGCTCCAGCAAGTTCCCAGGAGCAGCGGGCCTGTGTCAGACTGGGAGGGAGGGAGGAGGAGTGGAATGCCTGCAAGCTGAGCAGATCCGAAGTCGGCGCTGTCCCATGGAAGCCTCTCAGAACTGAGAGAGAACAGAGAAGGGGAGAGAGATTAGAGACAGCGGGAGGAGGGGAAAGAGAAGACATGTGTGTGCGCGCGTGCCCGCCGTAGAGAGCAAGAGCGTGCGCGTGCGTGCTGCCGCCGGCAAGGACAGGGTCTCCATGACAACCGGCCTGGCCGGGGCTCGTAGCGCTGCTCACTTGGCTGGAAGGAGCGCCTGGAAAGGTCAGAGGAAGGAGCTGTGGGAAGCTCGCAGCAGGTAGTGGAGCTTAAGCGAGTGGATTGGGGGCCCTGGGCTCCCTGGCCGACCCCGGTGTGAGCCAGACTCTGCCGAGAATGGAGTGGGCAGGGAAACACCGTGACTTCCAGGTAAGGGCAGCGCGGGGCTTGGATCCGTCGCCTCTTTCCTGGCCCGGTCCCCGGCTGTTTTCTCGGGAGTGTCTGCACTCTGCGCTCAGGGTTTGGGGCTCTGGAATGATGTCATGCTCCGACAGTTGGATTCTATTAGTTTACGGAGGAGGGAAACAGCCAATTTTCTGGACTTTGCAGATCGTGCTGATCTCACTGTTGCTGAATCAGAGGTGTTTCAGACTTCACTCTAGAAAGCATCTTTTTACTTTTATGTAGTACAGAGGCACAGGAGATTATGTATATATATTATAAAATAGATATGTATATATTTTACGGGAAGAAGCTTTTATATAGAAGAATGGAGTTCTCATCACACCAGCCCTGTGTTTGCAGTTCTTACGTGGGAACTCCAGACTCTCTCAGTTGAGTGGCTTGCTTGGTCTTAGTGAACACTGTCTGTTTTGTCTCTTGGTGCTGCTCTGTCTGACTTGTCATGAAAAAAAAAAGCTAATTAAGCTCAGTGAGGAGCCTGTGGTGAGTTCCAAGTCCCCTAGCAGCAGTAGTTAGGACAGACAGACTGCCATAGGGAATACTGAGCTGGTGTCTCTCCCCACAAGGTAGCTTGGTAAGAAGCACGCTGTCCTCCCTCGCTAACAAGGTGGATTACAGCTTCTCCTGAGAGGTGAGGGAGACGCTGCCCTGCTCTGGGGGTCCTGCAGAGAGGCTTCTCCTCCAGATGTCTCTGAGCGAGCACTCAGCTGCAGCTGCTAGGAGGTAAGGCATGGAGGCAGTGCTGGGCGGACTCCTTTGGTTCACACTGTAACCAGATCTTAGGGCCCGCAGTGTCCACGTTGGGCACTCCTGCTTTGTGCTGAGTTTTGGTAAAACTTGTTCTGACGTAGAAGAGTGGTGTACAGTGAGCTCAATGTGGCCCAGAAAGGCAGTGTGCAGACCATGGGGTAGCTAGGTCCTCAATGATGTTCTGAGGAGGCCGTCTGCAGCAGCCACTCCCTGCCGGGAAGACCCAGCAGAAGTGCGTCCACTTCAGCCATGTTATGTCCGAAATGTGCTCCCCGGCCAAAGGGAACTTCGTGGATGCCTTTGGATTCACTGTGGGATGAGGGAACAGCTGCTGTTCTGGCTCTTCGGTTTTTCTTCTTGAACTTTCTGAACAGAATGTCTTTTGTATTCTGGCAAACAATGAGGGGGCCTTCTGATTAACTTCAGGTCGGCTTGCCAATGCAAGCACTGGCCATGTCCCCAGTTTTGGCTCCCTGAATGTGTCCACGGCTGCATCAGTGTTATTGCCTGAGGGTCCACAGGGGTACACTTGATGGCCCTGGACCTCAGCTGGGCCACTTCTTTTTTTCTTTCTTTTTTTTTTGATGTTTTTGCTGTAGGGTGCGTGTAGTCACCAGAAAGACAGAGAGAGACAGAGAGACAGAAAGTGAGAAATCATTCCCCAAGGGAGATGGCCACACTGCAATCCCTTCTCCTCCATTCTCCTCTCAGGATCTTGGGCACGCATGCACATGCACATGCACCTGGCGTGAGTTTAAGCTACCGGGTCCAGGACTTGAACCACGGTTGACTACATGGGAGTCCAGTGACATAGCCATTACGCCAACTGCTGGTCTCCACTGTAGACTTTGAGCCTCATAAATAATCCTTCATAGATGAAGCTTTCCTTGGATTGCCCAGCTTATGTGTTTTTGTGTAGAGGGGAGACATTCCTAGAGACCCTCTGCCTGTCCACTGCCCCTACCTGCCTGCAGTGATGGGGTCAGACATAGCTGGAAGAGAGGTGCTGGGGGGCTGGGCAGCTCTTTTAGGAACTTGTAAGGCTATGGCTTATGGGAAAATAAAAAAGAAACAAACAAGGAAGTGGGAATTCCAAGGGCAGAGATACTTGATATGCTGCAGGACTGTGCCAAGAAACGGACTGGCAAGGGAGAGGAGGTCTAGGCATGGCACCCCGGGTCTGTCCTTGGTATTCTATCAGGCCTGTGGCAGATTGGGACACCTGGCCCGCAGTCTCAGCCTTCACAGTGGGCCAGGGGAAAACCTTCTCACCGTGCCTCGTGTGTCTGGAAGGAAGCCCTGAGCAGCCCCAGTGTAGGCAGGTAGGGCCCTCCCTCCAGGTGAGTCACATCACAACTGCCGCTAAGGCCTGATTGAGGATGTCGGCCACTGCTTAGGCTGGGGCCGCAGCTGTTCCCCACTCCCTGCCATTCCAGCTCCCCAGAGTTGAGTCACAAATTGGATCCTTCTATGTTCCTTAAGGATTAAAAAGTAACATTCCTGTTCTCACTCCTCTCCCCCTCCCTCTATTCCCCTTCCTGTACATTCTGCCCTTGAGCTCGCTCTCTCTAAAGTTAGAATAATCAGTCACCCAAGAAAGTTAAAACTCTGAAATACGTGGAGAACAGACCAAGGGCACCCTCAGTGCTGCTGGCTCATCCCCAGTTGCTGGAATGAAGGGCTGGGTGTGCAGCTTTGGGGGCATCCAGACTCCAAGAATCATGGCCACTCTGCTGGCTTGGACTAAGAGGCTGTGCCCCACTCCTTGCTTCTTCTGATTCAGAGAACTACTTTGGGGAGGAGGGAGGGCCTGTGCCCTGGGCCTGTCCAAGCACACCTCCCTGAGGACTGCTGGACTGAAGGACTGTCACTTCTTTTAGCTGTTAGCTGTCCCCATCTTGGTGACTCTTGATTTCCATTGGGTGCAATAGAGTTGGCTAAGGCAGCCCAGCCTAGGACCACATACCTGAGCCTGGAGGAGGCCAGGCAGCAGCCTGTACTGCTCTGGCCTGGCGTCCTTTCTGTGCTGTACGGTGGCTTGGGAGGAGGATGTTTAGGGCAGGCTTGGGGGGAGGGGAAATATGCAGGCAGATAATTGTGTTCTTTGAGTTAGAGGACCATGAAAAGTGGAGAAGGGGCCAGGAGGGCATGAAAGAAAAAAAAAAGACCATCTGGCATAGTCTGCAGAGACTTCTCTTGAAAGCCTGTGGGAAAACTTGCATTAGTGTGCCCTTCTCTGGGAGTGGGGACGGAGACTCTTAACGTCTGTTTTATACTGGAGAGGGGGCGCTGAGGGCACCCGTCTCAGTAGGTGGGTGGGAGAAACGCTGAGTGTGTCTGTCTTAGGGGACCATGCGATGTAATACTGTGCTGATGGGAAGAACCTGGAGTCTGTTTCTAGCCACAGGCCTTAGAAAACTGGGTGTGTGGTGTGTATGTGTGTTGTCAGGGAATAGAAGGGTGTTAAATGAGTCTAGACTACCTTACTGAAGAATTTCTCCAAAGATTCCTTCTTTTATTTTCTTTGGCTCTGATAAAATGAATATATTGTTGTTAGGTGGGGTGGGGGGGAGTACGATGGGGAGCTGTTGAAACTATCACAATACTCTTCTCATCCAAAACTAAAAAATGTCTGAAAGTTAGATTTCGCTGTCCCTATAAAGACTGAATTATGTACAATTAGGGGATGAAGCCTGCTTAACCAAAGCAGGCCTGTTCTTAGGGGTTTGTCATCAAGCCACCATAGTTCCTTAAAGGTGCAGATTCTCCTTTTGTGTAACCTGCTGCTGAATGGGTTTATGTGTGGGATGGAGACTAATTTATAGGAAGCAGAACAATAGGTGGAGGACTGTTCAAACCTGGGGAAAATTAGGTAATTGAGAGTTATGGGAAACACGATCTGGAGCAGTAGAAGAGGGCCAGAAGGAAACAGGACAGAGGCCCTAGCAAGGGAACTGGGGAGAAAGTAACTCCCAAGGGCAGTGGGTGGTGACAGAAAGGCGGACCTAGGAGGCCTTTGCAATTTAGCATTACCCTCAGGAGGACAATGTTGGGCAAGCCCAAACAAGCCATGGGAGGGTAGGGGTAGCTGGCATTGGGTTGACACTCCTCCTGTCCATTTGCTTTCTGGCTCAGAGGCACCTCTGTGCCCACATATGCTCTCTTATCTGCTCATCCATTAAGTCAGTGAGTATAGGGTGTCTGGGTCATGAGCCGGGGAGATAAAAAAAAGTAGGAAATATGGGATTTCCTCCCTTATATGTGGCATTAGACCTAATTATTTCTTCCTCATCCCTGCTCTCACAAATGCTGTCCTCTACCATTGTGATTAAAAGAGAAGGAACACTGCTCTGCTGAAGTGTTGGGGTTTGATGGTAGTGTTAGTGATCATCTGATTTTTTTTAAAAATTTTAAAAAATTTTTTTTTTTCTTTTTTTTGGAGAGGTTTTTGCTATAGGGCGCGTGCGCTCGCCAGACAGACAGAGAGAGACAGAGAGATAGAAAGCAGGAAATCACCCCCCAGGGGGGATGGCCACGCCGCAATCCCTTCTCCTCCATTCTCCTCTCGGGATCTTGGGCACGCACGCACACGCGCCCGGCGTGAGTTTAAGCCGCCGGGTCCGGGACTCGAACCGCGGTCGACTACGTGGGAGTCCAGCGACATAGCCATTACGCTAACTGCTGGTCCCAATTTTTAAAAATTTTTAAGAGAGATTTTGCTATAGGGCGCATGTGCTCACTGGAGAGACAGAGAGACAGAGAGATCGAAAGCAAGAAGTCACCCTCAAGGTGGGGTGGCCATGCTGCAATCCCTTCTCCTCCATTCTCCTCTTGGGATCTTGGGCACGCATGCACACTTGCCCAGCAGGAGTTTGAGCCACCAGGTCTGGGACTGGAATTGCAGTCGACTACGTGGGAGTAACCAGTGATGTAACCATTACACCATTTGCTGGCCTATCCATCTCATGGTTTTAGGCTGTGAAAAAGAAGGAGGGTTCAGCTCTTAACACTGATTTAAAGTGCTGTCTGAATTATGGAAGAGAGCCGACTAAAGGACTGGAAATATGAGGAGGGTGAGGGTTCGAGGCCTATGTTGAAGCTTTTCTCAGAGTGTCAAATGATGGGGTGTGTAGGAAGGGAATAGAAAAATGCAAATGGAAAAACTTAAAAAAAAAAAAAACCTGCAAAGTCAGCTAGTTCAAGGAGCTGAGTTTTGGTGTGATTACTTGTGTCTTAGGTCATAGGCCCCTTTATGGAATCCTGACAATTGAGTTTTATAGTTTATTTTTAAACTGTGTTTCATTTGTTCAACTATCAGTGACTATTAGATACTCAGTGAGTACATGGGGCTGCCTTACAATAGCTCCGATGAAACTGTTTTCACTTGATATGAGTATCTTACATACTGTACAGTTCAGTGATTAAGAGCTGGAGCTCAGGGGTTTAGAACCTCCCTTAGGCAATTTAGTTCATCTCTGGGTGCCTCTGTTTTCTCTGAGACATTTGCAAAATGAATATAATAATAGTACTTAGCTTGTTAGAGTTGCAGTGAGGAGTAGATGAAATGATACCCGGAAAGCTGTGCATGATGCATGTATCCCAGTGCCTGGTACATGGTAAATGCTCAATACTTTCCAGTGTTACTAATTTAGAGAAGCATTTTTTTTTTAAAGAGAATTTTTGCTAGAGGGGGCAAGCACTTGCCGGCGAGACAGAGGGATAGACAGAAAGCAGAAATCACCCCCTGGGGGGGATGGCCATGCTATAATCCCTTCTCTTCTTTTCTTCTCTCAGGATTTTTTGGGGCACATATGCACAAATGCCTGGTGTGAGTTTAAGCCACCGGGTCTGTGACTCAAACCATGGTCAACTATGTGGGAGTCCAGCAACATAACCATTATGCCATCTGCTGGTCCCATAGAGGGGCATTTTGAAGAGAGTAAGGCTGGTATCTTCAGTCAGATTGGGATTACATTGAGAACAAACCAGATTAAGCTACTTCTTTTGGAGGAGCTTATATTTTTGTTTTGTTCATCTTCCTGTCAAGATACCAGGAGAGGGACCAGCAGTTAGCATAATGGCTATGTTGCTAGACTCCCATGTAGTTGACCACGGCTCAAGTCCTGGACCCAGTGGTTTAAACTCACTCCAGGCACGTGTGCGTGCATGCCCAAGATCCTGAGAGGAGAACAGAGAAGGGATTATGGCATGGCCATCCCCCCTGGGGGGTGATTTCTTGCTTTCTGTCTCTCTGTCTGTCTCTGTCTTTCTGGCGAGCACATGCACCCTATAGCAAAAACCTCGCCTACATATATATATATATAAAATGTATATATATATATACATACATATATACACACACACACATACATACATATACATATACATATATATATGTGTATATATATATATATATATATATATATATACACATATATATACATATATATATATATGTGTATATATATATATAATGCCAGGAGAGTTTTTGAGGTAGTCTTCCTCAACATTCTCAGAGGTTCAGCTCCATGGGCTACTGTAGGATGCCCACCCTCTGCAGGCAGGGGAGAGCCTTCTAGAACTGCAGCTTGCTTATTGTTTTTTGACTGCCAGACCGGCTTGGGCCTCTGAGATCCTCCTTCACCTGATGTTGAAGGCCCTTCAGGAGCTGCTCGTGGGGCTCTGGACACAAGCTTCTGGCCTTGTCTTCCTCACCTACGCTTCCTTGAGTATTATCATGTGTCCTCCAAGACCCGGTGTAGAACACAGGCTTTGAGTGGTCCATAGCCTGGTTCTCCCTTTTAGTGTCTGTGAACCTTTTAGCAAATTCTGTAAGCCTCAAGTATCTTCATCTGTAATTTGGGGGTAACAATATTACCCATCTTAAAGGGTTGTTATAAGGGTTAAGTGACTTAATTTATGTAAAGCAATCAGCTTGGTTCTGGATGCAGATATGCTCTCAGTAATGTTTGCTGCCATGGCTGTTCACAGTCTCTTCCTCTTATGAGACCTGTCTGTGCACTAGAGTATATAACCCTGGCCAGGTAGGCAGCAGGTCTGTTTTTTTTCCTGGCTTTATCATCCAACGTGCTGGGTGACCTTGGGGGAAATAATTTGGCTTCCCTAGGCTACAGTTTCTGCTTCTAGAACGTGGAAGGTTGGATCGTGTGTTCTTATTGACATTTTGATTTGACATTTCAAATATGCATACCTAGCCTTTCCAACTAGATTTTCTGAAGTTCTGTGAAATTAAGTACATTTTATACTCGATTTTTCCTTAAATAGCCAATACATAGTTTGTGCTTAAAAGATATTTGAGTAGCTTTTTTTCCCCTTTCCCCATCAACTGGATTCTAGGAAACATTTTGACTTCATTCTCATAACCTTGAAATTAGAAATTTATTTCTAGGTACATGGGACTTAGTTACAACTTACAGGGTGTCCCCTTTAGTAAACTAGAAAGTAGACCCGGTCTGTAAGATAGAAGGTGGATTTCACTTGGTGCCTCTGGGAAATTTTGGTCAACAAATATTTAGGGTACTTACTTGTTCTGCTCTATAGATTTAGACCTACTTTGTGACTAAATACTGCCATCCCTGTTTCTCTGTCACAGGGAACTTGGCAGTGTTTTCTGACTCTCCTCTCTCCTTGAGTCTGGAGTGAGCCCGTTGGTGCCCAAAGACATGTCCATGTGTTAAGGGAAGAGCCAGCCAATAAGAGTGGTGTTTAGGGCCACCCGTGCCTACCTGCTGAATAAAATGTTAGCAGTTATCATTACATTTGTTAAAATCAGGCAGCATTTGTTTCCTTGTAGCTAGTCTGTTGGGTTTGTTCTGTTGAGAAATGTGAGGCAATGTCCCCCTCCTCCGCATCTTGGGCAGATGTGCCTAGCGTCAGCAGAGCCGTGGTACACCGCCACCGAGCAGCATGTAGTTCAGAACTCTTGAACCTAGCTTTTGTAAAGAAATAGAGAGGGCAGTTGGCCCTCTGTCCTGCTGGTTAAGGGAGCCAAGTCCGACATAACCAACCCCCTGGTTCCAGTTCTATTCCCAGCATCTTATAAAACATGCCAAGCACATGTGTGTGCATGCCCCACATTCTAACAGGATGGAGAAACAGAGGAGAGGGATCGTGGTGGGATGATGCTCCATTGTTGGGTGCTTTCTCCCTTCCCCCTCTTTCTGTCTCTACAGCTAGTGCATACACCCTCTGGCAAGTTAAAAGAGAAAGGAAGGAAGGAAAGAAAGCAAGAGAAAGAGAGAAGTATATTTTTTGCCGTGGTGCAGAGGTAGTGAACTACAGAGGAGAAGGCAGAGCCCACATGGCAGTTGTGGTTCTAACCTGAGCTGTATTAGCCTGAAACTGATGAGCACACACTCGAGTGCCCAAATCCAACTGAGGACTGCAGGAAGGGGATTCCAGTGTGACTAGACCCTGGGTAGGGTGCTCATCTCTCTCTATCTCTCACTTTATATTAATAGGGAGAAAAAAAGAGAAATGTGTAAAGCAGAGGGTGGTTTGTCCTGAAACAAAGGGGCTTGCTTTTTGGCTGGAACTGCCATCTTTTCATAATTAACCAAAATGACGAACGCCAAGGAAAAGAGGAGAGGCACCCGATATATGTTCTCTAGGCCTTTTAGAAAACATGGAGTGGTTCCTTTGGCAACATATATGCGAATCTACAAGAAAGGTCATATCGTAGACATCAAGGGAAGGGGTACTGTTCAAAAAGGAATGCCCCACAAATGTTACCATGGCAAAACTGGAAGAGTCTACAGTGTTACCCAGCATGCTGTTGGCATTGTTGTGAACAAACAAGTTAAGGGCAAGATTTTTGCCAAGAGAATTAATGTAGGTATTGAGCATATTAAGCATTCTAAGAGCAGAGATAGCTTCCTGAAGCTATGTGAAGGAAAAGGATCAGAAAAAGAAGGAAGCCAAAGAGAAAGGAACCTGGGTTCAACTAGAGCACCAGCCTGCTCCACCCAGAGAAGCACATTCTGTGAGAACCAATGGAAAGGAGCCTGAGCTACTGGAACCTATTCCCTATGAATTTGTGGCATGATGGGTGTTTAAAAAAAAACTAATCTATGGTCTATATTTAAAAAAAGAAGAAGAAAGGGGCTTGAGGCCTGAGAGAGCCTGAGAGTAATGTATGTAGTTTGCCACTGGGTATGGATATGACAGAGCTCTTTGTGAAAGGCCAGACTGGAGCCTGGGGAGGAGTGGAAACTCAGAGAGATCTAGGTAATGAAATGTGACGAATATCTCTGGGCAAGTGGTGTGGCTAAGACACGTCAAGACAAGCTCTGGTACTTTGTCTCCTGAAGAGACATCTCAAATGCAGCCCCAGGTGAGCCTGGCCTAGGTGGTGATCCCCCAGAGAGTCAAGATGAAGAGGTTCTAATCTTTCTAAAGAGGGCGAGGAACTCCTTATCTGCAAGTATGAAAAGATTTCCTTTTCCAACTACAAGAAACAGGAACTTTTACTGCCAAATTTAGCAGTATGTTTTAAGTCCCTCAAATCTCTTTTGAGTGCTACCAAAGCTCTCAGCTTTGTTGTTATCTCTTGTTGAAATATAGCCTGGAAAGGTCATTTCAGCAGTGCCAATTTATGGGCCTGCTGAACCCAGGCAGGCCTAGGGCAGAAAGGGGAGCTTCTGGAAGTAGGTGATTCACAAATTTTCTCTTTGAGCGAGACTGTTTATAATTCAAGGTTCTTTTTGCTTTAGAAGGCTAAACGCTGCAGATTAGAGAAAACATTCTATTTCTTTGCATTTTTACTTTTGTAGGCTCCGGCAGGCGGGGGCTCAGATTCTGCAGTGGCTTCCTGTATAACCAGGAAAGCTGAACCTTCATGTACTTGGAGTTACCCAAACTGTGTGTACCTCAGCCTTCTTATTGGAGGTGAGTTTCCTTGGCATAGATTTATGCCAGGAGCTCCCTCCCAGTTTGCTTATTAGCAGTTTTTCTCCATCTGGGTGTTCTGATGAAGTGATTAACAGATGAGAAATATAGTGGGTGTGGAAATGCACATGGAGCTGTGTACACGTTTTCAAAGATCTGAGGGGAAGAAGGTCAGACCCATGTGCATACACACCTTGTCACTTGGCCAAATGGAATGCAGGTAGGAGCCTGACTGGCCCGGCAACTGTACGGAAGAGTGGACCCTGAGCGCGCAGGAGGGGGCTGGGCAGCGCCATGAGCTTGGCAGGGGCAGGGACCCTGGTTTGCAGGCTGTGGTGTGACTAACTTGGCGGCTTTGTTCGGGGAATTAAGGCTTTGGGCTCTAGAAAGAAAAGAAAATACTGAACTTTGCCACCTTCTAACCCCCTGATACACTCACCCCTTTGAGTTCAGACCTAAATGGAGTGGGCAGCACTGCCCTACATGCGTCTGGATTTGGGTCACCGCGGCTGCTCAGGGCTGAGTTAGGCCCAACTGTGCTGGGAGAGCCAGCTAGGAGGATAATGGTGGAAGGAGGGGCTGTGGGTTTTGTTACCTCAACTTCTGAGTAAGTGCTCAAGTGGAAGTGGCAGTGATCAAGTTAAAAAGAAAATAATTGGAATTTTTTGTTTTTTTAAAATCTTGTTAAGTAGAAAGAGAAAACTTTTTTTTTTTTTTTTTTAATCTCAGAACACACACTGTTTAGTAAACCCAGGTGGGTTTCAACGGCAATACTATATCAAGACTTCTTTTCGCCTGAAAAACGCCCAAGGTCAGATAAAGAAACCCGTCAACATGGCCTTGCTGGAAGCACGTGAGTTGCTTCTGGGCAGTGTAGACACGAGAGCAGGAAACCCGGGAGACTGCCGCACCGTGACGTCTTCCCGGCCCTGATGGCAGTTACTGTTTTGTCGGTGGGGAAGCTGGAGTGACTTTATTTGTTGGTGTTCTCCAAGGGTTGACCTGGGCCTTTCTCTTGTTTGGTTTACAGTCTGCGTCTGGGATCCCATCACTTACTGTCACTAGTTAGTCAGAGAAAGAAGTGGGGCGGGCAGTCCACCTCTGCCTGTCTTGTTTCAGAGACTGGATTTATTTATTCATTCAGTAAATATTTACTGAGTGTTCATTCTGCTGTACATGCTGGAGATGGAGCGATAACCAAGACAGCCAAGCCCTTCTGGTCATGTGGTGGACAAGCAGCTTAGTGAATGGGAAAACAAATCCATACGTGAGATAGAGATAGTGATATGAGTTAAGAAGGAAATACTGCTGATTTCGAGAGGGGGAATAACAGAGACTTAAGAGGTTAGAGAAGCCTCTCTGGGAATATGACATTTGAGCTTTCATGAACTCAGGACGAGAAGCCGTGAATGTACAGATTTGGGGAAAATACATCCCTGGGAAGGGGAACAGCAAGGCAAAACCCCTGAGGTCGGGAAGAGCTTGACAGGAAAGAACAGTAGACTGTGAGGAGCAGATGGAGTTGGGGTAGGAGATGGCCACAGCTTGAGAGAGCTGTGTATTTGAGAGGGGTGGCTAGCTAAGAGGGATGCGCAATCTGATCAAGAATCAAGAACAAGAATAGGGGCACAGAGGATCTGGAATGGGGATAGGCAGTAGCTGCTTAGCCAGAGGAACTTGAATGAATATGGTGTTCTGTCAGCGAAATGTTTATCCTGCTCTGGGCATTTTGTTATACTGGACATTAAAAAACAAAAAGAAAAACAACAACAAAAACAACAACAAAAAACAACTACTTATTTTATTTATTCATTCATTTATTTTAATTTGGCCAGAGAAAGACACACACAGAGAGAGGGAGAGGGAAGGTGAGAAAGCAAGCCATCAGGTCTGGGACTCGAACCATGTTGGCCATGTGGGAGTGTCCGGCGCCCTAACTACCACACCACCTGCTGGTCCCCATATATTGGGCATTTTTATTTGTGCTGTTTTAGTAAATCCTTAGGACGGTTTGAGTGAATTTGCGTTCTAACATCTATGGGAACTCGAAGTGGCTAACTTGCTTAAAATTCCAACCTAAGTCTGTATGATTCCGAAGCATATGCTCTTTCTACACTCCCACTCTCTTTGGTTTACAGGTTGAGCGTCCCTAATCTGACAGTCTAAAATCTGAAATACTCCAAAAGTTTTTGATCACCAAACTTTCATTTCTTGGGAATTAAACTTTGATTAGTTTCTTTTGGTAGATTCTTTTTCTGAAGGGGGGTCGGTCCTCAGGGCTACCAGTTGGCGTAGTGGCTATGTCACTGAAGGGTTGGTCCTGTTTAGATTCTATACATCAGAGCTCAGGATTCTGGGATGACAGCGTGTGGGCTTGTTTATGAACTGTCATTCCTGGGTGTTCTTGAGGTCTCTGCTAAGCCTAGTTGGCCTGCCTCCTAGTTAGTGGAGGGCAGATCAGGGTGAGACTGAATTTCAGATTAAGCATAGGTTCCTGACAGCTAGAGGAGCCTCTTTTGTAAGTGATTAGATTCTGCTGTATGCCTGTTTCGGTAACTACCTTGCTTCAGAAGGAAAAGAGACAAGACTGGGAAAGATTCTCTTAAAGGGTGATTTGCAGATTGCCGTTAAGGTGCATTCTCTGAACAGACATTCAGTGGCCACGTACGATGAATGAGGACCCGCACGTGAGCTAGGGGATGAAAGGAGTGGCTGAGGTCAGATCTAGAGGGATGTGAGCCCTTAGGAATTGGGGAATCGCTGTTTTTAAGAAGAACAGGAAAGGAACACAGTTGGATCTGTTTGGTGAAAAAGCAGCCTGTGAGACGACGTGGAAGGTAGCACCGGAGGAGGAGGCTTGCTTGTCTGCTGGGGGCACCTACAGAGACCACGTTCTAGTCCCTCAAATTTTATTTTTAGCCAAAGAAATGAGAAGTCAGGGGAGGAA
This sequence comes from Tupaia tana, assembly GCA_026018925.1. Taxonomy (NCBI): domain Eukaryota; kingdom Metazoa; phylum Chordata; class Mammalia; order Scandentia; family Tupaiidae; genus Tupaia; species Tupaia tana. The sequence continues at coordinate 22,500,403 of JAKSZU010000012.1, forward strand.
GCTGGAACTCCGGATGGCAGAGTCCCCTGGAGCCTTGCAGCTATGGCTTTCAGACTCCAATATGCACCAACTCTCCCCGGAGCTTGTTTCCAATTCAGGAGGGATGGTGGGGCCTGAGAATTTGCTTTTTAACAAGTTTGCAAGTGATGCTGTCGGTTGGGAACCCTACTGTGAGCACCTCTGCTTGACAGGCTTGGCATCTGAATTGTCTATAAAGGTGTGAGGGTGCCTGTGAAAAGGCTTACTTTCTTCTACTAACCTAGAACTCCATGTCTACAGTCTGAACTTGAGAAGTTCGTGGGTGGCTTGCCCTGTAATATGAACAAAACCTGAAGGTCCATGCCCTCAGTCACAGTGCGTCTTCTCACGGTATCCATGTCACTTCGGGGGAGATTTCCAGGTGTGTGCTTATTGCTCAGCAGTGGTTTGTCTGATTTTTGGAAAATGCCCGTTCCGAGCACTTGGCTCCATTGGCGTAGGTGATGTTTATGCTGGGAGCAGCTTCCCCGTGCCCTTGAGCACAGCCTGTTTCACGCTGGCAGGGCTTCAGGATCTGCAGCGGGCTCGGTGCTGTGCTCTGTGATTAGCCCAGTTTACACAGGACATGCCGGGGAGATTACCTCTAACCCAGGAGTTGAATTTCAAGGGCAAAGTCCACAGCTGGCTGTTGAAAGGCTGAGCGCACCTGGAAGAGGCTTCCACTTACCCAGGCCTGAGTTCCTCTTCCCACAGAGGTCAGGTTTTCTCCTTGGGGCTGCTCAAGCAGGTGACCTTGGGATGCTTCTCCTAGAGCAGCCTGGCTCCAGGCACTGCCCCTTGCTCTCTCCTTCACCACACGTGGCTCTGGGTGAAATCCTCGAATTAGTAAGTATAAGGTACCCTCTCTTGGTGTTCTTGTTTTTCAAATACTTTTCTGGGCCTCTCAGCCCTCCTTGGGGTGTGGGAGGGTCTTCACTTCTTCATGATAGATTACTTTGAGGTTTTCCCCAAGACTTTCCTTTTCTTTACTTCATCAGTTCAGCACAGACAGAGAACTCTGTCTCGGTGTGGGAAGGGACCGTAAAGGCTACCAGACCCAGTACTGCCCAGCCTAACCTTTGTAAGGCGCACTAGGTTAACGGGAGACGCTGCTTGTAGCCTGAGGCGCCCTGTGGGTGCTGTCCCAGGTGGAAGTGACTGCTATGTCCGCACAACTGTAGCTCATTCTTGGTCTCCTGGCAGTGAACTCCATCCAGTCTCAAGTGTCTCAGAATTCAGAGGTGAAAAAACTGAGCCCTGAAGTGGCAGACCTAGGGCTGGAACTCAGGTCTTTCCACTTCTGCTGATGTAGGCCTCGCTGTGTATATAACAAGAACTGTAATGTGTTTCAGATTAGCAAGCATGCATGAAACTGTCCCAGGCTAATTTTCATTTAAGGTTTCTTTCCTGACATTTCTTTAAATAACAAAAGCAACATGTGTTCTAAAAACTTTTACAAAGTGGAGAATATAGGGCCAGCTCCCTGGCACAGTGATAATGCTGTGCTCAAGAGAAGCTGGATCCCACATGGTGATTATGGCTGGAATCCCTAGTCTGGTCAGCCTGAAACATGCTGGGCACGAGTGCAAGTGCCCAAGACCCAGTGGGCTGCAGGACTGGAGCAAGGAGCTGTAGCAGGACCAGCCTGCCCTGGGGAAGGTGCTCCTCTCTCTCTCATGCATGAGCTCTACCATGGATAAAGATGAAACAATTTTTAAGAAAATGGAGGGCCAGCAGGTAGTATGGAGGTTAAGGCAGCTGGATCCCACATGGCTGGCTCTGTGGTTCTAGCCTGGACCCGACGGCTTGAAAAATCATACTGGACATGTTGTATGTGTGCCCCAAATCCCAAGTAGAGAATGGAGAAGAAGGAATTGTGGTGTGGCCATCTCCCCGGAGGGTGATTTCTCACTCCACTCCCTGCCTCCAGTCTCTTTCTGGCAAGTGCATGTACTCTATAGCAAACTAAAAAAAAAAAGGAAGGAGAAAATGGAAAACATATAAGGCATAATAGGAGAACCTCCTATAAATCTGTGCCTCAGAAATATAATCACTGTTATGAATTGGGTAACCATGGATTTTTAAAAAATGATATCTCTATATCTATCTATCTATCTATATACATTTATTTAATTTTCACAGAAAAGGATTATACTCTAATTTAAAAAAATAGAAAATAGGGCCAACAAGTGGTATAGTGTTTAAAGTGCTGGACTCTCACATGGCTAACTACGGTTCGGGTTTCAGACCCAGACGCTTGAAACTCATGCCGGTCGTGTGTTCATGTGTGCCCAAAATCCCAGATAGAGAATGGAGTAGAAGGGATTGTGGTGGGCGAATGATTTCTCACTTTCTCTCCCTCTCTCCGTCTCTCTGGTGAGCACATGTGCCCTATAGCAAAACTCTCTCTCAATAAATAAATAAATAAATAAATAAATAAATAAATAAATAAAGGAAATAGAGTTCATGCAGATGTAGAAAAGAACCCCCGTTGCTAGTAGGAATGTAAATGGTACATTTACTATGGAAAACAGCGTAATTCCTCAAAAAGCTAAAAATTGCCATCTGATCAAGAAATTTACTCTTAAATTTATATAACCAAACAGAAACTCAGATACTTGTATGACAGTGTTCACTGCAGCATTATTGACAGTAGCCAGAAAGTGGAAGCAACCCAAGTGTTCCTTTTTATATAGAATATTTCACTGGGTGCAATTTTTTTTGAGGTTCACTCATGTTGTAGCATGTATCAGCACTCGTCCCTTTTTAATGGCTGAAAATACCCCATTGTATGCATGTATCACATTTTGTTTATTCCTGTGTCAATGAACACCTGGGTTGTTCAATCACAGTGCAGCCTCTCACAGTATCCATATCACTTCCGGATGGGATTTCCAGGTGTGTGCTTCCACTTTTCAGCTACTGTCAAGAAGGCTGCAGTGAACATTGGCATTTAAGTATCTGAGTTCCTGTTTGGCATATATAAGTATTGTGTAGCTATTGAAGTATTGTGTGATTCTACTTACGTGAAAATGTCAAGAACAGGCAGTTTCATACAGACAGAAAGTAGGTTAGGGTCTACAGAGTGGAGGAGAATGCGGAGTTACTGCTTGATGGTTACATATTGTGTTTGTGTTGACAGAAAGGTTTTGGAACTAGTGATGTTGCATGTCATCATGAATGTGATTAATGCCACTGAACTGTACACGTAAAATGATTAAAATAGTAAATTATGCATATATAATATATATAACCACAATAAAAAATGAAATGAAAGATTATACTCTACTGAAAAATTTCTCGCTTTTGATTCACTTATGATATTTTTCCATTTAGTATGCTAGTTTTTTTTAAGAGAGATTTTTTGGTGTAGGGTGCATGTGCTCACTGGAGAGACAGAGAAAGACAGAGAGCGAGAAATCACTCTCCAAGGGAATGGCCACACCACAGTCCCTTCTCCTCCATTCTCTTCTTAGAATTTTGAGCATGCATGCAATATGCCTGACATGAGTTTTAAGCTGCTGGGTCCAGGACTCAAATGGTGGCCAACTATGTGGGAGTCCAACAATTTAACCATTATGCAATCTGCGAGATCCCAGTATGTTATTTTTAACAGCAACATTGTGTTTCTTCAGATGGGTGTATCCTACTTTATTTAACCAACCCCTTACTGATGGACATTTAAATTGTTTCCATTTTTTCCTATTATGAACAGTGCGGTAATAAACAGCGGTATACAACTAACTGTCTTTGCCCTTGTGTTCTAGTACTTGTATTTCCTTAGGCAAAATTCCTGGAAGGGAAAATTTGTTGATCAAAGGATATGCTTATTTAAAATGTTAATAAATATTGCCAAACCGCTTTCCAAAGTAGTTGCATCAGTTTAATTCTCATCAGCCGCATATAAAGGTGTCTGTTTCCACCACACCCTTGCCAGCGTAGGTATGAGAAATCTTTTTATTCTTTGCCAATCTAATAGGTGAAAGATGATTTCTTATTGTTACAGGATTTCATTAATTATGAGTGAAATTGAGTATCTTTTTATGTTCTGCTCAATCTTTATTTATTTATTTGATTTTTTAGGCTTTTGACGTAGGGCACATAAATGTGCCACAGCGATAGAGACAGAGAGAAGGAAAGTGAGAAACCACCTTCTGGGGGGATGGCCACACCACAATCTCTTCTCCTCCATTCTCCTGCCAGGATTTTAGACACACACACACACATTCCTGGTTTGAATTTTTCTTTTCTTTTCTTTTCTTTTCTTTTCTTTTCTTTTCTTTTCTTTTCTTTTCTTTCTTTTCTTTTTTCTTTTCTTTTCTTTTCTTTTCTTTTCTTTTCTTTCTTTCTTTTCTTTTCTTTTCTTTCCTTCCTTTCTTCTTCTTCTTCTTCTTCTTCTTCTTCTTCTTCTTCTTCTCTTCTTCCTCTTCCTCTTCTTCTTCTTTTTCTTCTCTCTCTCTCTCTCTCTCTCTTTCTTTTTTTACTTTCCACATTTTATTTACATTTTAAGGCTAACTTTAATCTCAAAAATCACATATCCATGCACCTATTTCTTTTTTGTTGACTACAATTTAAACGCATGGTTTGTCAAACAAAACTGAACAAATATTTACCATGTCTGTTACATGTAACACACAAGAACAGCTTTTAACAGAAATTCATCAGTACACCCCCAACCTTTCTTTTTTTTTTAATTATAAATACAGGTATCAATACAATTCTGAACTTTTTTTTTTTCTTTTTTTTTGCTATAGGGCGCGTGCGCTTGCCAGACAGACAGAGAGAGACAGAAAGCGAGAAATCACCCCCCCCCAGGGGGGATGGCCACACTGCAATCCCTTCTCCTCCATTCTCCTCTCGGGATCTTGGGCACGCACGCACACACACCCAGCATGAGTTTAAGCCACCGGGTCTGGGACTCGAACTGTGGTCTACTACATGGGAGTCCAGCGACATAGCCATTACGCTAACTGCTGGTCCCAGTTCTGAACATATTTTTGATACTAGTAGTCAGCACCCACTCCACTTCAAAAATTAACAGTTTTGTGACAATATTCATTGTACCTGCTACCTTAAACAATTTTGACTGCAGCTCTTTCACTAAGATGGATAAAGCATGCCATTGTTGTTTTTCCTTCTTGAGATTTTTTTACTTTTCAGAAATACATGTTTACACCACTGCCATCTGACACTTCTTGCCATGCTTTCATCTTGAAAACTCGAATTTTATTTCAAGTACTCCAGGCTTACGTTTAAATGACAGTGCCTTAACAAGAGGGAAAAAAAAAACTGTGCTGCATTTTTCCTTTTGTTATCTGAAAACATAACAGGTGGACATATATTAAATATATTCTTACAAATGTCCAGTCACGTTTACCGGCTGGAATTCTTTTACTTAATGTGTGGGTATTTGCATTGTAATATTTAATCAATACATTTATATGAGTAGAAGCTTGTTGATTTAAGACAAATTTGAGGTCCTATAAAATTAATTGTTGTATGTTTGTCCTTCTGGTGGTTGTGGAAGATTCATATTTTCTTTGGCCGTCATTAGACATCGTAGCTCTTGAAGGATGACTTGAATGCTCTAAGAGTTTTGCCATTTTGCTAACACTTCTGTGCTTTGTGTACCTACCACCCCACTGGAATTATTTATTCCATTCATATGAATTTTTGTTACAAATTTAACTGATGGAGAAGCTTCTGGGTATTTAGGTCCACATTCTACTTTCTGCATATATATTCTGTTTTCATAATGTGTCCTTGATAGCTCAATAATCATGCTTGTCCACCTTGTAACTGTCATATCTTCGTCATCTTCACGGGCCCAGCTAACCGTACCATCACCTACTCCTTTTTTGTCTTTCTTCAAGTTCTTCCAACAAGCAAAAATTATGAGGAACTTTAACTCCTGTGGAGATTGCCATCTTCTCCTACAGCCCCCTGGTTTGATTTTCAAGCTGCCTGGTCTGGGCCTTGAATCACAGTCAGCCACGTGGAAGTCTAGCACCTTAACCACCATGTCACCTAATGGCCCCTGTTCAATAACTTTTTTTCTTGTAGGTTTGTAAGAACTTTTATGCATGTGTTATTAGAACCCTTTGGCATATGTGTAGTGGATATGTTCAGCCACACTTAAATTTTGGCTTTGTTTTAGTTATTTGTCTTTAATTTATTTTAGATTTTTATGTAGGGAAACATGTATTTTCCTTTATGACTTTTTTTCTCTGACTTTGTAACTTTTTTTTAAGAGAGATTTTTGCTATAGGGTGCATGCTCTTGCCGGAGAGACAGAGAGAGACAGAAAGCGAGAAATCACCTCTCTGGGGGAATGGCAACACTGCAGTCCTTTCTCCTCCATTCTCCTCTTGGAATCTTGGTCTCACATGAACACATGGCCAGCGTGTTTCAAGCTGCCAGGTCCAAGACTCGAACTGCAGTGAACTACATGGAAGTCCAGCAATTTACCCGTTATGCCATCTGCTGGTCCCTCTCCTTCATAACTTTTGTGTCATAATAAAAGTTTTCTTCAATCAGGATTATAAAAAGAATTAATCTTTTCTTCTAGAGTTTTATGGTTCCACTTTCTACATTAATTCTGTAATTCATTTTACTTTAAGGAGTAAAGTGAGAATTAAATTTTTGATGAAAGATTTAAGTAATCTTTTATCATATTTAATTTTCTCTTCATGTAAAACTGGTAAATGTTCACTTTAGTGTTTTCAGTGAATGAGGCTTGTAATAATCAAAATTATTGTGATATTTCTTATTTAGAATGTACCATAACCATTAAAAATGTTTTCTGCCACAAAAACATTTCTTATTCAATTTGCTAAACAAAGAGCCTTTAGTGAGAGAGGTAGATCAAGAGGTTGTACCCAAGTCTTCTGATTTGTTTGCTTGTTTTCTTTCTCCTGTACGTGATATAGCCAGCCAGATTCATTTTCTTAGTGATTGGGGTTCCCTGGAAAAATTCTATGGAAATTCTATATTTAATTGTATAAACAGATTACACTTAGATACCATGGCATGAAATCCTCTCCCTCAAATTATACCTGGTTTGATGACCTCTTCCTGCCTGAGTGGGGGTAGGGAAGACAGTGCCTGTTAAAGAGTCAGGGGTTGGTACTGAGGGGAGTCAATGAGGCAGTGTCCAGAGGAACGTTAAGACTCAGAAGGGGGAGAGAAGCAGCAGGAAACAGGAAAATGTGGCTGTTTAGAAGACAGATTCAGGAAGATTTTTGAAGTTAGAGAAGGAAGAGGAATCATGTCCCCGAAGACCCGCTTATGTCTCAGACACTAAGCTAGTCAGATCTCACTTCACTGAATCCTAAAAGGCAACATATAGTGCTGAGTCAGCCTTCGGTTGCAGTTCCTAAGGGCCATGGACCCAGAAAAGAAAGCCTCATCCAAGGGTCAGAGATAAGCAAAATCCTGGAGCTGAAAGTTAAGAGTGGTGAGACTGAGGAGAGTAGAGTTGAGATGACATCATTTCTGCTCTGTCAGGAAGGAACTTAGACTGAAGTGTTTTTAGTGAGAATAGGCTAAGTAAGGAAGCAGAAGGAAAATCTACTTCAAATCAGCAAGCATTCATCAGGCCTCCACAAACCCAGCTGCATACAGATATACAGGCCCTCCTCTCAGGGAGCGTAATCGTTTAGTGAAGAAGACACACAAAAACCGAAATGAACTGCAGTGTGACTTAGGTCACCATACAGCACTAGGAGGGAAGGATTAATTTAGTTGTAGCGGGAGGAGAAGGAGGGTAATGAGGCATGGTTTCAGGGAGAAAATGGTACTGTTGCAGATTTTGCAGTATGTTTTTGTTGAAGTGGACGAGGCAGGGAAGAGGCAAGTGGAAGGGGCATTCCGGGTGGAAGGATGAGCGTGCACAAAGACAGAGGGGAAGAGCAGTTAAGTACAAAGTATGCCGGAAACTCCCTATTGGTCTTGTTTGCCTGGTAGAGTGAGAAGTGTGGAAGTGGGACCAGAGACAGGTCTTGGGGCTAACTCTTGGAAAGCTGAATCTACCAGTATTCTGCATACCAAACCAACTCCAAAACATGATGACTTAAAGAGACTAATCTTATATCTCATGGTTCTGGGGGTCTTGCTTGGGGTCTTCTCATGTAGCTTGTGTTAGGTGGTCTGGGGCTAGAATCATCTGAAGGTTCACTTGGCCCCATGTGTGCTACCAGACTTAATTCTTTCTCAATCACCTTCACAGTATTAACGTGGTATCACAGTAATACCGGAACTTTTGTTTACATAATATTTAAATCAACTCACTTTTTTTTTTGTTTTTTTTTTTGCAATTTTTGCCAGAGGGTGCTTATGCTTATCAGAGAGAGAGGGAGAGTGAGGAAACACCCTCTTTGAGGAATGGTCATGCCACTCCTTTCTCCTCCATTTCTCCATTCTGTTGGGATTTTGGACATGTACATATGTACATATGTGTATGTTTCTCAAGCTACCAGATTCAGGACTTGAACTACCAGGTTGGCCGTGTGAGATTCAGCTGCCTTAACTACTAGGCCACAGAGCAGGCTCTTAATTCACTTTTTTTAAAAAAATATTTTAACTTACATGTATTTCAAAAGGAAATGTGTCCCAACCTCTCTGGCACAGTTGGTAGTTTACTGGATTATGGAGCTGGAAGCTACATGCTGGTTGTGGTTTCCAGTTGGCCTGAAAACATGGGCATGTGTGTGCATGCCTAGGATCCTGGCGGCTGCAGGAAGGAGGCGTGACCAAGCACTGTGGAGGGTGCTTTTCTCTTTCTCTCTCCTATACACGCACCTGCTCTATCATGAATTGAAACAACAAAAAAGAAAACATTATTTTACTTTCTTAAGGTGGAAACTTAATAATATTTGCTATATACAGAAGACAACTTTTAAAGTAAATACAAGGAAAACAAAAAGTAATATTTTAAAAATTTTAGCCAATCACTGCTGCTTATGTGTCTTCTCTCATTAAGAGAAATAAAGACAACATTAATTGGAGACTTTCTTTTTTTTAATGAGAAAATTTGAAAGAATTAAGAAGTAATTTATTATCTTATAATTTCATGTCATTTAATGCTTGCTAGAGTAATGTGTACAGATGCTCCTCACCATATGATGGGGTTATGTCTTCACAAACCCATCATACATCAAAAATATAAGTAAAAAGTGAATTTAATATAGCACTTGACCTTATTGAACACCATAGTGTAGCCTAGTCTACCTTAAATGTACCCAGAACATTTACATTCACCTACAGTTGAGCAAATTATTTAACACTAAACCTGTTTAGTAATAAAGTGTTGAATACCTCAGAATTTGAAATACCATTTCTACTGAATGCCGGTTGCTTTGGTACCACAATAAAGAGAACCATGGTAAGTCAGGGCCAGTCTGTCTGTGACACGTTGAGTGCCGTGATGTTCCCTTCCACATTTTGGGAAGCACAGCTTTGGGCAATTGAATTGCTAAAAGAATTTGCGTACTGGATTGATGTGGTCAAGTCTGCATTTTAGAAAGATGTGAAGAAAAAAAATACAGAGTAGAAGAAAGTAAAACTGGAATAAGGAGATGGGTTCTAGGAGATGATTACAGTAAGTCAAGCAATTGATGATAAAATCTGAAGTTAAAGAGGGGCAGTGGGCGCTGACAGTGGCATGGCAGTAGCACACTGCTCAGGTGATGCTGGATCCATGCGGAGGAGTACAGGCCTGTCAGTTCCCTGTGGGCCTGTACGCACTGGGCACTTTGCCCATGGTCCTGGCTGGCTGCGTTTCTCTTTGTCTCTCTCTGTATCTCTGTTTCTCTCTTTCATGAAATGAAATTTAAAAAAAATAAATAAAGAGTAGCAGGGAGTGCAGGTGAATTGAAGACATTGAGGTGGTGGAATTGATGTGACTTGGTAATAGATTAAATTAGAATGAGGAGAATGAAAAGTCAGGTATGACTTGTAGAAACTTGACTTTGCAGAAGTAGAGGGAGTGCGTTGCTAGGGGTGAAGTGGGAAATGATGAGTTCAGTTTTAGACATTCCTTTTTTTAACATGATTACTTTCTACTTTGTGGATTTATCTGATTGTGTATCTTTGGGATATTATTCAGGTTGCCTGTTTCCTCCCTGTAGTTTACATAAACTGTATATTGCATAAATCTAGAGGCTCAATTATTTAGGTTAAGCTTTTTTTTGGGGGGGGGGAGGTTTTTTTCCTATAGGGCATGTGCGCTCGCCAGAAAGACAGAGGGCGTGTGTGCTCGCCAGAAAGACAGAAAGAGACAGAGAGACAGAAAGCGAGAAATCACCCCCCAGGGTGGATGGCCATGCTGCAATCCCTTCTCCTCCATTCTCCTCTCGGGATCTTGGGTATGCATGCACACGCACCTGGCGTGAGTCTAAGCCACCGGGTCCGCGACTCGAACTGTGGTCGACTACGTGGGAGTCCAGCGACATAGCCATCACGCTAACTGCTGGTCCCAGGTTAAGCATTTTGTGAGGCAGAAAACCTTTCCAAATGTTGCAGCAGATCAGAGGCACATAATGTCTGGTGTCCCACTATTATTGATGCTAAATTTGGTTACTGGTTAAGGTAGGCCCAGCCAAATTTCTTCAGTGTGAATTATAGTTTTCATTCTGTGTTAGCAGATAATCTGTGGGTGACCTTTGGCACTATTCCCCATTAATCTTTCACTTAAGTGGCTTTATTTTTTAAACTTTTTATTATGGAAAATATCAAACATACACAAAATAGAGAGACTAGCAGATGAACACCCTATATCCATCATTCAGCTTCAAATATTATCAGCATGTATATTAACTTTTGTTAAAAAAATTTATGATGGAGTATATGCGCACCCAAAAGAGAGAAGCATCCTCCATAGGGCTCAGTTATGCCTCAGTTTCCTTCTCTAGTCCTCCATCCTCCCAGGATTCTGGGCATGTGTGTATGTGTCCCGCGTGTTTTCAAGATGACAGGGCTGGCACCCAAACAGGTTGGTCTGTGGCTTCCAGCTCCACAGTCCAGTACATTATTGACTGCACCGCAGAGGCTGGGCCTTCACTGGATGTTTTTTTTTTTAGAGGTTTTTGCCATAGGGTACATGTGCTTGCCAGAGAGAGAGAAACAGAGACAGTAAGTGGGAAAGTGAGAAATCACTCCCCAGGGGGATAGCCACTCTGCAATCTCTTCTCCTTCATTTTCCTCCTGGGATCGTATGCATGCACGCCACTTGCCCAGTGTGATAGTGAAGCCAACAGGTCCAGGACTTGAACCACGGCTGGCCATGTAGGAGTCTTGTAACATAATCGCTATGCCATCTGCTAGTCCCAGTCACTGGATTTTTTTAAAGCAAATTCCATGCATTATATAATTTCATCCATAAATACCAAATATTTTTTTTTATGAGAACCATGTTACATTATATTCCAGCATGGTAAAAATCACATCACACTTAAAATGTGACACAAGGAATTAAGAGATTATGGAAGAATTAAGGTGTTTTAAGAATAAACAAGGTCTAGGATGCACAATTGAAGTAGGGCAGATTACTGAGACATCAGATGGCAAAATTATTCTTTATCATGACACAAACTACATCTTGTAGCTCGTAGTAAGGCTTTATCATTTTGTTCCACTTCTCAGGTATCTCTTTACAAGTGACTAGGAACATCTGTACCTAATAAAAATTGATGCCATGGTAAAATTAGCCTCAGGATTTTTCTCAGTCATGTTCATCTATATCCATGATGAATAGCCACATTCCCTAGTACTGTATTTCTCTTGCCTGAAATATCCTTGCTATTCCTTCAAAAACCAGATTTAAGCCACTTGTTCCTGTGAAGAAAAACAACTAGACAAAAAAATTCCTGATCGGGAATTCTGTATTGTTCTTAGCATATTCCTATAACTAGGAGTAATTCTTCCGAGAGGTTAGATGTGTCAGTTTCCAACCAGCAATTTTTAGTTGTCCCCATAAAGGAATGGAGAATACCGATAGTTGAATTGGTCCAATTGACAGGTAAGTGCAGTGGAAGGAGAAAGGGGCTGTGGATTTGAGTGTGGCAGATCATGGATTTTAGCCTGGATGAACAAAGGAAAGGCCAGGAGGGGTGGCTCATGCAAACTAGAGTGAAAGGGAAGATTTTAAGAGAAGAGAGACCTGGCCAAGGTCAAAGATCAGTATTTTTTTAAAACAGTCAAGAGATTGGTAGGAAAGGAAATTGTGACCAGATAATGGAATTTGGAGAGACAAAATTTTGAGATGTGTATGTAGTCTCGGGCAATGGCTAGGTCTAGGGTTTGTCAGTGGGTATGAGTGACTAAAAGTGAAGTGGAATCAAAGTCAGAATCAAGTCGTGAGGGTGGAAAGAGAGTCATTATGGAGAGCCTGGCGTTCATTAGGGGAGGTGCTGGATTCTCTGCAAATTTGACGATGCGAAGTAGCTGACTTATACTACGGCTGGGGCATTGAGGAGCAGGTTGGAAGCCTGGTCGGTGGGAGAAGGCAAGGCAGGAAAACTGCATAACATTGTTTTAAACAGCTTTTAAGTTTGCTGCGTTGTATTGGGTTGTTGGAAAAGTCATGATGCATTTTTGCATAGAGAAAAAAACATCATGACTTTTCCAATGACCCAAAAGTAGACATTGCTCTCTGCTGTCTGGGCAAACTTAAGGTAAGGGAAACTAATGGAGGCAGAGGCAAAAATACTGAAAGGGAAAATAATTGTGATATGTAGGTGGGCGTTGAAGTAGGAGACCTAAGTAGAAGAGACATACTCGATCACTTGGGCGGTGCCAGTGTTAGTGAAGTTGGCTGGTGAGCCCCTGCTCTTTGGTTGTTTTTGTTTGTTTTTTAAGAGATATTTTGCTGTAGGGTACATGTATTCGCTGGAGAGACAGAGAGACAGAAAGCGAGAAATCACCCCCCCCCCCCCCCAAGGGGGATGGCCACACTGCAATCCCTTTTCCTCTGTTCTCCTCTCAGGATTTTGGGCATGCATGTACACATGCCTGGCATGAGTTTCAAGCTGTCAGGTCTAGGACTCAAATTGTGGTTGGCCATGTGGAAGTCCAGTGACAACCATTATGCCATTTGCTGGTCCCAAGCCTCTGCTCACTGTTGTAGCTCTGAGGGGTTCCTCTGAGCAGTAGCCCTGGTGCTTTTTTGCTTGGGTTTATTTTCTTGGCTAATCTTTGTCAGGTTTTATGTTGCATTCTCTACCTTTTATTCATAAGATTTGGATGGGGCATTTCGTGCTGCAAGTGACCACTTCTTTTTTTTTTTGGAGAGGTTTTCGTTATAGGGCGCGTGCGCTCACCAGACAGACAGAGAGAGACAGAGAGACAGAAAGCGAGAAATCACCCCCCAGGGGGGATGGCCACGCCGCAATCCCTTCTCCTGCATTCTCCTCTTGGGATCTTGGGCACGCACGCACACGCGCCCGGCATGAGTTTTAAGCCACCGGGTCCGGGACGCGAACTGCGGTTGACTACGTGGGAGTCCAGCGACATAGCCATTACACTAACTGCTGGTTCCCCGACCACTTCTTAACTTCTAGAAAGCCATTGATGTCTAGAACTGAATGTGGGTATATCACTTTTCTTTCTTATTTTATTTTATTATTTAATTTAATTTAATTTAATTTATTTTATTTTGTCAGAGGGCACTTGTGCTTGCCAGAGAGAGACAGAGACATAGAGAAAGGGGAAAGTCAGATCTAGTTTGTAGTCTTACTCCTTTTATCAGCTGTACAACTTCGGGTTTTGACTTTCTGATTTGGTATAATAGAATTGGTAACATTTACCTCATAGGATACTTTTAGAGTATTAAATGCATTAACATAATTACAATATGGGAACAATGCTTGGCACACAGTAGATGACTGGTAAAGGGAGGATTTAATCATGTTAATAACATAGAAACAGACAGTTGGCACCCAAGAGAAGAAGGGCTTGCAAGTATCCTAATCTTATTCATTAACGTGGTTACTATGAATGGCCTTCTACTCTGACTCTGGGTTTCCTGGCAGTTTACCATTAAGAAAGAGGAAACATGGGGCCGGCAAGTGGCATGGTGTTTAAAGGCGCTGGACTCCCACATGGCCGACCACGGTTCAAGTCTCGGACGTGGTGACTTGCTTTCTCACTTCCTCTCTCTCTCTCTGTGTCTCTCTGATCAAACTGGAAAATAATAATGATAAAATAATAAATAAAGTTAAATATTAAAATAAAAAAAAAGAAAGAAAAGAAAAGAGATTGGGATTTTAGCACTTCCTTAGGCAGGACTGCTTCCAAGAAAGCAAGTTTTAAAAAAAAAATAAAAAAAAATAAAAAAAAAAAGAAAGAGGAAACATACCAGTTTCTCAAGGCAGACAAAGTTTTATTTTTTCCAAGTTTTATATTTTAATAACATTTGTATGAATAGCTATATAAGGCGATATTGACTGATATAATAGACAATAATTCTTACCATTTTTTAAGCCAAGAAATATGTTTTTTTTCTTGTTTTTATAAGCACAGTTTTACATTTTTATAGCCAGTGCTTATTAGATCTTGGTTTCCTAGAGCTCTCTTGTTGAGATCGCTGATGAAATATAAGTGACATCATAACTCAGGGAACACCACTCTGTGATATGAGATGGGGAGCTGAGGTTTCTACTTAGCTTTCTAATGACCTAACTTAGAGGAAAATGGAACTTAACGTAGTGTGGGCATGGATATACACAGCAAACTTCATAGGTGGTCCCCATGGCTCTCTCCTTTTGTGGCTGTAATTTTTTTAAAGAGTTGAATGGTAATTCACGGCCTTACACTCTATATTATCAGTCTTCTATATTTGTAACTGAAGACAGATCTGTAGACTTTGGAAAACAGAGGAGTTCATTTCCTACTTTCAGGTTAGAACCATGTTGACGTATGATCTTGCTTGTATTAAAACATTATTTTGCTTACTCTTTATACTAGCCCCAGGAGAGAAGGGGACTGACTTAATGTTTAATTCTCTCTGAGGTACCAGGTATTTGGCGTTTCCTCCACTGACAAACAGGGAAGCTGACTCAGTGCTAAGGGTTCAGGTGAATAAGCCCATCACATTCTTACCCTGTCTCTTCTTCCCTCTCTTGGGTCAAAGATGGTAGGCAAGATGGTCCTTTGCTTTATCTGAGTGACCCTTCCTACCCTGGAAACGACTGTCATCGCTTCTAGATAACACCAGCCCTGGGGACGTGCTGAATAAAGCCCACATCACAAAAAAATCATGGAGTTATTGTGACCAGGGAGAGGTATGCGTTGTGCAAGGGGTAATTATTCCAGAAGATGAAGGGCAAAAATATGGCAGGCAGGTGACTGCCTTCCGATGCATGAAGTACTCCCTGGTCTGTGTTGTTCTTGCTGGACAGACAGACAGACTGAGGGGAGTTGGAGCCATAGAAGAATTTGCATGTGTATCCTTTTACCTTTCTGTGCCTTTTCCTCTTTGCAGCAGTAATCTTAGGAAACTGGGGGGGGGCGGGGGGATTGCTGTGATCACAATCAGTTTTTAATGTAATTTTAATGTAAAGAAAAGCAGATGATGGTTCTTCGTTGACGTAAGGTGCATTCAGGCTTTGGGGCCCTGGGGTGAAGCTGACTGTGAAAATGTAGGCAGCCGGCTCCTTGAATATGATGAGCAGTCGGAAAGTAGGAAGGCTGTCTGAGCTTAAGTGCACAGCTATGAGCTCTCAGACAAACTGCTCTACCCTCTGGGGGCTTGTCTTTTAGGGGTACCACACCCAGTGAGAAGACATACACATCAGTAGAACATCCGTGCTGGTTTGTGGATACCACACAGCGAACTGGTTCACATTTGCTTAAATGCAACACTGTCTGTGATTACCACCGGGCTTACCAGCCCACTTTTCTCACCTGGTTCCTTGGGCTGCTCAGGCCTTTACATGACTACATCACTGATTCTGGTGAAAGAAGGTTGCTGGTTGTGCAGACTAGACCAAGTGTACTGTGAGGCCATACTTCTCTCTCCTCAGTCACTCCCTCATCAGAGCCAGGTCTTGATGTTTCCTTAGCCTTCTGAGTGTGTATGAGGGGTGGGGGCTGAAAGGGCCGTTCCCCCAGAATCTGCTCTAAACCTTCCAAAGTCTTTACCAAGAGTCTTCCTCTTTTGCTATAGGGTGCATGCGCTCACTGGAGAGATACAGAGAGACAGAAAGCGAGAAATCACCATCCCCTGGGGTATGGCTGCCCCACAATCCCTTCTCCTCCATTCTTTCTCCTCTTGGGATTTTGGGCGCGCACACTCACGTGTCTGACATGAGTTTTAAGCCACCAGTGACATAACCATTATGACATCTGCTGGCCCCAGGAGTTTTCTATTTATCACTTAGGTTGTGCCCAGAGGGGTGAGCCTCCATGACAGGTTCAGGATCTGCGAAATGAGAATGCATTATTGTTAGTATTTCATATGCAGTTTGGGAACTGTGTAGTTCTGTCTGATCCTTACTCTCTGCCCTTCGATCATGACCGACTCTCCTAACCGACCTGCTGCTTGTCTTCATCATTCTTGTTACCAGAGATTCTCAGTGTAGATGGAAACCGCTAAGCCTTGCTCTCCCCACACTGTCATTTCTACAGAGCTTTTGTTATACCCTGTCTGCAAAATCTCCCTCTTTTTCTGGTCTTTCTTTCATTCCAGGTAAGCCCTTTCTGCTATTGGCAGACCAGCTTGCCCTTACTTCCTTTATCTTTATGTACAAAATTAGCTAAATTTATTGATTTTTTTTTCTAATAATAAAAAATACATGCTATTGAAAATTATTTGGACAGAGACCAGCAGTTAGCATAATGGCTATGTTGCTGGACTCCCATGTAATTGACTGTGGTTCGAGTCCTGGACCCGGTGGCTTAAACTCACGCTGGGCACATGTGCATGCGTGCCCAAGATCCTGAGAGGAGAATGGAGGAGAAGGGATTGCGGTGTGGCCATCCCCACGGGGGGTAATTTATTGCTTTCTGTCTCTCTTTCTCTCTCTGTCTTTCTGGTGAGCACATGTGCCCTATAGCAAAAACCTCTCAAAAAAATTATTTGGACAATAGCATAAAATTATAGAAAGTAAAGATCACATATGGTTCTTTTATAGCATAATTAGTTAATTTAGAAAATCCTTTCCATATACGGTGTATGCTTTTTAATTTCAAGCGTGCCATCATTTTAAACTTATATTTTGTAACTTACTTTTAAAAAATATTACCAGAAGGTGCATGCACTCACCAGAGAGAGAGAGATGGAAAGGGAGGGGAAGGGAGAAAGCAACCACAAATAGGATGTGTTCATGCTGCAGTCCCTTTTCCTCCATTTCTACATCCTGTCAGGATTTGGAGCATGTATGCACATGTATCTAGTATGTTTTTCAAGTTGCCAGAGCTGAGATTTGAACTGGTTGACCATGTGGGATCCAGGTCCCTTAACCATTAGGCTATTTGAAATTTCACACTACCCTTCTTCTACTTAGTATGTAAACAACCAGACTCATGGCTTGACCTGGGCCAAATAGTCCAAGTCCCCGACCCACACTGCAGCACGGGGAGCTTGAAGCTTGTCCTACTGTGGGAAAAGCCTGGAGTACCAAGAATTCCAGCAGAATATGTTTGGGTATGAAGAGTTGGGCTGGCCACATTCTGTGCACCGTAGGGGAGAGGATTTTAAAATAACGCGGAAAAGGAATCGCTAAGCATGCTCTTGGCAGAGGGCTGCAGAGCATGATGACCCTGAGGGAAAGATTTCTTTTCGTTAAATCAGGCCAGTTTCTTTCCTCCTTACCTCCTGGGGCTGAGCCTCAGCTGGATGTGAAAAAGCCACATGGGAATGCTGTTTGCCAATCTCCCTGCCTTGGAACCTCCAGTCATATTCTTACTCTTCATCTCAGACAGCTTGCTCTCTCTGTCCAACTCCTGTGTGTCCTTTAAAACCTGACTTGCAAGTGGCGTGGTGGTTAAGGAACTGGATTGCCACATGGCCGACTATGGTTTGAGTCCTGGACTTGGTGGCTTGAAATCATGCCAGGTGTGTATGAATGTGTGCCCAAGATCCCAGGAGGAAAATGGAAAAGAAGGGATTGCTTCATGGCCATCCCCCCTGAGGGGTGATTTCTCATTTTTCCTCTCCCCATCTTGCTCTGTCTCTTTCTGGTGAGTGTACGTGCTCTATGGTTAAAAAAAAAAAAAAAAAAAAAAAAAAAAAAAACTGGCTTGCTCACATTTCCTCTCTCGTAGAAGTCCTGCCCTGAGCTGCACCAGCCCCTTCTCATTGTATTTGGGAGTATTTTTAGTCTCTGCCCACACTTGCTATTGTGTCTTGTCTCCCCATGTTAGTCTGCGAGCTCTTTGAGTGCAAGAATCATTTCTGTTGTACTTTTCTCTCTGCTGAAAATAAAATAGTGGCCAGTCGTTATTGCTGACCTTATTGAGGAGCCTGATATTGGAACTTGGAAAAATTTCAGAAGCAAACAGACTGAAGATGAGAAAGGTTGTGGAAGTACAACTTAGCCTTGGCTGGATCTCCAGGAGCTGACTCCGGAGAGGCGATGCCGGTTCGTCTTTACAGTCTCCTGGCATCAAAGGAGGAGAGTGGGGTTCTTGAATTCTGACATTCGAAGTTCTACCTTCCAGCAATTGTCAGCGTCCAGGAAGGTGAGGGAATGACGTTTTCAGGATGTGGCCTCCAGGGAAGAAAAGGGAGGGGGAATGGCTGGGGCCCCAGACAGCAGAGACTGACGTGGGGTGAGCTGACGCCATGCCTTCAACTCCCGGGCGCATGGAGCTGTAGGCCCATATGGTATCTCGGAGCTGGAAGGATCCTTTACCAGCCTCTTCCGGAGCTGGAGGGAGGACAGGGAGCAGTAAGCCAGTTGGCACACTTGCCTTTTCTGCCTTCAAGTACTTTGTTTCTGTTGCTAACAACAGACATGGGTAGTGTAAATAAAACAGAGACACACAGGCACATAGACACGTGTGTGGAGACTGTCGGAGCGGCCGAGGTGGATAGGGCCTGAAAATGTGTAGCTAAGTCTCTGAAGATACTTAGTGCGCTCTCTCCGGATCTTCCCTCCAGCCTTTGGTGGTGGGCCTCCTGTAAGTCGTAGCTGCAGGGAGCCCTCGGGGGGCAGTTGAGTAGGTGGCACTGTCTGGATGCCACAGGTGTCAAAGACCAGGTGCTTCCAACAGTTGGCTTCTAATCTTTGCTCAGGTAGACACTCCTCCAGGTGATCAGAGGGTTGGCAGCAGCTTCTTTCCTTCTGTCCTGCCCTTTTCTTAAGGCTTTACTCATCGGTCCCTGGGTGCTTATGTGTGGTATACACTGATCACCAGCAGCAGTGGCCTTTCTGGCTGACCTGGCCTGTAGAAGCCTTCTCGGTTTGTGCATCTAAACATGTGACTTGTTTTGAGTAAGATCTGAGCTTCTGGGTCCTCTCTTTGTATGGCCCGAGACCTATTTGGCCTCTCTTGGTAGGTGGAGGCTGGATAGTTGGTGCTGTAAGATGTAACAGCTGAGTCCCATGTGAGATGAGCTTATTCACTGACTTGAGGGTCAGATAGATTGTGGTGAGACTGGGTAAAGAGGAAGACTATGAGTCTGTCTCCATTGCTGGAAACGTAAGTAGGGACAGGTTAGGTATTCTCCCTTTCTTCCTCCCTTGGGTCAGACAGGTATCTAAGAGTATATGTCTTTAGATTCTTTTCTAATTGCTTCTGGTTTTATGATTCTACAGGAAAAAAATAACTGAATTGCTATGAATTTTAGAGCACTGCTTAACATGCATAGCTTTTAGCACTTGGTTTTCAGATTCTCTGATATCTGGAAAGATGATCTGATGGTGTGGGTGTTTGAAATAGCTCTTGGCTGGGCTCTCTCTGCTCTTTTACTGCTTTCTTGGACCACACGTGACAGGCCTCAGGAATGTCTCACAGGAAGTACCTTTGGGCCATATCAGTACCAAGTCAATGACAGTTTATAAGCAGTGAAACTCCACTATAGTCTGAGAGGGGGAGACATGAAAATGTGTGCCTCTTCTTGACCCCAAGCATTGATCTATTAGCATTGGCCTCCCATGGGCAGGGACAGATGAATAGAATTGAAATGTTTAGGCTTACAAATCTTGTTTTAGGATCTCATTTTCTTTCTTTTCTTTTTTTGGAGAGATTTTTGCTATAGGGTGTGTGTGCTCACCAGAAAGACAAAAACAGAGATATAGAAAGCGAGAAATCACCCCCCAGGGTGGATGGCCACGCCACAATCCCTTCTCCTCCATTCTCCTCTTGGGATCTTGGGCACGCATGCACATGCACCCGGCGTGAGTTTAAGCCGCCGGGTCCGGGACTTGAACCGCGGTCGACTACATGGGAGTCCAGTGACATAACCATTATGCTAACTGCTGGACCCTAGGATCTCATTTTCATCCAGACAGTCTCTATGTTATCTAGAGTGCAGAGCCTGGGAGTGGTGGCACACTGAAGGCTTACGGCACCTGTTCTGTACAGGGAAGTACCTCAGTTGTGACTTGGGAGTAGGTGTGAACATGTATCAAATGACATTTGTTACTGTACCAGTTACCAAAGTCTATATGAATGAGTTACCTATTTTAATATTTTAGAATGTGTGCAGGATTATTTCTATAATAATAGTAGTCTGAAACATATTTGCATAAACTTTTGAATAGGAGAAAGAGGGGTGGAGTTACTATTAGGATCTAAGAATTACACATTATTACTGAAGAGGCCCTGGGGAGTTGCCTCCCACATGACCCCCATCATCTCTGTAGTCACCATGGCACAAAGTCTGGGAACCCCAAAGAAAACATTGGTCATTCTCTCTGTCCCGTTAAGGCAGAGGTGTGAGGCCCTGTGCCTGACTCTCAGGAGGGGTGATTGACTATGCTATTATTGGATGGAGTTAGGGCTAACCTAGTTTTGGGACTGATTAAATTCCAAAGTAGAACAGGGTACTTCAACTCCTTGAGATGGTAAGAGGATGATAGTCCTTGTAATAACATATATTCTAAACCACCAGGCCCAGGTGACTTTTTGGAAAAGCCAAAGGAGAGGGAAGACATTATCCAGCCGGATTCCATGTCTTGCCCCCACCTAGCTTCCACACGCACTATGGCAAGCTGCCTGTGAGGTCTGGCTGTTGACTCTACCTGCATGGTTCAGGTGAGCAGGGAGGTGTGTGTTGAGGCACCGTCCAGCAGTCAGGAACATGTAGGCCTCTGTTTCCTCATTATGTCCTCAGTGGCTGGTCTAGTGCCTGGCACAGAGGAGGTACTTGGACGTTGTGGATCAGATAATTTCCCAGCCCAAGCTTTAGTGAGACCTTGGCGTGAGTCTTGGAGCTTGAATAGGATTGGATAAGCAGAAGGACAGAGTGCAGGCCAGGCTGGTATATGTTGAGCACAAAAATACTGAGGCAGAAATGGACATGTTTGGAGCAACAGATATCCTGCCTCTTTGTGTGTGCACACGTGTGCATGTGTGTGTGTGTGTGCGCAAGTGTGTGTATCTCTGTGGGCAGGCATGGGTAAGTAGGGTAGAGGATGGTTAAAGAGAGAAGAAAGGAGGAAGTGAAATAGGTTCGTAGCACCAGACAGGTTCTGAAGGAACTGGAGGAATCTGGGCCTGATGCAGTTGGTATTAAAGAGCCCAGAAGAATGACATGATGGTATTAATGTCCCAGGATGCTTAGGTTGTTGTTTATGAGCTGTGAGGGTTAGAGGTAGAGTAAAGGGAACTTGGGCCATTGGAAAATTCATGATGCCTTTTTGCACAGAAAAACTTTTCCAAAAATTCAATACTTACTATTTATTTAATGACTCTATGGGCTGGCATTCAATAAAGTGGTCATTGTGGAAACCATTGCAGGAAACTAGGTATGAGGCTGCAAAAACGAGGACAATGGCTGTTGCTCTGTATTTGGCTATACTTGGTTCTTATTTGGTTAAATAAGAAATGCTCCAAGGACATCTTCTTCCTGGGCTCTGCTTCCTAAAACTTGTCCTTGGAGCCACTTGGGGCTCTTATCTGGCATGGTTGGGGCTGCAGAGCTTTAGCATTCTCCCTGCCAGGAGCTAATGTCCTTGGGCCTCATCCGGGGTGTGTCCCCAATCCAGCCATCTGGAAGGTCAGAGAAATTAGGCACTAGAATGTACCCATTAGTGCTCCGAAGGGTTACAAGCTGTCAGTGGAATCTGAGCCTGTGAATGACTTCTCTCACAGGGTTTTCAGAGTTGGAACAGGCTAACTATTCTAGTGCCGGTCGCTCCCTTATTTGGACACTTAAGTTTTCAGAGTGAGATCGGACTTTTCCGTTGTTTGAGGGGGAGCTTTTTAAGTCTCTGACATCCTCGTGAGTGACTTCTGAGGAGATAACGTGGTATCAGAGCCATACCTTTCTTCACCTGATTCTTTACTTGGCCTCCAGCCCATCCAGGACAGTCTACTTTTAAAACCAAGAATAGGTTTCTGGACTGTCTGAAACCCAGACTCACCTTAGTCTCCCTAGGGGAGAAGTGAATAACCCCATCATGGAGACAAGGGACAGAGTGCTGAGTGTCCAGCTCCAGGGTTTGGGGGCAGCTCTGTGCTCAGCCTTGCAACCCTCTTAGCTCTGGGGAACTTGGCTGTGCCTATTGACGTGGTGGACTTGCACTTTATAGCTCAGCTTCATGTGGATCCAGAATGGGCAGTAGGAAACTGGGAGGTGATCCGAGTGGCTGTAGTGCTACCAAGGGTGAAGAACCTTTGTGGCCATGCCGAAAGCATACTTCCCCTGCCCACTCTCACTGTGGACAGCTACTCCTCTCAGGAGTCTCTGTCAATCTCTGGCTTCCCTTCTGAGTGACCCCTGAGAACTACAGGATAGTAATTTAGCTAAAGGCAATGACGCTAGGTTCTAATGGAGGAAGGGAAGCAGTGAGGAGAGCATTTTCTGTCAACAAAGAGGGTGCTTTTTGCTAGTCGAAACTTGCTTGAGGCAGCCTTTAGCCTTTTGGGTGATTACTGTGGGCTTTAAGTGACATGCTGTGTGTGGAAGAGGCTAAATCGTAACAGGTAGACTGAGGAGAGGAGAGAGCGCCCCAGCTGCAGTCGTCAAGAACCCAAGGTGAGGGGCTGACCTAACTGAAAGACTACCCAGAAAGAAAGCACTTGTAGCAGTGGTAAGTCCTTTCCATGCAATGTCTTATTTAATCTGCGCAGTGCTTCCTGGTTGGAACTGTCCTCTCTGTTTTACAGATGATGAAACCAAAGCTTAGAAAGCTCGGCAACTCATCCAGAGCTTCATAGCTAATAGAAGCAGGGTTTCAGACCCCAAGTTTATGCTCAAAGAGCACTCTTTTCCCATTATTTCATATGGAGGAAACAATGACAAGCCCTTCTTAATAACATTTTAATTTTAGAATAGTTTTGGATTCACAGAAAAGTTGCAAAGATAGTACAGAAAATTCCCATAGACTCTGCAAGCCAGTAATTTTTTTTTTTTCTCCTTTTCTGGTCCATTTTATAAGGATTCATTGGGAGCAGGGAACAGATTTGGAATGAGGACATTTTTTCCATCTTGATGATTTTTCAGCTGGGATTTTTTTTGAAAGTCCATCAGAGTATATTATTTCTTTCCCAGTTCTACTCTGTCTCAGCTCTGTTGGACCTGGGTAAACCTGGCTTGAACCTATAATTTGTAAACTGAATATTTTCTGACTCTCTGAATAGGGTTGGATGGAAACCGAGTTTCAGAGAGGTAGGGGAAGGCAGGTGTCTATGGGGAGGATCTTTTGCAGCATCGCTTCTGGACACTCTTCTGTCTGAGGGGGCTGTGACGGGGCAGTGCTAATATTTTCGGTTGGTGTTTGATAGCCTGGAGCCAGAGTCCTCCTAAGGGGCAGAGGAACATCTATGCGGTGAGGCCTGCTTGCTTGCTTGTTCACGTCAGTCTGTCCTTGTATGGTGCCAGAGGGATTCCTGGTGGTCTCTGCTCTGGGCCGGGCCTTGGTCTGCAGGCAGGCTGATTGTGGGCAGAATAGTATCCATGGGCAACTGATGCACTGTGCTTTGGGTCCCAGGCACATTTTCCATTTAAGGGAAAGGGGTCTGCAATCTCTCTGGCTCTGGGTGTGAATGGGCTGGCCTGGAGTTCGCTCATGGCCTTTGCTGGATGTGCTTTTTCAATGAGATCATTCCAGAATTACATTCCTATGAAATTATATTTCACTCAAGACGTGAAGCTGGATTTGTGTAAAAGCATTGGCACTAAAACTCAGGGCTCAGAGCGGGGCTGAAACAAGGAGAGGGATAAACAGCTTTTCTTTAGAAGGGAGGGGAGGAGGGAAGGAGAGAGAAAACAGTTGTTAAAGGATTTTGCAGTTAAAATTGGTACACTGTAAGCAAACCCAGGGATTCCAATTGCCTTGCTGTTCCGCCCATGGAAAGGCAGACTTGATGTTTGTTGTCCCAGCTGCCTGTCACCTGGAGGTGGGCACCCTTGAGGCTTCAGTGCCCACGGTTGCTAGAGAGCTCAGAAGCTTAGATGTCTCCTTAGCATGGTGTTTAAGACCCAGCTCTGCTTTCTAGCCTCATCTCTCCCACCCTCCCATATCTAATTTCTCTGGTTTCACTACTACTAACCACCACTACTGCTGCAACTACTAGTACGACTGTGATCTGTTTCTACTCATAACACTCCTGACACCAAATGTGTACTCCCCCCCCCCCCCAAACAAACAAAAAAAACCCTGCCATTTCTCCAACTCTCTGGAAACCAACTAGATATCCCACAATTTAATTCAGTTTTGACACTGACTACCAGAAATTAGTACAGACCCCACAGGGCTTAGTCCTACAAGACTGTCCTCACTTCAGATGCCAGTCACAAGTCCAGACCACTGTACTTCTGAGCAGCTAGCTGTGAAGTTGAGGGGGATTCCACAACCCCTTCCTCAGGTTTGGTCATTTGCTAGAATGTCTCACCTTTAAACCAGAAATGGTTTACTTACTGTTACTAGTTTATATTAAGGCTGTAACTCTGGAACAGCCAAATGGAAGACATGCATAGGCAATATGGGGGGGGTTGCACTTCTGCACACTCTCCGGTGCACCACCCTGCCACACCTCCCGTGTGTTCACTAGTCTCCAAAGTTTAGGGATTTTAAATAGAAAATTATTTGTTGATGATAACATGTATGGGAATTTCCTTGACTGACCCAATATACAATGCATACTGGATGGAAAAATCTCATTTTGGTTACTGTATTGATGTAGAATGAATGACTGTAAATAAACAGATTTTAAAAAAGGAGTAAAAGAAGCACTGTTACTATATATCATAGTGACAGTAAAGGTGTAAAAAGAAAAAAAATGCAAAAACAAAGTTTAGGGGTTTTTATGGATGTTTTATGGTTAGGCATGTTTGATTAAATCATTGGCTTTCAGTGGATAACTCAATCTCTGGGCCCCTCGCCCCTTTCTAAAGGTCAGGGGTTGGGGCTGACAGTTCCACCCTCTGTCATGCCTCGGTCTTTCTTGCTACCAGCCCCCGCTCTCCATCCCGGAGCTATCTAGGGACCCACCAAGCACAAAGTCAGGTGTGGTTGAAGGAGACGTGTTATGACTAATGAAACAGGCTCTTCTCACCCCAGTTATTCAAGAATATCACTCAGGAAATACCCAGGGTTTTTGTTTTTTAAGAATTCTTTTATTTAAATTTTTATTTATTAATTTTAATTTGACCAGAGAGGAACAGAGTGAAAGAAAGAGAGAGGGAAAGTGAGAAAGCAAGCCATCATGTCTAGGACTCGAACCGCAGTTGGCCACGTGGGAGTTCAACTCCCTTAATCACCACGCCACCTGCTGGCCCCAATACCCAAGGTTTTTGAGGCTCTGTGCCAGTAACCAGGAAGAAGACCAAATATTGGGTTACTGGAAAAGTCATGACACATTTTTGCTTAAAGAACATAGGAAAAAATACATCATAACTTATCCGATATGCAATGTGTATTTCTTGTTATATCACACTAACACATACGTGCAGCCCCTGGACGCAAAGTGAAGATTATCACACTCTGTCCTGTTCTGCCTTGTATCCCTATGTACATACTGTTCTTTAAGCTTGTCAACTCAAAGTTCCAGTCACTCTAAAATTCACTTCAGCGTTGCCTCCTCTGAAGTCTTCTGTGCTCCCATCAGAACTATAATATTTTCTGGTGCTTGGGCCTGCTCCGTAGCCTAGTGGCTCCTTAACAGGGAGCCAGTTCCCACATGGCTGACTGTGGTTTGAATTTTGTCCCTGATGGTTTGACAAACATGATGGACAAATGTGCATCATGACCCAAATCTCAACAGGATGGAGAAATGAGTAAGGGATTGCAGCATGACTAGGCCCCATTGTAGAGGAAGGGTGCTTTCTCTCTCTCATCTCTCTGTCTCTCTCTCTCTCTGGCCAGTGCACACAGCCTCTGGCAATATTAAAAAAGAAAATTCTGGTGCCTTTGTACCTTCATTGACCCCTGCTGTGCATCCCACTGTTCCTGTTTCTCATTTGTTTTTGTTTTTGTTTTTTTTTTTTTTTGCTATAGGGCGCATGCGCTCGCCAGACAGACAGAGAGAAACATAGAGACAGAAAGCGAGAAATCACCCCCCAGGGGGGATGGCCACGCCGCAGTCCCTTCTCCTCCGTTCTACTCTCGGGATCTTAGGCACACACGCACACGCGCCCGGCGTGAGTTTTAAGCCACTGGGTCCAGGATGAGAACCGCGGTCGACTACGTGGGAGTCCAGCAACATAGCCATTACGCTAACTGCTGGTCCCCTCATTTGGTATGTTTTTGAGGACCAGGAATTATTCCTTAGTACCTAGGATAGGGCTTGGTAAAGAATAGGTGCTTAGGGAGTGATTGCTAAAGGAAGGAATTTAATGAATGAAGAATTGAATGTAAGCAAGAGTGTATACTATAGACAGTGCAAGCTACAGAATGGGAGCTAACAAGAGTGTGAGCAACATCAGAGGCAGGAGACAGGCTTATAGCAAAGGTGGTGTGCGTGTGTGTGTGTGTGCATGCGCACGTGCATCTGTGCACACAGGTACACAAGTCTGTGGAGTAGCAATATAAAGAGCCCAGGGAGTTCTAGGTTCTATAGAAAAATTATAGATATTGGGTCTGGATTTACCAGAGGTTAAAAAAAAAACTAATTTCTTTGTAGTCTTTGCAAAGTTACAGCAGTTTGGAAGGGAAAGAGCTCTAGATTTGGAATAGGGGATTCTGGGTAGTGGTGGTGGTGGTGATAATCTTGGTGATGATGATGGTGATAACAATAACAACAACGTGGTCCTTACTATGGACCTGCCATCATCATAAGCACTTTATATACACACGAGTCTTCAAAAAGTAGATGAAAAATACATATTATGAAAAAATTATATATGAATTTCAAGATCGTTTGCATCAAAATATACTTTTACTTGAAATCCATTTCCCACAAACTTCTTAAAGTCACTTTATATTAATTCATTTATCCTTACGATAACCCTATGAATTGTTGACAGATAAAGAAACTGAGGCCACACAATTACAAAGCAGTTCTAAACCTGGTTCTCGACTTACTAGTTAAGTGACTAAGACATTTAGCCTTCCTGAACCCCAGGCTCCTTTGTAAAATGGAGAAAATACTCTTTTTTTTTTTTTTCTTTAAATGAAGTACATGAGAGAAGAGAGAGAGAGCGAGCGAGCGAGTGAGCATATCCTTGACAGGGTGTTGTCATGCTGTGATTCCTTTTCCCCAACCTTCTAACTCCTCAGGGTCCTGGGAACATGGATACCTAGCATATCTGCAGGCTAACCTGGGGATCCAAACCCATAGTTGGCCATGTGGCTTCTAGCACTTCAGTTTGGAATGCTACAGATTGAATGACAGGCTGAAAAGACCTGTTGCATTTAACCTTGCCTGTTGGTAGACTCAAATGAGATAACATGTGAAAGTGTTTTTGAAAAAGTCCCATGCAGTCTAAAGTAGTCTGGAGCCAGCACTGGAGAAGACAAGAAACTTGCATAGTATTATGGTTGGATACCTAAGGTGTGCGCTGCCCTGAGTGCAGGCCACAAGTGTACTGCACAGCTGTGCAGGGCTGGCTAGTGGCAGTTTCTTTGATTATATTTAGAATCTGGATTTGAGGTGCCATTAAAAATTAAGAAACCGATTTTTCTTTGCACCAAATGCAGAGGTGAAATGTGGGGAGGGGTGGTCTTTTATACTAAACCAGCTCTGCCCTCCTCGTCAGGGAAGAAGTTATGGGAAGTGGGATAGTGGGTGTCTGGATGGGAGGGATCACTCCATTGGGCCTTGGAAGCAATGAGGCCACTGCAGCTACTGACAGGCCAGCTCAGAGAAGAAGCCCACGTCAGCCCCTGCAGCCCAGCTGCACAGTTAGGAGACTGTGATTCTGTGTGCTGTTGGATGTGAACCACTCTTGAAGTGAGAAACTTGTGAGGAATTATAGAAGGTTTTTTTTTTTTTTTTTTTTTTTTTTTTTTTCCCCACAGTGCTGTGGCCTTGGTAATGGAGACATTATCCAACAGAGTGGCCCACTGCTGGCACTAGCCACAGTGGAATGCTGACACTTGGACTTGGGGAGTGAACTGTGCCGATCCCAGGCACGGGATGAGAAAGGATGGGCAGGGAGTCTCTGTGAGCAGCTAGGAGGTGCTGTGTGGCCCTTCTGAGGCATGTTGCCAGGATTCTCTGGACCTTCTTAGGCCCAAGTAGCCTTCCTTGATGAGCTCTGAGCTCATATACCTCCAGGCCTGAGAGTTGTCTGGATTGACCATGATGCTTGTGTGAATAATTATAGGTCACTGAACAGAACCACTAGTCAGCTACATCCCTCAAAAATGCCTAATTGTAGGCTATAAATATGAAAATATACAAGAGCTTAGATCCATGTCATACCTCATTACAAAGAGCAGTGGCATGAGTCAGCTGTGACTTGGGTGGCTTTTGAGTATGCTATGTAGCCCAGAAGAGAGGAGGAGGCTTTTTCCCCAGGCCTCCCACAAGGAGATGGGGCCTTGGAAAGGGAAGATACAAGCTGTAACAAGAGAGAAAGAACATGTGCAGTTACATAGCCTCTTCCTGCCGTTACATAGCTAAATAGGACTGGCAACCTGAAGGTAGACTTGACTCCTCTTTGGGAGTCATCTCCAAAGCCAGTTTACAAGCCACATTAAATGTTACATTGGAGTGGACCATTGGTGTGTGTGTGTGTGTGTGTGTGTGTGTGTGTGTGTGTATGTGTATTTTTTTTTAAAGTTTTTGCCATAGGGCACCTGTACTCACCAGAGAGAGACAGTGAGAAATTCCCTGGAGGGATGGCCATGCAACAGTTTCTTTTCCTCCATTCTGCTCCTGAGATTTTAGGTATGCATGCACATGTGCTCGGCCTGATTTTCAAGCCACCACATCTGGGATTCATACCATGGTCATCCACGTGGGAGTCCAGCACCTTAACCACCATGGTACCTGCTGGCCCTGAGTCTAAGTTTTTTGTTTGTTTTTGAGAGGTTTTTGCTATAGGGCACATGCGCTTACCAGAAAGAGACAGAGACAAAAAATGAGAAATAATTACTCCCCCAGCAGGGATAGCCACACCGCAATCCTTTCTCCTTCCTTCTCCTCTTGGGATCTTGGGCATGTAAGCACATGCACCCGACGTGAGTTTAAGCCACTGGGTCTGGGACTCGAATCGCGGTCGACTACATGGGAGTCCAGCGATGTAGTCATTATGCCATCTGCTGGTACCGAGTCTAATATTTTTTTATTTAACTGTTTCGTACACTCCTGGAGGCTTGTGACATAGTTCTTGGTAAACTTAACACCCAAGTTTGAAGCATACTGTTCAAGATCTTACAGAAGCACTTGCCTCATTGCAATGAGCCTCTCTTATTGCCTATCATTGGCATATCTGCTGAGCTCTATAGACCTCTGTTCAGAATTACCTGTGCATTTATGGGGAAGGTAATGGGTTAGCACAGGGATTCTTAGAATGTTCTTTTTGAGAGAGATATTTCTTGCTATGGGGCACAAGCGCTTACCAGAGATACAGAGAGACAGAAAGCAAGAAATCACCCACTAGGTGAGATGGCCATGCTACAATCCCTTCTCCTCTATTCTCCTAGGATCTTAGGCATGCACACATACGCATCAGCATGCGTTTCAAGCCACCAGGTCTGGAATTTGAACTGTGGTCAGCCATGTGGGAGTCCAAGCAACATAACCACCATGCCATCTGTTGGCTCCAGGACAGTGATTCTCAAAGTCAGTCTGTGAGGGAGCTTTAAGGAGCTTGCAAACTCTCTAAAACGGTAGACAGAAACTTATGTGCATATAAATTTTCTATGGAGGTTCTTGAGGGTTATTAGATATCCAGAGGGCTCTTTGACCTCAAAGTGAATAACCACTGCTGTATTTTATTTTTATTTATTTATTTATCTACCTATCTATCTATCTAGAGGTTTTTGCCTTAGGGTGCGTGCATTCACACAGTTGACTGCATGAGAGTCCAGTGACATAGCCATTATGCCGACTGCTGGTCCCACATTTTTTTTTTTCTTTTTTGAATGCAAGAGGATATGTGTTGATATACTAGAGAAACAGAGAGGCATCCCCTAACACAGCTGGTCATGCTACAATCCCTTTTCCTCCATTTCTCCATCCTGTCAAAGATTCTGCATTCATGTGTGCATGCATCTCCAGCCTGTTTTTCAAGTTTCTGGGGTCAGGATTCAAACCGTAGTCAGTCATGTGAGATCCAGTCGCCTCTGCAAAGTGCTAACCACTGTGCTACAGAGCCAACCCCCTTTTTCGATATATGGCTTCGAATGAGTTCGCTCCCTTGAAGGATGCAGATTTCCTTCAGAGAAAATTCAAATAATGTTCCAGAGTCTCTGAGGGCAATTTCCAAATAGGAACTTCAGAAATGTTTTGAGAATATATTGGAATAAATGTGCAGGCCTCTAAGGACCCCTTTGAAAAGGATAACCTCTGGTACACCTGTGAAGTACTCTGGGTCATGACCTGCGGTTACACCCTTTGCCCTCAGCAGTTTCAGCCAGGTGATATTCCTAGCACAGCCTAGGCCAAAGATGAATTCAGAAATTGCTCTGTAATAGTTAGGCTGTCATTCATTCTGCCCAGCAGGGGAATTGCCTGAAGCTAATGGGCAGAGTTTGTCCCCTTGAGAGAAAGGAGCGTACCTACAGTACCTTATCTCACCTGACTGGGCCATGCTCATTTATTGCTGGCTTGAGGGAGCCTACTTCATCTCGCGGGGAAGGAAGGCTGTGATAAATGCCCTGCTTGCTCTGGTCTAGTCTAATGGTGCTGCCTTACCCTGAACCCTCTCCCACTGGAGAAGGAAGCTGCGGCTTATAGCTTGTTACGTCTCTAGGCTTGCACGTGGTGGGAGGAAAGGTTTATCCATGGCCCTGAGAGTCCTCTTTCCTCTCAGTTTTAATTTAATAGTCAACTCTAAGCATCAAGAAATCTTAACATTGGAAGAGATCTTGGATGCCTCTGTGCCTCCTCCTACCAAGAGGAGGAGGATGGACTAACCCTGTCTGCCTCTCTCACTGTCGTATTCCCAGCACGTAGCTGAATAGTACGTGGCGGGGAATCCAAAGCGTAGTTAGGACGTGAGTGAGTCCCTATAAAATCAGCAACTATAGCAGACCGTGGCCATTGCTTCCCTCATTCATTTCTTTGATAAATATTAGTAAGCTGTTGTGTGCCATTTACTGTAAGTTCTGAAATACCGTAATGAACAAGACAGTCCTTATCCTCAAGAGCGTAATCTGTAATTGAAAAATAAAGACTTAAAAAATGAAGCATAATCCCTAATTAGAATTTAACAGTGAAAACTATCTCATTTTGGCCTTTCTGGATCTCCAGAGGTCTCTTTGGGGGACCAGGGAAACCACATCTAATCCCTTTTCATATGCAGAGCCTTTTCAGAATTCTTAAGGCAATTATCACCCTCCCCCATCCACAGCCCTCTCTTCTCCAGGGTCAACATTCTCAGTTCCTTATTCATTTCTCCTGTGACAGGCCTGTGAGTGCCCTCTCCATCCTGGTCACTATCCTTAGGCTGCGGTCCGAACCGGGTCTGTCGCTCTGCCAGTGTGGAGTCCAGAAATCAGTACAGCATCCCAACATTAACTTCCAGGGAGCATTTCAGCCTAGAGCCTCTCCTACGTGTCCGCTTCCCCTACTTTGGGTCCAAGTGATGGCTGATGGAAAAAGAAGGTCCTGGACTTGGTCAGAATGAGCATATCTTCGTATTTGGCCTCTCCCGGAATGAAAAACTCCTTTCTCGTTTCCTCTCTGACCTCTTCACTCCCTGACTTGGTACAGACCAGTCTACAAACAGCCTTGCTGCCAGTGGCTTGCCTTTCCTTTTTCTGAGTCACTGCCCTTCATTACCAGGGAAATTAGCATGGAAAAGCAAATTCCAATTCTGTAACTGTAGTCTATTATTGCCCTTTGTCACATTCTCCACCCCAGCCCGACACCTGAAATGGAAATAATTGAGTCCTGTGACATCACAATACTTGACTATTGTATCAACAGCTGTGATGTCATCAACAGAGGATTATGACTTCAAAAAAGAATGAAGAGAGGGAGTGTAGCTGGCAAGAGACCCCTTGGGAACAAAGAAGGTATTTTGATGTAAATCTTCACCCCAAAAGCCCGGGTTGGCCTTTCAGTGATGAGCTGTCAGTGGAAGGCCTTTCCTTGGTTCCCATGGCTCCCTTTCTGTGAATTGTTTGACTTGTAGAGATTGTCCAGGTCTGAGCATGTGTAGAAGTCCCCTGTGCTGGCTGGCTGCTACTTCTGGGCTACTATAGGTTTTTTTTTTTTTTTTTTTCATGAGGTCTGTGCTGAATAGAGTTGGTTTTTATTTATTTATTTTTTTTTCAGGGAGTGAGTCCAGAGACCCTGGGAGCCCAGGGTGAGGCTGACTCAGATGTAGATGTGCTTAGCCCCTGAGCCAGGAGGGAGCTGGTGTGCAGCCCCTTATCCTGGTGCAGAGGGGCTGTGCTGCCCGCAACCCCCCCCCCCCCCCCCAGATCCAAGTTTCACTGCCCACCTGCTTCTGCAGCTCCAGGGACCTAAATACACCTGCAGCAGAGGCTCCCACACTTTCCTAGTTCAGGAGCCTTGGTATTTCAGTAGGTTTTTTACAGTGCCCTTAGGCCAAAGGAAACACCTATGTTCGTTTATTAAGTAGTTAGGTTTCAACAATTTAGTGTTTATATCCTAACAATTGAGTAGTTATCTGCAAAAAGTATACACATAAATTGAAAAAAAGTGTTAATTGTATTCCTAATTAGCCACAATTACAAATGGGATATACTGGGCACCATATAACATCTCAGACCTTGGAATCAAATTGAATACCACAGTTCTCATTTCCTCTTCCATGTTACTTCTCTATGGTACTTGCTTCTTATCACAGCAACTGCTGGATACCCAGGCCCACAAAGGAATGACTTCATTGAAAAGAATGTAGTACAATCTCTTGTTGAAACTGTGAACTGGCGGGGTGTCTAACAAATGTTGAGTATTGCTGTTTCCCTCAAAAATGGAAGATGTCTTATAGCACCCCTGCAAGTTCACTACAGCGTTCAGGGCATCTCAGCAGGTAGTATGAGAACCAGAAACCCGCCATTGCTCTTTTTGCAGGAAGAATAAAAGGCAAATTCTCTCTGCATCATGACCCTTAAAGGAATTGAATAGATGGACAGACAGAGTCATTAGCTGTAGTCCCAACTCGGGCAGGACTGCATTGTTAGGACAAGGCCTTTCTTTAACCAGGGTCTGTATTTGTGAGTTCCTCTGTCCTTAGCTGGGGAAGAATGATGGTGAACATCTCTCTTGTTTAGCTTCATGTTGATTCAGAGCCCTTTGAGCTAGATGTCTTAAAAGAAAAATGGGGTTTTAACATCAAAAATGCCTAGGCTAGGCACTGGGGCTTCTGCCAAGATCCTTTTCTAACTCTTTATCCAGATGGGGCGGGCCACAGGGGTACTTTGAGTGGAGGATGGCTTCCTGCCACAAGATATGACAGAGACCACAGGACTTAAGTGCTCTAGCATCAGTTATGGAGCCTAGTGCCAACCTCTGCAGACTCTGGGATCTGCCTTGCTGTGAAACTCTGGAAAAAATTCTTAACCTCTCTGAACCTCAGTTTCTTCCTCCATAAAATAGAGACAATGACAGCTATCTCGTACCATTGTTACAAAGATTAAGTGAGATAAACACATACAGAACCAGCCACTTGGGTGCACTTTCTTCTGCTACCTTCCGAAATTGAGAAACAGAGCTTTCTTCCAGAGGGAAACTGAGCTCTCATGATCTAGCTAAGATGTGCAGTTTGAGAATTACTCTGTACTGGGACCAGCAGTTAGCCTAATGGCTATGTCGCTGGACTCCCATGTAGTCGACCGTGGTTCGAGTCCTGGACCCAGTGGCTTAAAACTCATGCCAGGCATGTGGGCGTAGGTGCCCAAGGTCCTGAAAGGAGAATGGAGGAGAAGGGATTGCAGCATGGCCATCCCCCGTGGGGGTGATTTCTCGCTTTCTGTCTCTCTCTCTCTCTCTCTTTCGATTGAGGTGGGGGCAGCAACATGGGGGGAGCGTGGCGGGGACAAGTATCCTCAATAGGGTCTCATGCTTTGACTGTCTCTCGTCCCAGCCTTACCAGCCAGTCAGGATGATAGGCCCATGTGCCTGATGTCTACACGTTGACCAAGGGACTGAACCTGCAGTCTTCCACACAGATCCAGCTTCACTCGGGCAGTGTGTTACTGCTGTACTATTAAGCTAGCCCCTCTACAACTTCTTGCTCTAATGTTCTCAAGTCTGCCTAGCTCTGTGTCCCATGTTCTATATTAAAACTTTCAGTTTATTGAAGTATATCATACAGACATGAAAGTATATGTGTATCCAGCTCAATACATTTGTACAACTGAACCCATAATCAATACCTAGATCAAGAAACAAAATATTACCAATATCTCAGAATCCCCATCTAGGGGCCTGCAGGTGGCATGGTAGTTAAGGCGCTGGACTCCCACATGGCTGAGCGTGGTTGACCATGGTTTGAGTCCCGGACCTGGCAGCTTGCTTTCTTGCTTTCCCTTTCTCTCTCTGGTCAAATTTAAATAATCATAATAACATCTAAAATTAAATAAATAATTCTAAAAAAAAAAAGAATCCCCCTCCAGTCACCCTGTGGTAACCTCCTCCTCCATGGGTAACCACTACCATAGCATAGATTTATTTTTACCTTTTTATAGTTTCTATAAACAGGATTATATGATATATACTCTTGGTATCTTGCTTTTGTATTCAGCATAATATTTGAGAGTCTATCTATAGTGCTGATGAAGCTATAGATTGCTCATTCTCATGTTGTATAATATTCCATTGTGTAAATATGCATGGTTTACTTTCCATTTTTTCTGATGATAGGCAGTTGGGTAGTTTTTAGTTTGCAGCTATTATGACTAGTGCTACTCAACATTCTCTGGTTTGTCTTGCAGTGCTCCTGTGTATGCGTTTCTGTTGGCATGTAAGGTAGAAAGTGCTGGGTTGTGGGGTGTTTGTACATTCAGCTTTAGTATATAATGACCCATGTTCTTCCAAAGTGGGAAGTACGTCCTCTCTAAGTATCTTTCTGGTTGCTTCACATCCGCCTTAACTCTGGAGTCTTCTATTTTTTTTTTTTTTTCATTTTACCCATTCCAGTGGGTATTTTAATGATATCACTTTGTTATAATTTGCATTTCCTTGATGACTAATGAAGTTGGATACCTTTTCATGTCTCTCTTAGTCATTTGGATATCCTCTCTGGTGAAGGAAAATTCTAGTTTTTTTGCCATTTTTCCTTCTGGATAATCTCTTAATGATTTATTAGGAGTTCATTATATAAACTGGACACGAATTTTTCTGTTGGATAGATCTACTGGGAATAGCTTTCCCCATTCTAGGTTTCCTTTTCACTCTTTAAATGTCATTTTTTAAAAGCAGAGGATGGGAGGAGCAGGAGAAAGAGGTCCACCTGATGGGATCTGACCACATTGTATCTTTCCCCCAGCCTTCCAGCTACCAGGATAACAGGTATGATAGGCACCCACCAGCATTTTCACATCAACCGGGAAACAGAACCCAGAGTCTCCCCATATGGCTGTATTTCAACAGCACCTCACTGCCTGTCCCAGTTTCTGTGCCACCGTGGCTGCACCTAAATGGCATTGTTTAAATGATAGAGTTCTTACTTAACGTAGTTTATTTATCATTAGACTTTTCCATAATGACTAGAATTTTTGTGTGTTGTTTAAGAAATCTGTTTTTCCAAGGTTTCCTACTTTATTCTTCTTTTTAAAGAGATATTTTTGCTATAGGGCATGTGTGCTCGCCAGAGAGACAGAAAGTGAGACCTCCCTCCCCTTGGGGGATGGCCACACTACGATCCCTTCTCTTCCGTTCTCCTCTCAGGATTTTGGGTGTGCACACATAGGCACTGTGTGTGAGTTTTAAGCCTCCAGGTCTGGGACTCAGACTGTGGTTGGCTACATGGGAGTCCAGCCATGTAACTATTATGCCATGTGCTGGTCCCTAGGTCTCCTGCTTTGTCTATAGTTTGTTTTTTTTTTTTTTTTTTTCCACTTGCAGTGTTTTTCTTCTTTATCTCCTTCGTGTGCTGCAAGACTCAGCCAAGGTCACTTACCAACATGCCCTAAAAGCCTTCCCTGACATGCATCCTGTCCATTTCATTAGGTGTCTTTCTCCTTGCTCCCAGAACTCAGTGTTCATACCACTATCACAGCTCTTGCTACATTGTACCAGAATCGGTATTTGTTCATCTCAGGAAGGATGGGCAAGGGCAAGGACCAGAGCATGGGGGACTGGCTGGGAAGATACCCTGAAGGGTTGGAAAAAGTAAGCAAATAAAAGCCTTAGGTGTGCACACTGTCTCTGTTTTCCTCCTATAGTGTTTTCCTACCTTTCTTAACCTGAGCGTCATTCTGTGAGCATGAAGGTCTTCTAGGGCTGGCTCTGTGGTACAGCAGAAATACGCTACTCAAGAGAAGCCAGTTACCACATGGCAGGCTATATACCAGTCCCCAGCCCAGTCAACCTGGGACACACCGGGCATGTGCATGAGTGACCAGGAACTGATGGGCTGGGCAATTGGAGGAAGGGGTTCCTGGTGCAACCAGACTCTGGGGGCATGTGTGGAGGTGCTCATCTCTGTCACTCTCTCACTCTCATGTGCACACACATGTGCTCTATTATGAATAAAAAGGAAAAATAAGTGAAGATCTCATACTCAGTAGTGTGTTCCAGATAGAGAGTTAACTGCATTACAGTGCTTTGAGAGGGCTGATCTGTGTCCAAAAGAGCAGATATCAGAAAAGGAAGGTCCTGCAACTCATTAGCCCAGAGAAAGAACTTTTGCATTTTAAGGAGAGTCACTGTCATCTTTTCAGAGAGCAATTTTATTTGCGTTCTTGGGCTAAAACTACCCCTGCCCAGAATCTTCTGTGTGCTCAGAGGATGTGGCCCCCTTTCAAATGATCTGAGTGGGTGTGGTTGCACAGATAGGTCAGACCCTGCACTGGGAAGGCTGGTAGGGACTGAAGATAGGCCAGACCAGTAGAGCCCAAAGCTGCCCACCATGTCCAGGGAGGGCCACTGTGGGCTGGTAACAAATGCTGTTTTTTCATTCAAAAAATATTTATGGAGGGCTCCTATGTGCCAGGGACTGTTTTAGGCAGTAAGGGTACAACTGTACACAAAACAGACAAAAATGCCTAGTTTCACGGAGCTCGTATCAACATAATAAGTAGAAAAGTGGTGTGTTCGACGGTGATAAGTACTAAAGAGAAACATAAAATCAGAAAAGGGAGGATTAGAGTGCTGAGTGATAGTGGGATGGGAAAGGTTTTAATTGTCTGTAGTGTGATCAGGGAAGGCCTCACTAAGAAGATGACATCTGATCAAAACCTGAAGGAGATGAGAGAGCAGAACATCTAGGGGAGTGTGTCCCAGTTAGCTGGTCTAGCAGGTATGGAGGCCCTGAGGTGGGCATGTGCCTTGTCTGTTTAAGACTATAATACAGGCAGCTTGGCGGGAATGCACAGAGTAAAGGGGAAATTAATTGAAGCCAGAGATATAATAGGGACCCAGATGATGACAGGCCTTGTAAATCTGATTATTTTGTTTTAGATTTTTACCACTGCGTGCATGAGCTTACTGGAGAGAGACAGACAAAGACGGAGAGAAAGGAAAAGTGAGAAATCATTCACGCCACACTCCCTTCTCTTCCATTCCTCTGTGGATTTTGGTCACGCATGCACATGTGCGTGGTGTGTTTTGCAGGCCTGTGGGTCTGGGACTAGAACCACACAATTGGCCGCTTGGGATCCAGTGCCTTATCTACCTACTGGCCATGTGCCTTGTAAGTTGTTTTAAAGATTCTGACTTTTATTTTGAGTGAATAAGAGCTATGTTTTTGATAGTCTTGTGCAGTGGAGTGATAAGATGCACACTGGTGCTGGTGGTGGGGGAAATGTGACGAGGGTGGCTTATTGAGGGTCTGTTCTGACTCTGTTTCCTCGGTGAACCAGGAAACAAAGTCAGCTGAAGGAGTAAGGGCAGAGGAGGAGATGCTGAAGTTGAGAAAGGGGGAAAGCTAAAACCCTCTGCCCAGAGAATTCCATTGTGTTCTCTCTAGGTTCTGAATGTCCTTGATATCTTTCTTAAAATTTTGCCAGGGGGTGTGTATACTCACTGCAGAGAGAGAGAGAGAGAGAGGGAAAGTGAGAAAGCACCAGTGGAAGGATCAGTCCCTTCTCCCCATTTAACTCTCCCTTTAGGATTTTGGGCATGCATGCACACACACCTGGCATGTTTTTCCAACTCCTGGGTCTGGAACTCGAACTGCACAGTCAGCCCTGTGGATCCAGCCACCTTAACCACTATGCCACTGGCTGGCCACTATTCTTTATAGATGGCTTCTCATTGCTCTTCTCATTATAAAGGTGGGGCATTCTCACTGTGCTGTGGATGGGAAAATGGAGATATTGAGACTTGCAGTCCTGTTGGCCCTTTGTCTTCCCTGGTCCTCCTCTAAGAAGCTATGACTTGTGGGTGGTTTGTTTTTCTAAAGCAGAGGAGGCATCTTACCATCGGTCGGGTTGAGTTCAACTAAACCAAAGAGCATGGGAATGGTGAGAATAAGGTCAAGATTTGGGGTCAGGAAAGGCTTCAGAAAGTTGACATTTGAACTGGATATTTAAGAAAGAATGGGGGCGGAGAACATTCAAGATAGAAAGAATTGGCTGGACAGAAGCATGGAGGCACAAACATTCCTGGTATTTGCAAGAAATGGCAACTAGGCTGATGTGGCAGGACAAAGGAAGGCGCTGGTGTGAGATAGGACGGTGGCCTTTGAATCATTGTCATAATTACGGGACCCACCACGCCCTTCTTCCCAGAGTGAAAAGGGCGAGGGTAAACTCCCCAGGAGCAGGGTTTTGGTGGGATAGACTTCCATTCTGCTTGCTTTTTCAAAGTGGTGACAACTCTTTGGGCCAAGTGGACTTCATCATCTTGGCAGGGCTAGGGTAAACCACTTACAAAGAGGCCAAGTTTCCCAACTGGCAAAAACAGCTGTGTGTAGGTTTTTAAAACTGTTGTGGAATCAAGCAAATTTCCTTTGGTCTAGAATTGCCTGACAGGCCTTCACCCCAATTCTGATTTTCAGGAAGTGTTTAAACCCAGCTTTAAACCACTACAGAATCTGTACTGAAGTGGAGAAGAACCATCTGGCAGAAAGAGGGGTTGAAAAATGGCTGAGGTTAAAAATCCAAACCTAAAGAGCGTTCTTTGAGGAGGAGTGTTGGGAAAGAGGGTGTGGGAGTGATAAGTGGACAGTGAAGAGATGGAAAGAGTTCTTAACTTTTTTTTTCCTGATTATTATTCAAGAAAAAAATTTATCTTTTCCTGTGGCTGGTTGAGGGAGATGTCAACTTCATAGAGCCCTGTAAAGACTCCTGGCAGTCCTTCTGATCTCCCAGCAAAACAAACCACAATCCTTTCCACTTGACCAGGCTCATTATCCCCTCAACAAGGGCTTTCTAGACCTAGAATCACAGAACCTGGACTGGAAAGGAAAAGAGTGAAGGGATGAGGTATGTGGAAATAGTGAAGAAGAAAAGGAGTCTGGCATTTGGAGAGAATGGGATAAACTTGAGAAAATCCTTCCTGGCACTCTTTGTAAAGCTTTGGATGCCCACCCAACCAATGTCCTGAGCCATTATTCTTAAGGCTTCAGAGCCCAAGACAGGGTTGTTGGCAGATAACCAGTGAGAAAGATTTGGAAAAGGAGGAGAGAAAAAGAGGGATGAGGGAAGAGGAAGCCAGCACAAATGAGATTATGGCAAGTTTCCCAGGAATAGCCTTTCCTCATGGGAAGCTGGATGAAGAAAGACAATGAGGACACTTGGGAGGAGATTGGAAGCCAAGGTTGGCTGAAGGTGGAGGACAAGGCCTGCCATTGACAGTCTGGGTATCAATCAGCTGTCACTGGAAAATTCCCATTCATCAGTTTTGTAGCAGCTGTGATTTTAGAAGAAAAGGATCCTTGAGCACCTTATAGGATGCTAGAATTTCTAGGGACTTTTGTCATCCTTGTCTTTGGCCCTTTGAGGCCCTCTTTTGTCATCATTTAACATCAGTTAGCATTTATTTGAGTACCTTTTATGTGCAGAACTTTGCAGAGTACTGAGGGCTGTTCAAAAAACTAAGAACTAGCACTGCCCTATAGCTTTCTTAGCTATGTGGGACAGAGGGGACGGGACTGTCAGGAAACCAGTGGGATGCCAGAGAACAGAGAGGCTGTATAGATGAGCTGCTACCGAAAGGCCTAAAGCTCTTAGTTCATGCAGAGTTGTGAAAGATAAGCAAATCCTTTCTACCTTAGCTCAATCCAGGATAACTGTAGGAGAGAAAGGAAGAATTGAAAATCACATTTCTGAGGGGCCACCCTATGACCCAAAGGCTAAGGAGGGTGGATTCTGTATGACTGACTGTGGATAGAATCCCAGACCTGGTGGCTTGAAAAACATGCCAGATGTGTGTGTGTGTGCACGCACACACACACACTCAAAATCTCAAAAGGAGGGAGAAATGGAGGAAAAGGGGTTGAAGCGTTACTCCTACCCATTGAGATAGGGAAGTGTTTTCTCTGTCTCTGTCTCTGGATAGTAAATGCACCCTCTGGCAGATTTATAAAAGAAAGAAAATTATACTTCTGAGAACTCTGGTTACTTAAAAGGACCTACTTCTAATGATGACTGCCTTGAATCTTGTGGTGTCTCTGGGCCATGTGTGCCTGAGTGGGGAGGAGGTGTGGCAGGGAGAGAGAATGGAGGAGGCAGCCCCAAGAAAATAGAAAATAGCCAGAGACATTTCTAAAGTTCTATTCTGATTCTGATTCTAGGAGCTCTTTTATCCATTTGAGAACTGGACAGGCAGTTGGTCAGAAGAGCAGGCATGGAAGAACTATGCCCTTGGGAGCTTTTCCATAGGGAACTTAGCAGGGGAAGGTCCCTGCTTCAGGAAGAGCAGGGACTAATGTGAGAGTTCAGAAGACACATGAGTGCTGGGGGCAAGGTTAAGTCCTATAAACCGAAGGATCATCTTGATTTAGCGCATTTGCTAAGCTCCTTGGAGCCAATGCCAGTGTTGGTTACTGAGACTCTTGAAGAGAGAAATTAAAGACCTACGTGCTTTCTGCCTGACAACCTGTTCCCTGGCTCCGTGGCCAGAACCCATGGATGAGGAAAGGTGTAGGAATCAGTCAGTTGGTAAGAAGGAAGTGAGGAGGGGTCTGCTGGATGGGATGAGCAGGCAGGTCTGTCCCTGGACAGCCAGACGGCAGCTGCTTGCTGTGCAGTAACTGTGCCGTCCTTGGGCCCTGGCTGCAGCTTCCTGACGGTGACCACGTTCTTATGACACACTCATGAGCTCAGTTCTCTTCCCCACCTTTCCTGTCCCTTTAGGCTGCTCGTTAAGGCGTAACTTCCACAGAAGCCGCTTGCTTAGGAAATTGCTGCAATGTACATGTCAGCAGAAATTCTCCGATGTGGTTGAGAGGTTTTCTTTGTTGGGCATCTAGACTTCTGACCTGGACTGGGAAAGTAGGGTGCTTGGCAGTGCTGTTCCCCCTCAGTGGTGACTTTGACTCCAGCAGAATGTGAGGCTTCCCTCCAGATATTCACCTCTCTTCATCATCATTTTCAGGGCTCAGCTGTCTCCTTCTTCAGAGCAAGGTCACCCGTCATGTCATCATCATGCCTGCAGAAAAGTACCACATGGACATTTAGAGATGTCACCTAAATAAGGGAAGACAAGAGTTTTGCTCTAGATAAGAAGGTTCATTCTTAGAGGCTGGGCATCCCTAAGAAAGAACGCCCACCAGAGCCTGACCTCTGTTTGGTCCCGTCTTGGGCCTTTGGGAGAGCCTCTGAGGGCTGGGTGATGAGAATGGATTGTAGTGATAAGCAGCCCTGAGGGACTGGAAATAGAGTTGCAAGATGAAGCTGGCCTGAGCAAAAGCAGGGAGTCTTCCAGGGGGCCTTTCTTCCTATAGCACGGACGGGAATAATTAGGGTTTTTAAGCAGCCAAGAGGCTGCCGTTCCCCACACTGCTCATGTCCCGCTGTCTAGGTGGTCGTGTGCGGTGCTACCTCCTACCCTCTCTGCAGGGATGCAGGCTAGAGAGTGGTCCTCGCTGCTGAGTGAACAGGAGAGTCAGGTCCCAGAGGACTGAAGCTGACCCAGTGGAGGTGCTGGGTGGACAGGGGCAGTACTGAGGTAGAGGGCTCACTGCATCTAAATGGGCCAATATCTCCAGGATGGAGAAGTGGAGGCCAGAGGATTACAGCATGACCATGTTTTACGGGGGGATGCTTCTCTCTCTCTCTCTCTCTCTCTCTCTCTCTCTCTCTCTCTGTTTTTCTCTGTCTCTATTGCTCTGCCTCAGTATCTCTCTGGCAATCATATGCACCATTGACAATTAAAAAAAAACCTCTTCAAAAATTTTTTAAAATGTATTTCTTCAGAGAGAAAGAGATGGGTGGGTACCTCCAACAGGGTCTTCACACTGCAGTACACCCCTAGCCTGCCCAGATCATGGACACACAAGTGTTTGCCTAGATGTACAGGGAGGCCTCAGGACATGAAGCTGGGACCTTCCCATGTGGACCTGGAGCATTGCATTACTGCTATACCATTGACTGGTCCCCTAGAATCTGAGTTTTTATTTGTACTCACCTGATCTTATGTTTGATAGCTAACTAAAATTATTTAAAATGGAGGGAAGCCTAGATGAAATGACCTTTGCTGTTACAGACCACAAATTTATGGCTCCTGGTATTAACACTTTTCCTTTTCGAAGGGAGGAAAAAGTGAAGAAAGAGATTATTAACTACCAGGGCTGGTTGGCAGGAAGGATTGTTTCAAGATACAAGAATCCTGAGCATACCTGAAGATTAAGGAAACTGTTTAGATAGGACACTGATAATGCTTTCTCGGGACCCAGTGATGTACCTGGTCCTTTGTTGCTGAGGGCTAGTGATCTGTGCAGGGTGGAAGAACCTAAGGGGTGTTGAGAAGAGGATGGAGGGCTGAGTGTCCCTCTTTTATTTGCTCATAGCTGGCAAACTCTTGGAAGCTGGTCAGTAGTGACTCTTTATGCCTTTCCAAGTCCTTAGCATACTACGGGACACAAGTTTTCACATTTAAGGTATGCTTACTAAAAATGCAAATTCCTAGGTCCCATCCTAATATTAGGTCATTGAGAAAATTGTGGTGTGTTTTTCTGTGTAAAAATGCATCATGACTTTCCCAACTACCCAATACATTGCCATTGAAGAGTGGAGGTGAGGCATGGGACTCTATTTTTAACATGCACCCATTGATGTTAAGAAAAGTAAGTGAACAACGAAGTCAGAAAGAGCCGGGCCCACATTCCTGCTCTGTACCTTCACTCGACCAATGATCTTGGACCAGTCTTTTAATCTCTCTGAGTCTGATTTTCTTGGCAAGAATAATGAGGCAGTGTTATTACTGTGTTGTCGATTGGTGAAGACTGAATCAGAAGATGAGTGGAGGTCATACAGGGTCCTAGCTCAAAGAGGGGCATTGGTGTAGACCATCTAGGCTCAAATCCTTGGCATGCTGCTTTCTGGCTATGTGACATGGGATAAGCTATCAATGGGTAACTGCTGTATATTGTGGTTTCCTTGGTTAAGTATAAGTGAAATAGTATCTACTTCATAGAGGGGTAAAAAGATTAAATTATTTAATACATGTGAAGGGCTTGTCACTTCAGCTGTGACAATTATGTAAAGAATCTGGTGCGTCTCATTAAAAACATACCTTTGCTTTCCCTGAGGTCCTCTTACTGGGGTAACAGATAGGTTAAGACTTCATTCAAATGCCTTCTCTCTAGGAGGCCTTCCCGGAGGCTACAGTTAGCTCTTCCAGTGTGTCTTTCCATTTTTACATCCTACTACCATGTATGGGTCCTTGTCCCTCATAGAGTAAATGACCTGGATGGCATTAGCAGGGA
Organism: Tupaia tana; assembly: GCA_026018925.1. Classification (NCBI taxonomy): domain Eukaryota; kingdom Metazoa; phylum Chordata; class Mammalia; order Scandentia; family Tupaiidae; genus Tupaia; species Tupaia tana. Next base: position 22,545,149 of record JAKSZU010000012.1, read on the forward strand.
GTCTGGAAATGACTCAGACTTGGAAATGGAGAGATTGCCTTCCACATACACAGAGACTATGATATGGAAGAAAAATCATGGATTAAGCTTTACTGTGCCAGACATAGCAGTCATGGAAGGTAGGTTAAGTTATTATTGCTATTACAGAGAGGGAGTGAGCCTTTGAAACTCTGTGCACATACCTAGTCATTGACAGAAACAGTTATCTGACTCCGGGTTGGGTGTTCTTCTTCAACTGGGACTGTGCTCTGTCTGAATGCAGAGCTGGTGGAAAGGTCCCAGAGGTACCTTACTATGTTTCTTTCTCTGAATTGTGACTCTTCAGATGTCTGTGATTTGTCAGAGCTGGGTTTTTGAGGAATGTGTGACTGGAGGAAGATAGTTGAACAATTTCGTTTTCCATATGTGTAGTTTCTGCCTGGACTTTGCCAATAATGGGCCTGGGATCTAGTGGCATGGCCTCTCATCCATTCGGGGTGAAGGGGCTTCTCTTCCATTCTCCATGGGCATTTCCTCTGTTAGCAGTGTCTTCTCTCCCTGCAGCCTGACTAGCCAAGGTATCCGGCTGTGAGCATAGATGAGAGCCCGAGGCCGCTTTTAGGGGACTGGGAGAAGCAATGTGGCCCAGGAAGTCAGCATGCTGAGTGCATTTCAGGTGTAGTATTAGCCTGACTTTCAGCTAGCTCCTCAAGCCTCTAGATTGTTCTCTGACCCTAGTAAACTTGGCCCAGACAGAACATTTGTTAGGAGGATGATGAATTAGCACCTGTTCTTATAATCTAGTAAATTCTTCAGGGGTTCTCAGCAGTACCTGCCCAATATTCCTGAATTCCAAGGCCACTCCCTTTTTTTTTTTTTTCTCAATTTTTGCTATAGGGTGCATGCATGCTTACCATAGAGATAGAGAGGAGAGAGAGAGAGAGAGAGAGAGAGAGAGAGAGAGAGAGAGAAAATGAGAAAGTACTTCCCCAGGAGGGGATAGCTTCCCCACAAAATCTTCTCTGTTTTCCTTTTGGGATTTTGGGAATGTATGCACATGTGCCCAGTGTGTTTTTCACGCTGCTGGGTCCTGGGCTCAAATATGCTGTCGGCCATGTGGCATCCAGCTGCTTTCACCACCACACCACTGGCTGGTCCCCAAGGTCACGTTGAGAATGGCAGCTGCACTGCTGTAGAAATGTGACTAAGGGTTTATGCCAGGGGCTTGGGAGCAATTTTGTTCTATCCTCTGTTGGTTGCATTGTCACAGGACTTTACTTCTTGACCCACCCAAATGTCAGAGTCAGCTTCATTTGTCTTTCTTACTAAATTGGCTCAGTGTTCTCACATACAACTACAGAATAACATTTCAGAGCAGTGGATCCACCTTCCTAAGATTAGAAATTCAGAGAAAGAATTTTTTTTTATCCTATTCTTTTAATATATTACAGTTTCTGGTCCTTCTACACATCTTCTGCCCTTTCTCTGATAGCCTGTCTGGGAGCTCACAGAGCATGTCAGGTGTCGTTTTGATGAGTGGTGTTGGTTATTGTGACCATTGCACTGTGGACACAACTGAAAGCTGATGCTTAGCAAGGCAATTCCTCATAGCACTCTCCTTTCTGAGGACCCTTAGAGCTGGCCTGAGAAAGCTTCTAGGGGTGGTGTCTTCTCTCTGTTCTGTTGCACATGTGCCATATGCCAGGCACTTAATGTGGACACTGGGCAGATGCAAGAACAGGTTATCTCATCAGAGCCAGTGTGCATAGATATCTTGGTGGCAAGATTGACTTATTATCACCACCACCACTACCACTAACTTTATGCTGTATAATTTAAGTTTAGAAAGATCCCCCCACCCCCAACAGGTAAGGAAGGCATTTCTTCACTTTATGAAGGATATAAGTGAGGCTCAGGATTGTTCCTTATTCCCAGAGTATCTGCAGTATTCACCTTGGAGGAAAGTTTCACTGCTGTCACAATGAGATAATTGTCCTTATACTGTTGGTTGCCTCCTCCCTTTCCAGCTACCCCTGCACCCACTACCACCATAACCAAAACCACAACCTTGAGATATTTACATGATGTTAAAGAAATTAGAGGCCCAGCCACAGTGGTGTGAGTGGAAGGACACCATCGCATGGGGGCTGAGGCTGCATGGGAGGCCTGGGTTTGGTTCCTAAACATGTCAGATGCAGTGGCACCTGTGGTCCTAGCTCACTAGAGGCTGGGGCAGGAGGACTACAACGTGGCAAGTCCTTTTCAATAAAAATAGCCATCTTTTCCCCTTCTGCTTGTATGTTTGTGTGTGTGCTCCTTCTGTCTGTCTCACCTTTTCTCTCATTAAAAGAAAGAAAAAGAAAAGAATTAAAGATAGCACATTCCATGTGAATTAGGAAAAAACTATAAACAGTAACAAGAACAGAGATTTGACTTATTTTGATTATTGAAACCAATCCCTTACCGTCAACAAGATAATAAATAAGGTGGCCTCCAGGTCATTTGTGGCCATAAATAAATATGTCTAACTTTCATTTCAGACACACTTTATTTTGGTCAGTGTGATGTGGATGCATTGGAGTGAGAGCACTTCTGTTCGTGAACTGTTCAGCTTCCACATGGTGTTAGTGCATGCCATAATGCGTGGAAATATGATATATCAATTATGTTTTCTCATATTCACTTTCCAATGCACTTAAAAAGGTTTCTTTAGGGGCTGGCAGGTGGTGCAATGCTTAAGGTGCTGGACTCCCACATGGCCAACCATGGTTCGAGTCCCAGACCTAACAGCTTGCTTTCTCACTTTTTCTTTCTCTCTCTCTCTGGTCAAAATAAAAATAATAATAACAATAACAAATAAAATAAAATAAATAATTCATTATAGAAAAAAGATTTCTTTAGCCCTTAAGTTTTATTTGGGCATCTTTATTGAGATATAATTTACATACCATAAAATTCACCTATATGGTGGTTTTTAACATAGTTACAGAGTTATATAACTATTACTACTATCTAATTCCAGAACATTTTCTCACCCTCCCCCAAAAAATCTCATGCTCCTATCAGTCATGTCCCATTCTGCCATGCTCAACCTAGCCCTAGCCAATCACTAATTTATTTTTGGTCTCTTATCGATTTGACTATTCTGGACATTTCATAAAAGTAAAATCAGGGAACCAGCAGTTAGCGTAATGGCTATGTCGCTGGACTCCCACGTAGTCGACCGCGGTTCGCGTCCCGGACCCGGTGGCTTAAAACTCACACCGGGCGCGTGTGTGTACATGCCCAAGATCCCGAGAGGAGAATGGAGGAGAAGGGATTACGGCATGGCCATCCCCCCTGGGGGGTGATTTCTCGCTTTCTGTCTCTATGTCTCTCTCTGTCTGTCTGGCGAGCGCACGCGCCCTATAGCAAAAACCTCTCCAAAAAAAAAAAAAAAAGTAAAATCATAGTTAATCTATGTTATACCAGTACTTCATTTTCCTTTCACTCTTTTATATGTCTGAATAATATTCCAATGTATGGATATACCATACTTTGTTTATACATCCCTTAGTTGATAGACATTTGGGTCATTGTTGCTTTGTGGTTATTATGAATAATGTTGCTGATAGCACTTGTTTATAAGCGTTTGTATGGACATTTTTTTCATTTCCCTTGTATAGATATCTGAGAATGAGTTATGCGGATTTATATGGTAACTCTGTACATAACTTTTTGAGGAACTACTAAATTGTTTTCTAAAGTGGCTACGCCATTTTACATTCCTACCAGCAATGCTTGTGCCACTGCGTCTGACCAAGTCTTTTCACCCCCTCAGGGGGGATGGTCACGCCGCAGTCCCTTCTCCTCCATTCTCTTCTCGGGATCTTGGGCACACACGCACACACGCCCGGCGTGAGTTTTAAGCCACCGGGTCTGGGACATGAACCGCGGTCGACTACATGGGAGTCCAGTGACATAGCCATTACGCCAACTGCTGGTTCCCGATCAGAATACATTTTTGAAAGAAGAAATAGAAGTCAGTCTCAAAGATTTTTCAAGAAAAAGTAGGTCACAAGGTATGCAAATATGCCAAAAAATCATAAAGGTTGTATGATATAATAGCTTGGGAAACTCAAACTTAAGAGATGAGGAGAGGTGAGATAGAGATAGAGTATTTGTTTGTTTGATTTTTTTAAAATAATTTTCTGTGAAATAGTAAGCTGTCCGGTAACTCCCAGATGCTTCCCTATCCCAGGGCAGTGTTCTTTTGAGGCATGCAAGCTCTAGCACACAAAGTTAAACCTATGTGGGAAAGTGGTTTCTACCACCTGCCACAGAATACATCTTGGTAGTTTGGGAGGTCTTCTGGAAGAGTCTGAGGTGTTTTTGGCCATCCGTGGGAACTTAAGCCTTATTTTCTTTGCAGGGCTCTGGATTTGCAGAGAGCCGAAATGACCATGACTGCCAACAAGAATTCCAGCATCACCCATGGAGCCGGAGGCACTAAGGCCCCTCGGGGGACTCTGAGCAGGTGGGTAAGGGAGTACTGCTGGAGGGTGCCATCAAGGGTTAGCCAGATGGCCTAGGTCCTGGGTGAGATCCCTGTCAAAGTGTAAATAGCATCACCATGACTCTGACAGTCATCCAGGGGATTGCCGTGGGCCTAGCTCCTGTTGACCATTAGGCAGAAGTCTTTATACACACACACACACACACACACACACACACACACACACACATATATATATATATATATATATATATATATATACTATTATATTATATGCCATTTCATAGTTTTGTGTGTCTCTACAGGAGATAGTAAACATTCATTTTAAGAAAGCTTCGCTTTGAGCTGTGGGAGATGTCTAGTGTTCCTGGATGGTGCCAGTAAAAGACAGCTGACATTCTTCTGGAACCTTTTCCAAGATGCAGAGAACATGGGACCTGTGTCTGAGCTAGGCTGCATTGTAGAGAGAAAGGCTGACCATACTGGAGTTGGGATAGATAGGCAGTCATACCTTCCAGCACAAGTTCCCAGCAAAAGGTCAGGTTCCATAGGAATTTAGGCTGGGCTGAAGAGGGAATTTTAGTCAGTAAAAGCTATAATCTACTTTCCTGGTTTGGTCCTCTTTTTAAAAGTGGGAATGCATGGGGACCAGCAGGTGGTGTGCTGGTTAATGTTCTGGATACTTCCATATGGCCAACCATGGTTTGAGTCCTGGACCTGTGGCTTGCTTTCTTGCTTTCCCTCCTTCCCTCTCTCTCTCTCTCTCTATGTGTGTGTGTGTGTGTGTGTGTGTGTGTGTGTGTGTGTGTCTTGCTCTGGTCAAATTAAAAAAAAAAACAGTAAAATAAATGAACGAATAAATAAAATAATTCTTAAAAAAAAAGTGGGAATACAGGACCATAGGAAAACCACAGATTTTAGAATCATATAAATTGGGTTTGAAATCATATAGATTGGGTTCAGGATCAAATCTAACTACTTATCAAATTATAAGACCTCAAAACATTTTCTGGTACCCTCTAAAATCTTAGTTACTTCACCTATAAAATAGAGTGTTTATCTCACAGATTTGCTGTAAGGATTAAATAACATATATCAATACTTAGCAGATGACTGGCTTAAAGCCACTTTGATAACGTTAGCCCCCTCTCTATAATGAGAGATGAGATAATGCTTCTAAAACTGGCAGATAAATGGACAGTGCTCTCACCAGGCTTTCTCGGATGTTGGCCGAGGCTTGATGCTGATATGTTAGAAGAACCTCCAGGCTCTTTTAAGGCTTTGTACCTTTCAATAGCTCTTTTGCTCCATCTCAGGTAGAAAAATTTGGCTTTGGAGGTCGCTGGAATGGGTCGCTGTGAGAAGGAGGCTCCTCTTTGGTTGGGCTAGGGCTATTTCGATCCTGGATGTCTCGACTGCGTAACGCTGGGCTGAGTTCGGTGGGGTGTGGCACTCTCTGGTCCACCAGAGATGCTATTCGGTTCATTCAGACTGGAGTCAGGCGGGCACAGGATGTAACTGGGGGAGTGGCTGGCACACCTACACTGTAAATGCAGGGCCTGGTCCCTGTAGAAATGGTCTGGATGGTTGCTACCAACCAACCAAAGATGGGCAGGCTCTGACTTGCGGAAGTACGTAAGAACTTGGGACTTAGCAGAGAGAGAGAGAGACAGAGAGAGAGAGAGAGAGAGAGAGAGAGAGAGGGGAAGAAAGGAAGGAAGGAAGGGAGAGAGAGAGAGAGAGAGAGAGAGAGAGAGAGAGAGAGAGAAATTACATATTCATTCTGTGGAATGCCTCTGCCCCTGCCCATGCAGCCCCTCTAAAATAGCCTGGAGTTGCTGGCATACCTGCTTGTCGGAACTGGAGGAGACTGGGAATGGCAGGGAGCAACATTTTCTTGGGAAAATGGGTGGAGAATCCAAATTCTTCCAGAGCCAAGTCAGAAGCAGGTCCAGCTCTCAGAGTCTTTGTCTCACCATTACCTGTTTCTGGGAATGGTTTTACTGGACTCTCACCAGCCTGGTGGCTGGTGGCGTGTCTTACTCCTAAGTCTTTCAGTGATCAGGTTGGCAGGTGGAGACTGATCATTGAAGTTCCCATTTTTTTTAATGGCAGACTACTGTAGGGGTGTAATAAACATATGTGATTATGTAGTGTTGTGTTTTTTTTTTTTTTTTTTTTTTTTTGAGAGATTTTTTCTATAGGGCACATGCACTTGCCAGAGAGATTGAGGGGTGGAATGGGAGGGTGAGAGAAAGTGAGAAATCATACCCCGGGAGTGGGGGACAGGCATGCTGTATTCCTTCTCCTCCATTCTCTTTTCTGGATTTTGGGCATGCATGCACACTCATCTAGTGTGAGTTTAAAGCTGCCAGGTCCGGGACTTAAACTGTGGTAGGCCATGTAGGAGTTCAGCACCTTAACCACAACTCCACCTGTGGGACCCGTGTAGTTTTATTCTTAATTTTCAAGATATAGTGTATTTAGAACTTGAGTTAGAGGTCACCACATACAACAGCCCTCAATCCCATTAAATATTCATTTTTTTCGTTCTAATTTCCTCTATGCTGCAGTTGGGGACAGGAAATAATAGTATTTACATCAAGTTGCAAAGCAGAATCAGGAATTCTGAGAGATGCAACAGTTTCTATGAAAAACACGCCTACGTGTTTCTTAACGTTTTCAGAAGTTGCCGTTCCTTTAGTGTCCCAGTGTGCTGGCCAGCATAACATGCTGGGTGGTGTTTATAAATATCTGAGCCTCTGATGTGCCTGAAAAAGTATCCTTCCAGCCTCTCTCCTTTCCAGCCTCACTTCCTTCCTGCCACATTTTCGCTTATCTCGTTCTCCCCCCCAAATTCCTTGGGAACATGGCTTTTGGCGTGGAGTCATAGGCCTCTGTGTCTAGCTACTCCTGCCTCTCAGAGGCTGCCCTGGACTGTAGGTGCTATTTGGACATTGCGATCTGGTGGTTTCTCTGGCTGCCTCATCCCCAGCCACCTCTAGGTGTGTTCTTTGGGCCAAGTAAGGTAGTAAATCCCCAGTGCATTTAGGACGTCATCGTTGGTGAGTTCTGAGGGCTCTCCTAGGTGCCAGGCTCTGTGCTGGACACTGGGCGACAAAAAGGGATGATCTCTTCTCTCTCTCCAAAGAATTTAACCACTTGGATTGACAATCTTGGCACATGAATTTCTTAGTCTGACCTTTCTCCAGATGCTTGGCAGTTTCCTGGGGCCCCTTCATCACTGCCAGCCCAAAAGTCAAAGGAAGAGGAAGCTCCTTGGTGTGGCCAGACTTTGGGGAAGGAAAGGGTCCTGGGTCCTTGGAAAGCTGGGCCTTGCTATCCAGGCCTCTTTGGGAATTTTATCATCCATGTGAAGGTAAAGGAATCCAGGGGTATGGAAGAAGCATTTGTGTCTGACTTTGCGAGAAGGGAGACTTTGGGGCATGGGCAGATGGGACCCCACAGAATTGTCCAGATAAATATATAAAGGGTTGTATCCTTAATTTGCATAAAACTGCACTAAGTCAGTCTGGGTTAAAGATCCTGGATTTCATTCCCTAGGTTTTCACAGGTGTTTTGCTAAGTTATTCACTTCCTTTTTTTTTTTGTAGCCCAGTCTTGATTTAGCAGAAACATGTAAGAGGAAAAAATACAAGTCTTTCCTGGGCCAGCTAGTGGCAAGGTGGTTAAGGCAGCGGGATCTCACACAGCCTACTGTGTGGTTCCAGTCTCAGGCCCAGTGACTTGAAAAAACACACTGGGCACATGTGCGTGTCTACCCAAAATCCCAGCAGGAGAATGGAGAAGAGATTGCTGTATGTCCATCCCCACTGTAGCTATTTTCTTATTTTCCCTCTTTCTATATATGTCTCTCTGTCTCTCCCTAGCAAGCGCACATGCCCTGTAACAAATGAAAGAAGAGAAAATCTCAGTCTTTCATCTGGCTGCCTGAGTTTTGCCCTTGGGTGTGCCTTAGTCTCTTGGAGCATGTTTCCCCTTCTCTTTGGTGATGAGGTCAAATGGACGTGCTGCTCCTCCCTTATCTGCCAGACTGTTCCTGCTCCAGCTCACAAGATTGAGTTGTACGCAGCTCTAGTGATGGTGGTGGGATTCTCAGCTCCTCTGAATTTCAGAAGTCGGGCTTTACTATGTTGGTGTTTACTAGAGTGGAACAAGAGAAGCTTGGTGATTTGTAAACAAGGAAGTGTTATGTTCAGACCTAATCCTGCTCCACATGTCTGGGACCTTGACTAAGAAGACGTCAAGGCATAATGTGACTCAATAACTATGGGCTAGTGTTACCTGGAGGTGCCTGAACTTGCATCTGGATGATGATGCTGGCTGTTGCTGGACCTCAGCTGGGACCATCAGCCAGAAATCTGCATGTCCCTCTCCAAATGACCCGTACTTGCTCACAGTATGGGAGATGGGAATTAGAAGTTGATGGTTTCTCGAGGCCTGGGCCTAGAAAGTGATACAGTGTCATTTCTCTGGTATTCTATTGGTCAATTGATCAAAAACCTGGATTCAAGAGGAGTGGTCTTCTTCTTCTTCTTCTTCTTCTTTAATTTGCCATAGGGTGCATGAGCTCACTGGAGAGGGAGAGAGGTCACGCGCACACACACAACCCCACCCCACCCCCAGAGGATGGCCGCAGTGTCTTCTCCTCTATTCTGGAGGGGTCATTTTGTCAGGCAGCATGGCAGAGAATTTGGGGACGGTTTCTTTTCTTTTTCTTTCTTTTTTTTTAAGAGAGATTTTTTTGCTAAGGGTGCGTGTGCTGGCCAGAGAGACAGAGAGATAGAAAGCGAAAAATCACTCCCTGGGGGGATGGCCATACTACAATCCCTTATCTTTCAGTCTCCTCTTGGGATTTTGGGCATGCATGCACATGCACCAGGCAAGAGTGTTTTGTTTTGTTCTGTTTTGTTTTTGGAGAGGTTTTTGCTATAGGGCGTGTATGCTCACCAGAAAGCAAGAAATCAGGGTTGATTTCTCACATGGCCTACTGTGAGGGGGGATGGGCACACCACAATCCCTTCTCCTCCATTCCCCTCTCAGAATCTTGGGCATGCACGCATTTGCGCCTGGCGTGACTTTAAGCCACCAGGTCCGGGCCTTGAACTGCGGTCGACTACGTGGGAGTCCAGCGACATAGCCATTATGCCAACTGCTGGTCCCACACCCGACATGAGTTTTAAGCTGCCGAGTCTGGGAGTCATTCACGTAGGAGTTCAGCGATGTAACCATTAGCCGTCTGCTGGTCCCCCTGGGACTATGTTTTAAAACCACCACAAGTACCCTAGGCATAGTGTCCTAGAACTGGATTTCTCTGTCGGCTTTGCATGGTACCTGTCTCTGCTTCATATAGCAGCACAGTTTTTATGGAACTAAGTCAGTAGAGATCTTCCTATAAGGCACTGGTAGTCTCAGCTCGGGATTCTGTGTTAAAAATACTTTCTCTGATGGGAACCAGCAGTTAGCGTAATGGCTATGTCGCTGGACTCCCACATAGTCGATCGCAGTTCGCGTCCTGGACCTGGTGGCTTAAAACTCACGACAGGCGCGTGTGCGTGCATGCCCAAGATCCCAAGAGGAGAATGGAGGAGAAGGGATTGTGACGTGACCATCCCCCCTGGGGGGTGATTTCTCGCTTTCTGTCTCTATGTCTCTCTCTGTCTGTCTTGCGAGCGTACGCACCTTATAGCGAAAAAACCTCTCCAAAAAAAAAGAAAATACTTTCTCTGTGTTCATTGCTGCCGTTACTACTAGAGGGCTTGGGGTTCCCTCCCAGAGAAACACTCACCACTCCTGTTTGTGCTTCCTTAGACATCAGCTGGGGAGCAGACAGGTATAGCTGTGCTAGACTCTTAGATATGTTTTCTGGGGGTGAAAAGGTGGCCAGTTTATCTTTCTCCACACCTGACAAGCTGTGATTGACCTGGAGAGTCTCTGTAGATGGCGGCCTAGCTGTACCCCCACCTGGAGGCTGAGGGTTCCCTGGGCCCTGCTGGGGACTCTCAATTCTTTCAGATTGCTTTGGGAACAGGAAGGGCAAGCTGTGAGTGTCACCCTGTCCTTTGACTGTTCTGGAGTGAGATGTCAGTAGGAGTCATGGAGCCAGCCCCTGCTTTGGGCTAACTTCAGCCAGCCTTCCTCCTTTTTCTCTTCCTCTGTGCTCAGAGTCTGGCCTTTAGGTGTCACAGAGGGAATGTCATCCCCAGAGTTAGGACAGTAACCAAGTGGTGGGAAGATTTCTGATGCCCACCAAGCCAAGGCCCACCCTAGTCGAGAAGTCCTAGCATGGTGAATGGTCAACTCCCAGGCAGTTCCATGTGAAGCAGGCGAGGCACATGCTTACTACAGAAGGAAGCGTCTTGGAAGCTGGGCCCTGTACAACCTTGCCTGCACATGGGCTCTCTTCATGGCACATACAGCAAGCACATCGTAGTACCTCTAGGGCTGTTTCTCAGACTCCTAGGATTTTTTTTCCCAACTGGCTTCAACTTGGTCCCTTCCTGATACAAAGACTTGTAGTATAACCAGAAAGTTTAAAAAAAGCAACTTCAGGGACCAGCAGTTGGCATAATGGCTATGTCACTGGACTCCCATGTAGTTGACCGTGGTTCGAGTACTGGACCCGGTGGCTTAAACTCATGCCGGGTGCATGTGCGTGTGTGCCCAAGATCCCGAGAGGAGAGTGGAGGAGAAGGGATCATGGTGTGGTCATCCCCCCTGGGGGGTGATTTCTCACTTTCTGTCTCTCTGTCTCTGTCTTTCTGGCGAGCACATATGCCCTATAGCAAAAACCTCTCTTAAAAAAAAAAAAAAAAAAAAAAAAAGCAACTTCAAGCATGCCAAGTTCAGAACTGCCTTGTCATCAAGGACTAAAGACAGGCTTCCCTCCAAAAATCTTTTATTTTTAGAGAGATTTTTGCTATAGGGCACATGTACTCGTTGGAGAGACAGAAAGAAACAGAGAAACAGAAAATGAGAAATCCCCCTCCCCCCCCCCACCAGGGAGGATGGCCACACCACAATCCCTTCTTCTTTATTCTCCTCTTGGGATCTTGGGCACACGTCCAGTGTGAGTTTCAAGCCACCGGGTCTGACTGGCACTGTGGGAGTCCAACAACGTAAGCATTATGCCATCTTGTGGTCCCCCAGAAAACTTTCTTAATGTAAATGACACTGTATGGGCATACCTTAGCACAAATGCTTCCCTGGGGTGGGTCATGTTCACATGAAGAAGTAGCAGGGGGATTATTTTGCACTTTAACTTGCACTTTCTGTCTGTGTGCAGATACACTTACATTACTTTCTCTTTAAATGTGTTTTCTCATCCTACACTAACCCTTATCCTACTTACTTATCTTACATATTTATCTCTGTGTGTATGTGTGTTTATGGTCTTTTTTTGTGTGAGTGTATACTACAAGGCACATGTGCTTACCAAAGTGAGGGAAAGAGGGAGAAAGCATCCCCTATAGGGTAGGGAGTGGTTATGCCAAAATCTTCCCCCTTCCATCTTTCCTTCCTGTTGGAATTTTGGGCATGCACACTCACACACCCAACATGTTTTTCAAGCTTCTGGGACTGGGATTTGAACCGAGGTCAGCCATGTGGGATTCAGTTCCCTTTACTAGGCTGTGGGATCTGCTTGGTCCTCTGTTGAAATTTCTTTTGCATCCCTTCTCCCCCTATTTTAGTATCTGCTTATCTTTCTCTCGCTCTCTCGCCTGCATGTGTTGGTTTTGGCCAGTTATATGCTGCATGTTGGCACCAATGCATGTGCCGAGTAGTATAACTGACTGCCTGCTGACAAGTACATGGCACCATAGTGCCCAGTTCCACAGTAGCCACCTCCCCAGGGGCAAGCTCTGGGACTGTAGAATAACAGAGAGATGATTATAACAGACCATGGGCATCCATTGGCTGCTTTGCATTTGTTTTTCTATTTATTTTACCTTCATAGAATTACTTTAACTCTTCAAACACTTTTACAGGCTTATATCATCTTAGTCACACAGCTAGCAGTGAGGATACTCAGAGTAAGTGTTTTTTCCTGTTGTATAGATAATGCACTCAAGGCTCAGAGAATTTAGGTGCCTTGCCCATGAACGTACCCAGGAAGCGATGGAACCAGGAGCCAGGTCTATAGGCTGTTGGTCTAATACTATGGTAGTTGCCTTATGGGAGAGAGCTTTGGAGACTAGCTGCACTACGAGCTTTGTGTACCTTTCTGTGTTGTCGTTCAGGTCCTCTAGCACAGAGAGAGGTAAGGAGGTCTGCAGGCAATGCCCTGCCAGGCATATAAGCCTCATATTAGCTTTTAACTTTTTATTTTTTTTCATTTGTTCGTTTAGTCATTCATCACAAATATAATTGTTCTTACTAAATTTGAACAGGAATAGTACAAAGTACAGGGGGTATTAAGATTAACAAGTTATTGTCACCACATTCTAGTAGCCCCAATCATAGGCTAGTTAGGGAGGCAGGTGAGGAGTATTACGGTGCAACCAAGTGTTGTACATTCCATAGCAGTTTTCCAGGCACAGTGCAGGCACACAGAATCAGCAGTCTCTACATGGGTGAAGGGTATAGAATGTGAAAAAGCTAGCTGCATAATGTGCCTAGGCGTGGGATTCAGGCTTGATGTGGAAGGAAAAACAGTGTAAGATGGTCAAGGAAAAAATAGGTAGTAGGAACCAGAACCAGATCATGGAGCCTTGTCAACCATGCCAGTGTAGATGGGGAGTTTCAGACATTATCACTTTTGCATTTTAGAAAGATGTCAGAAGATGAAAGAATAGACAAGAACTGGGTTAAGACTGAGGGCAGAGGGCCAGCCCATCGTGTGGTGATTAAAGTGGCTGCCTTGAAGAAACATCCTGGGCACATGTGCATGCATGCCCAAAATCCCAAAAGAAAATCGAAAGAGAAGGGATTGCAGTGTGACTATCTCCCACGCATGGTGCTGGAATGCAGTGAACATGCAATATCTCGAGCCTTTGCCTTCCTTCTCTCTGTTTGGATAAACACATGGTTCACTTCCTTCAGGTTAGTTCACAGGTTCCCCCAGCAGAGGGGGTTCCCTGGTATCTCCATGTAAAACAGCAAACCATTCCACTGTTAATCTTGCATCCCTTTATCTTCCTTTGTTCTTCATCGGCTCCATAGCCATCTCAAAGAATTGATTTTATTGTCTACTCCCTCTAAACAAATAAAGCAACAGTGTGCCTCCAGCAGAATATAACCTATAGAAAGAGAGACATTGGCTGTTCCAATCTCTGACTCTTACTTCCTAACGTAGTACCTGGAATATCTTTGGTGCCCAGTCTATAATGGTTGAATGGATGAATAGCCAGGGTGTGTCTCCAGCCTGGTATGCTGGCACACTGTATCCTGAGTGACAGGTAGCTTCCTTCATGCAGGACCAAAGAAAGTTAGTGAGGAGTTGTCCTGGGAACCTTGAAGAAGTGAAGCTGGAGGTGGTCAGCGGCAGTGTGGGAGAACAGACCTCAATGAAGGCCTTGCTCAGGTGGTGGCTTCCTGAGACTCCTCAATCCAGGCATTGCCATTCCTTGGCCATGATTTCTTCTGGTCCAACACAGAGTCATCTTACTTTCACTCCCAATCTCAGTTTGGGGAACTAGGGAACAACTAGAGTGAGTGAAACAAGCCCAAGAGTGAGCATCCTCTTCTATCCATGCCAGGAGATGCCACCTACTGTGTAACTCATTGACACAATGAACCAAGTGTCCTGACACCAGCCTCTGTTTTGTCCCTCACTGAACCTCCCAGCTCCCCAGGCAAGAGATTCTCCTGAACCCTCCCCTCATCCTGTATGCAAAGGCTGATGGAGGCTGATTCTTGGGATTACAGAACTAGCTGCATTCTCAGAGAGTACTCCCATACAAGTGTCAGGACCATAGTAGGTAGAGAGAGATCTAGTTCAGATGTCATGGAAACTGGACTGTGAGGAAGTGGAGGAGAGAAAGGCATGGGAATAGAAGGCTTAGGGCGATGGTTCTGCCCTGGATCAGAGCAGGCCAATTAGTCGATATAAGCCTGGCCTTCCCCATCTTGATGTTTTACTACTGCGGTGTAGTAAATCACCCTACAACTTAATCCTGAGTGGCTTGAAACAACTTCTTATTTCTCAGATTCCTGTGGTTTATTGGGCATTTTCTCTACTAGTTTTCCTTGCACTTGATGCTCATTGAAGCTAATCTGGATCTAAGATGGCCTCACATAGCAGGCATCTCCAAGGCACTCTTGCAGCCAGCCTTGGGACCCAGATCAGCAGTGACACCAAAGACAGAACCTTAGGAAAAGGCCAGTCTGCTCTGTTTCACTGTACATGAGAAGAGAAAAATGAAATAATTAAAATAGGCTAGATGTGGGAGAAATTTCTTAACCTGTAGGGATTTGTGCACCTGGAACTACTAAGGAAGTCACAGAGTCATTCTTTCTGGAAGCTTGTCGGAAACAGATGAACTAGCAATGCTCAGCCATCTTTCTGTCTTGCCTGTGGGAGCCATGCCCCCCACTCCCATAAGTAACCAGTGAGTCTCACCTTGGAGGCTGCAGAGATACATCCCTAGGGGAGCACATATCAGAATGTCTGGAGAGGTGAGGCTTCCGAGAGATCTGAGTCTTACTAGGTGCCTGCCATCTCCCACTAGAATTTAATATGAGATGGTATTAAATAGACCTCCGTTCTCCTCCAGTTAGTAATAATTAAATAGAGTCCTTTCTGCAGCTCAGGCACTCATGTGCTGAAGGACCTGGACCGATGGCCTTCATCGTCTGTGGTTCTGTAAAATAAATGAGAGAGAGAGACCTTGGCCTCTGTTGGTTGTGAATAGGTCAGGCTTTCCCTGGGCTGGAGCCTGGCTCATTGCCCTGCCACTGCCTACCCTTAGGGAATAAGCCGAGGCTTATTCTGTTCACACCTCCCTACTGAGCAGAATCTCTTTGGTCATCGGCTTGGCTGGGCACCGAATTCTTCTCATCTGTGCCCATGTACACGTGGTATGGCTCTTGTTTGATTTGCCCTTTTAAAAACAACTTAAGCATGTTGAGGTTTCCTGTTGATCGGGGGCAGCCAGAGGCTGTGACCCAACAGGGAATTGTCGGCCAATCCCTGACTCACCCGAGCTTTAGTTTTCTGTGTGTGAGCAAGTAGTGACAGCAGCCTGGCCCAGGGGCATCTGGCGCCTTTCAGTGGATGGCAGGGCACCTCAGAGCCTGTGAGGCTGGGCATCAGGGTCAGGTAGCCTTTGTAGTATGCAGTATTGGAAGAATCCTGCCATATTTGAATTAAATATGTTCAGAAACAATTTTTAAAAATCAACCAGAAATTGTGTTGAAGCAGAAGTGGGCTCCTGGTTCTCTTCAATAAGCCCACCTTACCTTCTTTTTTTTATTCTTCATTCACCGACTGCCTTCCAGATGAACTATGTGTCCCTTGACCTAGGAGAAATCATGGTCTAATAGGGAAGAACAAGAGTCCCCAGATACTTAGAAAGCTTCTTCTAGACAGGGGTGTGCTTAGTGCCGGAGGTGTTGCTGTTGAGCTGTGTCTGGGCCTGGCGGTTCACAAAGATGTCAGAGGCTATCGCATACACTTTGGAGAGGCAAGATCATGTACTGTGGGAACCAGCAGTTAGCGTAATGGCTATGTCGCTGGACTCCCATGTAGTCGACCGCAGTTCACATCCCGGACCCGATGGCTTAAAACTCAAGCCGGGCGTGTGTGCGTGCTTGCCCAAGATCCTGAGAAGAGAATGGAGGAGAAGGGATTGCGGCGTGACCATCCCCCCTGGGGGATGATTTCTCGCTTTCTGTCTGTATGTCTCTCTGTCTGTCTCGTGAACGCACGCGCCCTATAGCAAAAAAAAAAAAAAAAAAAAAAAAAAAAAACCTCTCCAAAAAAAAAAAAAAAAAAGATCATGTACTGTAAGTCCGTGTCCTAGCTTCGCCATTTGTCAGCTGAGTGTCCCTGGATAAGATATGTAACCTTTCTATGCCTCAGTGATTTTAATTTGTAAAATGAAGAAAATCATACATGACAATAACCTATTCCTTAGATTTTCATGAAGATCGGATGAGTTCGTATATATAAAGACATGTATTTAGAACTGCTCCCTGGTTTGCTAAGAGCTGTGTATGAGTTTGGAGCTGGGAAATGGTTGTTGGTCGATGCGTGGCCACTGCTGGAGGACGGGGCTGCTGAAGGAGTTGGTCCTCCCTTCCCGTTAGCTCTCCTTACTGAGAGAGTGGAATGGACACTTTCTTGAGGGACCCTCCCAAACTTTTAGAGGCTTTCAGAGATCCTAATTCTGGTCAGGTCCCAGCTGAGGAAGCAAGATCTCATGTCCAGTAGCACAAGTCTCGGGAAGACAGAGCACTTACCAAGGGGGAAGATCAAAGGAGTTAGGTATTTCTATTTGGGGCTCCTTCAGGAGTGGTGTGCTGAGCTGCCTTGTTTCAGCTCATGAGAGTTGATCATTAGTATCTCTGCTCAGCTCCACACTGAGTGATGTCACATTGATAGCTCCGCCACCGCAGGGATGTTTGTACTCAGGAAATCACCATATGCTTCCAATCTATCCATCCGTCTTGCCCCCTCACCCCACCTCCAGACCCAGTTGTTAAACATTTAGCAGCATACCCACTGGTCTCAGTGTTCTCATGTTGGCAGATATAGACTCTTAGGACACTCTAGCCTGCCACCAAACAGTCTTCTGTTCCAGACGTTACTTGGGGTCTCTTGGTGAGTTGGGCAGAGAGGCCTGTTGAGTTTGGGCTGCTTTGGTGAAGGAGCGTCTCCCTCGGTAAGGACAGCCTTGAGGGTGTGTTATTTGAATAGAGTACTTTTAGCTTGAGGGTGCCTCAGAAGAGATGCTGAGCTCTCTCAGAATAAAACATGATGCTTCTGGTTGTTGGGCCACTCACTACCATTTTCTTTTCTTTTCTTTTTTCTTTTTCTCTTCTTTTTTTGTTTTGTTTTGTTTTTTACTCCTAGGTCTCAGTCAGTCTCTCCACCTCCAGTTCTCTCCCCGCCGAGGAGCCCCATCTACCCCCTCAGTGATAGCGAGACCTCAGCCTGCAGGTACCCCAGCCACTCCAGCTCCCGGGTGCTGCTCAAGGACTGGCAGCCTCGTGATCCTTCACCCCACAATCCTCAAGTTCCCTCCCCAGATACTTCACCACCCAGCTGTTCCCTCAAGGCCACCAGCTTCAGTTACTTGGACAGAAGCCCTTCCGTGTGCGAGAGAGAGGACCAGAAGGAGACAGTCCAAGGCGCAGCCCGGGATGTAGAGGGCGTGGCTGTGTGCCTCCCCCTCGCCCAGAGCACTCCGTTCCCAGGGCCAGCGGCTGGCCCACGGAGTGCCTTGCTGACCCGCGCTGGCACCCGTGCCCACAGCCTGGGCATCCGGGAGAAGATTTCAGCATGGGAAGGTCGCCGAGAGGCCCCGCCCAGGATGAGCATGTGCGGCGAGAAGCGAGAGGGCTCGGGGGGCGGCGAGCGGGCAGTCAGTGAGGGCTGCCCCAGCGTGGGCTGTCCCAGCGTGGTGCCTTCCCCCTGCAGCTCGGAAAAGACCTTTGATTTCAAGGGCCTCCGGAGGATGAGCAGGACCTTCTCCGAGTGTTCCTACCCTGAGACCGAGGAGGAGGGAGAGGCACTCCCTGTCCGGGACTCCTTCTACCGGCTGGAGAAGCGGCCAGGCCGGAGTGAGCCCAGTGCCTTTCTCAGGGGGCATGGCAGCAAGAAAGAGAGCTCAGCAGTGCTGAGCCGGATCCAGAAAATTGAACAGGCCTTGAAGGAGCAGCCAGGCCGGGGACTCCCCCAGCTCCCCAGCAGCTGCTACAGTGTAGACCGAGGGAGGAGGAAGACTGGAACCTTGGGCACCTTGGAGGAGCCGACAGGGAGCGCGAGTGTGAGCGCTGGCAGCCGGGCAGTAGGAGTGGCTGGAGTTGGGGGGGAGGCGGGCCCACCCCCAGAGAGGGAAGGCAGTGGCTCCACTAAGCCAGGGACCCCTGGAAATAGCCCTAACTCCCAGCTGCTGCCATCGAAGAGCTCCCCTGATCCCGCTGTGAACCCTGTCCCTAAACCCAAGCGCACCTTTGAATACGAGGCTGACAAGAATCCCAAGAGTAAGCCAAGCAATGGTCTACCTCCTTCACCCACACCTGCTGCTCCACCCCCCTTACCCTCCACCCCAGCCCCACCAGTCACCCGGAGACCCAAGAAGGATGTGCGTGGTCACCGCAAGTCCCAGAGCAGGTAATGCACGCCCCCTGTGTCTTACAGCGAGACACAGTGGCTTTCTTTTAAATGGAGGGTACAAAAGGAAGCTGTAACGTGGGGCATGGTCAGTGGTGCTCTGTAAACTCTGAAGCACTGAAGAATTGCTCGGCGACAGTTGTGGTCGTGAAGAATGAGGTGGTTCTCTTGCTCTTACGGGATACTTGTACAGGAAGGGGAGGGTGAAAGCAACTTCTCCCGGGTTTGGCCCCTCGAATGAAGCTGGGCCAGGTTTCAAGCCCCATTGGAGCTTCCTCAGTCCTTCATGGGAAGGTCAGAGCGGCCTCACTTTCAGATAGAACAAGTGGATGCCTGAGGACTACGGTCTTAGCCTCGCTGCTGCCCGAAGTGCCAGCAGCAGACATAGGTTTCTTTGTAGTGCTGGCGCGTTTCACATGATCTCACTCCTGAGGGCCTCCTGGCTATATAGGAACACTGGGCCTATATCAGAAGGAGACAGTTGGATCCTGAAAGGGAGATCGATAGAAAAAGAAGTGAAAGAACACTTTGTCTACTTCATGGCCACGTCCAAGAACAGCCTGTTTTGAGGTTCACTCACCTTGGTTTCCTGGTCAGTCTTGGCATTCTTATGCCAGGGCTGTCTCCTCAGAGTGCCTTGGGAGCTGGAGCTTATAGAACTGATGGAGGGTGACAGGGTCTCTGAATTGGGGTAGGCTGGCAGCCACCTGTCTTTGAAAGACCTGTCCTACTCCTTCCCACTTTCCCCTCTGACCCAGTCACTTGGGCATTCTGGGGAGTTTCCAGTCTATACCCATACTTCAGGCTATGTCCAGCATGTCTCATCTCACGTGTAAAACTTGTGCCCTGCGCAGAGGGAAAGAATCACAGAGGTACAGACACCCTGAGCTGGAACAGCCCTTGGCTAAGGGTAGTCCCATTTTTAGTGCACCCCAAAATGCTCGCTGGCTCTTGAAGTCTTTAACATCCTGCCAAGGGTGTTTGCTTTGTCCTCTTCACCCATCTCTGTAAACACTTACGCAGAGCATGCTGTGCACCAAGCCCTGTACTGGGCAGAAGGACACAGAGGCAAATGAGACACGATGTTTCTTCCATTCAAGGACTTTGTGGCTGTCTGGTGCACAAATAAATCATAGCCCCTGTGATACATGCCATGACCCATGTCAGTGCAGGGCGCTGCAGAGACCCAGAGGAAAGGCATCTGACTTAGGCTGGGGAAGGCTCCTCACAGAGGGAGCTGCCGAGCTAAATATAGAAGAGCAACAGCATTAAGCTAGGCGGCAAAAGGGAGCGGAGGGAGAGTTCACCAACCTGAAGGTTTTATACGTGTTCTCACACACGTTACATTCATAATAATATATACACACAGATCCCGTATATGGTGAAGTCATTTCATATAAGAACTAGCTTAGCAAATTCACATCTGGGCTCTTGAGAAAAAAAGCAGCAGTTCCAAAGTGCGGGCTCTTCCGTTTGCCTTTCTGCACGGTGAACATGTTCTCCTGAGGAATGCAAGCTGGTAAGTTTGTATCTGTATCTGTTGTGCCAGCTGTGGCTCTTATAGTTCTTATACTTTTTTTTATTTTAAAAAACGCAGACCAAGTTGGGTTTTGTTTGTTTGTTTTTCTGGTATTCAACTGAAGAGAAAGAAGTCTGTTAAAAAATCTGGGGGGAGAAACTGACTTTATTAGTCCTGAGATACAGGACGTTGGTCCTCAACGTGGTACCTTCCTGGGGGATTTTCAAGGACAGTTTGATGAGGTGATCTCGTCTTATTGCTGACTTGGAAATACCTGCGTAAGATGTTGACTCTTCTGTATATGCCGATGAAAACTTGGTCTCATGCCAGCAGTTGATGGGCCAACTTGTGGGAATCACTGTGCTCAGCCTCTGGCTGTTTAGCTGAGAAGTCAGGGCCAAAGACAGAAATTTGGGAGTTACCAAGGTACCAATGGCAGATATGGTAATGCCCCATGGATATTCAAACCTTGGAAAGGACACAAGAGTCCTCAAGACAGAACTCTGAAAGACCCTGGCATTTAAAAGGCAAATGGAAAAAGACAGTCCCTCATAGGAGCCTGACAAACAGCTGCTGGGGAAGCAGTCTAGCACGCAAGGGAGTGTGTCACAGAGGCAAAGGGAAGGGAAGGGAAGAGAGAGCCAGTGAGAAGAGTGCTGAGTAGGGCAGAGGGCCGGCAGGTGAGGAGCAAGCTGTGCCTTAGGATACTGTCAGTTCTTGACTTGCACTCCAGGAGATGTTCAGTAAACAAGAAAGAAAGGTCTTTACTCACTGAAAGGTCTGATGGGACGCAATAGAAGAGGGAGGTGTTTGTGAGTGAGAGGAGGGATTTGGTCAGTGAGGTTCCTCCTCTCCCTCCCTCAGGGCTCTGTTGAGGCTTGTTTTGGAGAGGGAGGAGATGCAGCTGCGGTCACATCTTAGAAGGAAAGGAGTAGACAGTGCTGTGGGCTCAGGGTGTTTGAGGAACAAGCCACTGTGGTCCTGCGACCCTCCAGCAGAGGGGAGAACTGTTGAGGGAAAGAAAGGAGCAGCGACCAGCAGAAAGGAGGCTAGGTCTTGGAAGCTACTTCTGTTTGCAAATTGTCTTCCTAGCTTCTCTGTCTCAGAAGTGGTTCTGATTTATTTCAAGGCTCATACTTCTTGTTTCAACAAACCACCCAGCCCCAACTGCCTCCCCACATCCCTGTGCATGGAGCGTGGTCCTTTCAGGGTTGAGCCTTACTGCCTGCCCAGTGCAGTAGCAGGAGCCCTTGTTGGGATGCAGATGTAGATATGAGACTCCAGAGGCAGGTCAGGTGCTCATCAGTTCTGTGGTAATGCCAGATACTTTTTATTTATTTATTTATTTATTTTGAAGAGATTTTTACTATAGGGCATGTGAGCTCACTGGAGAGATAGAGACAAGAAAGTGAGAAATCACCCCCAGCGGGAATGGCCATAATCCCTTCTCCTTTGTTCTGTTGGCATTTTGGGCATGCTTGGCATGAGTTTCAAACCATGAGGTCCAAGACTCAAACTGTGGTTGGCCATGCGGGAGTCCAGAGCTTTAACCACTATGCCACCTGCTGGCCTTGCAGGAACTTTTTTTTTTATATATAGAGAGATTTTTGCTATTGGGTGCATGTGCTAGCTGGAGACACAGAGAGAAAGCAAGAAATCACCCCTGGGGGAGGAAGGAATGACCACACAGCAATTCCTTCTCCTCCATTCTCCTCTCAGGATTTTGGGCACATATGCACACATGCCTGGTGTGAGTTTTAAGCAGCTGGGTCTGGGACTCGAACTGTGGTCAACTATGTGGCAGTCCAGCAACGTAACCATTATGTCATCTGCTGGTACCACAGCAGAAACTTCTTAAGGAGGATATTCTCTAGGACTTGGAGTCTAAGTTTGAGGTTAAAAGCTTAGCTTGGATAGAGAAAGATAGCAAGAGAACAATAGAGAGGTAAGACGTTAGTGAGAAATAGATATGGCTTATTACCTGTTGGTGATGACATGTATAGTATTCTCAACTGGATTGGTCTGAGAAGTATTTCATGATAGGTAAAGTCTTTTTACAAGCAAAATGAGAAATAGTGATTGACTGTTTTAAAAATAATTAGAATAATAATAATAATGATTGGAAAAAACATAGAAAAGATATTGAATGATGAAGTGGGGAGATTAATGTCTCTGTATTGACTGACATGCATGGCATTCCCTTTTGAAAAAGCAATGTAATACACTGTAAAATTATATGTAACCTGATGTAATATAAAGAAGATTATGATGATAATAAAAAAAAAGAAAAAAAAAGGAAAAGAAAAAATAAAAAAAGCTTAGCTTGGCATTGGACAGCCTGGACGAGTCTGGCCTCTGTCACCTGGTCTACCTGTTTGTCCAGGTGCAGTGCCCAAGACAGCATGATGAAGATTAATGAGGTAAAACAGTGGAGGTGCATTGGATACAGCTCCTGGCATAGCATGCTTTACACAATGGTCATTATCGTTACTTGATGTGGGTATTACTGGGGATGAGGGAGAGGCACATTGCAGGTACCTAAACTGGGGCCCTCAGACCAATGATCCCTTCCTTTGCATGGTAAGTTCTGGTCTACCTTGATGCTCTTCTCTGTAGATGGTATCATGAGGTTTCTGGTCTTCGCTGCTGCTTACAGCTGTTTCTCAGCAAGGCAGAGGAATCTGGTTCTACTGGAATGACACCTGCTCTTGTTATCCACAGGAAATCTTTCGAGTTTGAGGATGCATCCAGTCTCCAGTCCCTGTACCCTTCTTCTCCCACTGAGAATGGTACTGAGAGCCAACCCAAGTTTGGATCCAAAAGCACTTTAGAAGAGAATGCCTATGAAGACATTGTGGGTAAGCAGTACAGAGGTGGCAGCTGGGTCACCCCCCTGGGGCTGCAGAAGTACAGGAAGAGACATTCAAGTTCAGCTTCCTCACTGTGGGCAGATTAGGTCCTGCCTGTAGGAATTCCAGAAATGGGCATCATTTAGCAAAGACAGAGCAGCCTGGCCTTGGAATGAACTGAAATCCAAAGCCTTTGGGACTACATCATTCCTTTCTTTTATTTTTAGAAGGCTCTTCCTTATCTGTGTATCCTGAGGCAAATCATGTAACTTGGGTGAAGACTTTCTCTTGTAGAATGATGATGTAATAATATTAATAACAACAATAGTGGTAATAATACTTCAAAAGGTTATTGTTGGGATTGAACAAGATTGCTGAGATAAGAATAAGATTTTGGCATATTCGGCACTGGCAGATTTGGCTTCCAGTGAGGGCCTGCTACCTGGTTCATAGACAGTTGTCTTCTCTCTATGTCTTCCCATGGTGGAAGGGACAAGGAGCTCTCTGGGGTTCTTTTTTGTAAGAGCACTAATCCATTAGGCAGAGCTCTCATGACCTCATTACTTCCCCAAAATCCCACCTCTGTTTTTATTTTTATCTTTTCCAGATTTTTTTCCTTCCCAGTTTTGCTATAGGTGCACTCACCAAAGATAGACAGAGAGAGAGAAATCACCCCCTCCCCTCGAGGGGACAGCCACACTGCTGCAATCCCTTCTCCTCCATTCTCCCCCCAGGATTTTGGGCACACATGTACCCAGCATGATCCCCAAGCCACCGGGTCCAGGACTTGAACTACAGACTCAGCCATGTGAGATCCAGCTGCCCCAGCCTCCATGCCACCTGCTGGCCAAAGGCCCCACCTTTTTATACCAGCAGTTGGGTTTCAACATAGAAATTTTCAGGGGGACACAAGCTACCAAGTTTTATAGCCCTACTTTCATAGGTGCTGGCAGAAAACACAAGTGCTATTGTGAAGTACTGTTTGGTCTTTGTCCAGATTCCTGGCACACAACTCCTAAAATGCTTAGACTCTTTAAAGTGATTAGTCTTTTTGTATGCCAGTGACATGACTGGCAGTTTCTAGGTAACTTCAGGGTGGGGACTGATCACAGGAAAAATCAAGGCAAGATTAGAAGGTTGGGACTTTCTAGCCCCATCCTCCAACCCCGAGTGAGAAGAGAGGACTGAAGGTTAAGTTGATCACCAAGGGCCAATAATTTAATCAGCCATGTCCATGTAATGAAGCTTTTATAAAAATGCAGAAGGACTGGTTTTGGGGAGCTTCTAACTAGCTAACATATGAAAGTTCTGGGAAGATGGTGCTCCCAGAGAAGGAGCTCCCATGGGTGTGCCACGCCTCTTCCCTGTACCAGCCTTATATAGTCATTCATCTGTATTCTTTGTAATATCCTTTACAATAAACTAGCAAACATAAGTAAGTGTTTTCCTGTGTTCTGTGAGCACTTTAGCAATTAGGTGACCCCAAAGAGGAGGTTGTGGGAACCCTGATTTTGAGCCTGTCAGTCAGAAGCACAGGTAACAACCTGAGGCTTGCAATTGACATCTGAAGTCGGGTGGAGGGGTAGTCAGAGAATGAGCCCTCAACCCGTGGATCTGAGGTTATCTCCAAGTAGTGGATAGTGTCAGAATGGATTGGAATTAGAGGACACCCAGTTGGTGTCTGCTGCAGAACTGGCTGCCTGCGTGGTATTTGGGGGAAAGTGCCCACACATCTGTGTTCTGTTTTGTGAGAGCTTAGTAGGAGTGCCTGAGTTGGTTTGTTCCTACGTTCTCAGATACAAGACCCACAGTAGGCTGCACTTGGTTCTCCTTGCTCTCAAGTCCCAGGGCAGAGGGACCTGTGGAGGAGACCAGGTAGAAGCTGCACGCACTGTGGATCTGTGTCCCAGCCGTTTGGAGCTTAGGAAACCATGTCTTTTTTTTTTTTTTTTTTTTGTCTTTTTTTCTTCTTTTTTTTTTTTTTATTTATTTTTTATTTATTTTTATTTTATTTTATTTTTTTTATTATCTATTTTTTTATTACATTGAATTACATATAACTTTACAGTGTATTACATTGCTTTTTCAAAAGGGAATGTCATGCATGTCAGTCAGTACAGAGACATTAATCTCCCCGCTTCAACATTCAATATCTTTCCTATGTTTCCCCCAATCATTATTATTATCATTCTAATTATTTTTTATGATAAACATGATTTTTTTTCCAATTATCAGATCATAAAGTTCCCAACAATAGGAAACGTAGACTGCACTCAGGGCTGGACCAAGGGTGGGTCTCGTGCAGCCCCGCAAATGTAGGTGAATCTCCATGGAACACAGTTTCAGGAACGCGGCTCAGGAAAGCAGAGACGGCCATCAGCGGTTGGGGCACGCAGGGCAGAACCCGGCCACGGCACGCGGGGGCAGACCCCGGCCACAGCACGCGGGGGCAGACCCCGGCCACAGCACGCGGGGCAGACCCCGGCCACTTTTCAGGTGCTGCTGAGGAGACATTGTCTTTGTTATT
The DNA here is from genome assembly GCA_026018925.1 of Tupaia tana. Taxonomy (NCBI): domain Eukaryota; kingdom Metazoa; phylum Chordata; class Mammalia; order Scandentia; family Tupaiidae; genus Tupaia; species Tupaia tana. The sequence goes on from JAKSZU010000012.1 coordinate 22,570,817, forward strand.
CTGGTCAGGAAACAAATCTGCCTCCGCCCTGGAGGGAGCCTCTTCCAAGGCTGTTTGCTGTGTAAACATCCCTGAAATCTAGTCCGGAACTGTCAGTTTCTCTTTTTCAGAAGAAGGGCACAAATACAAGATTCCATAGAGAATTGTCTTCTGAGTAAAGGGCACAAGGTATTGGAAAGCTTGAGTTGGTCTAGCCTGGGTTGGGTTTATTTGGGGCATTCACTTTCATTCTGTCCTCATCCTTTCAGTGGGGGCTCAAGTAAAATGTGTGTCTCCATCTAGGTCAATGAAGAGAGAAATGGTGAGATCATATGTGACCCTGCCCCCTCTCTCTGCCCTGACTTTCTCTTTCCCTCTATCTTAGACCCAAGTTGAAGAGCATAGTCTTAGTCAACACATTAGAGAGAGAAGAGGCCTGGGTAGGGAGAACTTTCCAGATTCTCAGAAGGCTAGACTTTTAAACGAGGACCATCTAGTACCTCTTTTGATCTGAGCCATCAGTTTCATAGTTTTCTCCTTACAGCCTGCTGGGCCAGCATTTCTGGGGAGACAACAGCTGTGCTCAGACCCTCAGAGATGCTGTTTTCCCGTGAACTGAGTTTTTGGTATATAGCCATGAAAAACTGGGTCATCACAGGAAGATTGTGGGAGTAAGCTCCCTAGAACAGCAAAAAGGAGGCCTTTTCCCTTATCCATGGGGGAAAAGGCAGCTTTGTACCCATAGGTCACCCAGAGCTGAGGTCAAGTCAAGAGCTTTGATCTTTGGGATCAGAGGCAAGGATCCAGACACTAAACGAGAAGTGGAGGAAGGTGATCCTTACTCCTGGTCCATCCCAGAAGCATACAAGCTGCCCCTGCATTTTCTTACCTGCTCATGCACCATTTCCAGTGGAGAGACGTCCTCTCCAGTGAGTTGTTGGTCCCTCTCCCTCTCATCCCAGCCTCATCCCCTCCACACCCCTCATGGCAGGGTATTTCTCAGTTCCCTTTAGTTTGGCAGAAATGGTGTCCCATGCCATTGCTGCACAGGGCCTTGGGAGCAACAGTGTAGTTGCTATGGTGGGTGGAGGTGTAGTTTTCTGTCCCTCCCCACCATTCCAGGCACTGGCAACACTATGGGCCTCACTATTCTCTGTCCTCTGACAAGCCTTAGATTGCCCTCCTGTACTCTCCTGGGAGTTTGGGTGGGGGTATCAACTGACCATCAAAACTGAAATAAAGGAAAGGGATGACTTCAGGGGCTCTGTTCAGGCTTGTTTGGGGCAGCGCCTTGTGGGAGGCATCCTGGAGGTACTGCCCTAGGTAATAGAGCTGTTCCCTGAACATTCTTAGGTCAATTTGGAGAGAAGGGGAAGAGGGAGGCATGTGTGTCTGGGTCTGTGCCTCCTCACTCACTAGAGAAGACGTCTCTCCATGGGAGATGTTTCGTGAGGAGGGGAATGGAGGGGAAGCTCGCGTGCTTCTCAGATGGATGAGCTAGGGCTGGGAGTGAGGGCTGTATGGCGTGAAGCTGGAGTCGGCTGTCTTCCTTAACTGCCCACCTAGCTTCTGGATCTTTAGAACGCTGTTTAGAGAGAAGGGGAAAGAAAATGGGAGGGTGTGTGTGAGAGGACAAAGAAGTGACCCAGGCGCCGGTATTGGAGTATACTACCTTTATGTTTGGTTGGATGGTTTAGGCAGTGGGAAAGGTAGCCCGTTGGGGTTTGGATGGGAGTCAAGAGTCTGTGGTTACGACAGTGCCCTGGGCATGTTTCCCTTCCTCCAAATCCCCGATATTCACCCAGTTTGAAGTTTGAGAACCTGACCAGGGAGGAGGATAGAGGGAAATACAAGGGAGAATATTAGGAACTTGGAGCCCTCTTAGGGGATTCAAGGGGGGAATCTCTTGTTGAACTCTGAAGGCCAATTTCACTGTTTTCCTGGTGACTGAGTCCTGTAGTGTTGCTAACAGAAATGCCTGAGACTGGGTGATTTATAAAGAACGGAGTTTCGTTTGACTCTGATTCTGGTGGCTGGAAAGTCCAAAGGCATGGGGCTGGCATCAGGCTGGCTACAACATGGCTCGCCAAAGCAGGGAGGATGGCAGGAAGGTACAGAGAGAGGCCTGGGGGCCAGCTATCTTCCTTATGTAACAACTCACTCTTGTAAGAACCCTTCTCATGAGAGCTAGAACTCACTCGGTCCTGCATTAATTCGTTCATGAGGGCCATGTCACTATGCTACAGTCCCCACCCACTAGGCCTCACCACTTCCCAATGCCATTACACCGAATGAACCAGATTTCAGAACATGGGCCTTTGGGGATAGACCATCGTGTCCCCATACAGCATGAATGAACCATAGGCCTGGCTTCTCAGAAGCCCTGTCTCTGGTCTTGGCTCAACCTGCTCTCTGTGAGATTAAGGTTGTTTCTGATTTGGGCCGTGTTATCCAGCTCTTGAGCTGCCTCACTTCCACAGGGACAAATGGAGCTTTGTTTTGGGCATGTAATAATGGAGATGTGTGGAAGACAGAGAGCATCCCGCTGAATCTCCATCTTGGGTCCTAACAGATTGGACTGTAGTTCCTGGTCAGTAAGCGGTGAGGGCCAGCTGGCCCAGAGACTAATGTGGACTTAAACAAGAGACCTTGCAGAATTTGCTGGCCTCTCACCCACAGCAAGCATATGGCCTGGGGAACTGGGGTGGGATACTTCCAAACAGGCAGAGGTCCATCCTGCCAATTTATAATAGAGGGGTTCACAAAGAAAGCCGCCGCCTTACTGCTTCTTGGTGCTGTTCCTTCTTGCCTGACATTTTGACATCTGCCCCTGGAAGATGCTGCTATTCTGCAAAGCCTTATAGTCATCCACATTCTGAGCCTGACACTTAAAAATGCACCCAAGGAAGCAGCTTGTTAGGGAGTTATGTGAGTGGCCTCGGCGCCGGACCAAGGAGCCTGTGCTGCATTCCTGCAGATTCCCACTCCCATCAGCTAGCTGGGGCTGAGGGAAGTTTCCAGAAACTTTAATGGGATGCAAGCTGGGGACAGGGCCAGTCTGCCTGTACTGCAGAGCCTTTTGAGCCTCCATTCTCTCTGCCTTTTTTTCTTACTTGCACCCGGACTGAGAAAGAGTAAGGAGCAGAGGGCGCCCACCAGGACGGAGGTTGCGGCAGGAAACAAAGCAGCCAAGCGGTGCAGCCCAGGGAAAGGTGCTGGGGTTGCTGGGAGCTGGTATGAAGGCTTGGGGGAGAGAGGTAACAGCTGGGCTGGTGGAGGTCCCTGTTGCCAGGTCCCTTCGCCTGGCCCTTTCTCTGCTGTGTGATGGGGGGAAAGGCTAACGAACCAGGAGAGACAGCTGGTTGGAACAGAGCGGGGCTAGAGAGGGAAGCTGCAGATCCAGGGCTCTGGCCATGGGTGTGGTCTAGGAAGCTTAGGATCTGTTTGGAGAAATTCTCAGTGTCTGTGTACAGATACACACCCCCCTCTAACTGGTTCTTCCAGTCATGTAGAGGGGAGGGATGGGCTCCCTCCTCAACCTTGTCCACACACACCCTCTCCTGGCATTGCACACGTGGTTACCAACTGAAAGAGCTGTGGGGAGGAGTGGAGCGGGGCCTGGTGACGCTGGGTTCTTCCTTGAAGAGTTTCAGAGTAGTAAGTTTGGGCTTTGGCAAGCCTCTTTTAAAAGCATGCAAAGCAGAAATTCTCTGTGATGCCCTTGCCTTGTCCCTTATCAGCAAAGCTGGGAAAGGTTGAGACCTCTGCTTCCTCAGTGGACTTGCGGAGATGGGGCCTGCTCAGGGCCAGGCCTCTGGGGAATAGTGCAGTATGGATTATCCTGAGGACATTGTGTGGGCAGGAATGCAGGTGAGAGCCTGACAGCCTGCCAGGCCCCTGTATTTTTTATGTTTTGGTTTTTGCCATAGGGCACATGTGCTCACCAGAGAAAGACAAGGGAATATGAGAAATGACTCCCCTGGAGGCATGGCCACACTGCAATCCCCTCTCATTCTCCTCTCAGGATTTTGGGCATGTATGCACACATGCCTGGCATGATTTTCAAGCTGCTGGGTCCAGGACTCAAACTGTGGTTAGTAGCCATGTGGGTGTTCAGCACTTTAACCGCCATACCACCTGCTGGTCCAGCCCCTGTCTTCTGTCCATGCCTCTGCTAAGTCTTTACTGGGTGTCACTACTCAACTCATTCCCCTGGCCTGGAGATATGACTGGAAGTGTTTCTGTCACTCCAGAAGAGTAGTCATGAGTGGCCTAGGAAGCTGGGAGTGGCAGGTGAACTAGAGCTATGAAGGGACGAGGCTGAGGCTAGGGTTTGGGCTAGGGCCAGCAGTCATTTCCTGGAAAAGCGATTAGTGGCTTGGTTGTATCAGAGAGAATGTTAAACATTGCTGGAGAAGAAAGTGAGTGACCTTAGGGCTGGGCAGGAGGAGTAGGCATTTGAGATCTTCCTGCAATCTGGTTTGCAGGGGTGGTACCAGTCTTGAGAAACTGGTGTTTCCGACTGTTTTCACCTAGGTTGCCAATGGTAGGCATCAACATTGTATGTCTGTTACTTCCCTAGGCATCAATATCCTGCATGTTTTTCTTGGAGCTTTGGATTTTGTATCAGTAACCAAAGTTCCACTTCTGGAAAAAGAAGAGAAGGAAGAGAGTGAAGAGAAGGGAAGAATGGAATAAAAGTGAGTTAGCCTTGGGAGTCATGTCATGGCCCTCAGCAGCTGTTAGGAAGTTGAGAAATATCTGTCTAGTGCAGTGGTTCTCAATGGGGCAGGGGGGACTGTATCCTTCTATCCTTCCTTCCTTCCATCTAGCCATCTATTCATACGTCATCCATCAATCTATCTGCCCCCATGAGGCATCTGCCAGTATCTGGAGACATTTTTGGTTGTTATAACTAAAGAGATGCTCATGTCATTTAGTAGAGGGAGGCCAGGGTTGCTGCTAAACATCCTAAAAAGATAGGTCCGTCCACCACTACAGGAATTATCCAGTCCAGAATGTCAGTGGCTTGAAGGAACCCCCATCTCAAAGGGTTGAGACAAGTCCTCCCATAAGTTGGAGGCAGTTTGGATTTGCTGGACTTGGAATAAATATTCTCCCTGCCCCGATCTGGACATTGATGCTCTGGTCTTGTTTTATAGGTGTTCTCCCGTTCTTAATCCCTTGCCACCTCACCCCTGCAGGATCTAGGCTGGAGGGGGACCAAGTAGGGGAGAATGATCCTGACTCTCCCTAAGTGCCCCGCAGTGGGTTAGGCTAGAGAGAGCATGGAGGGATGCCGGTTTGATACTTGGCTGCTGAGCCAGTGCTGCTGACTCAGGGCCCTGGAATGAAGACAAGTCATTTTAATAGCATGACTGTGTTACAGGAAAAGGTCTGCTCAACTGCTAGGGACTCTGCTTGGTGTTGGGAATCACTTAATCTATTCCCAAATCCTTTCTTGACCCATCTTTGACTCAAGTTTATAGAGATTTGTATTAGTCCCACTGCAGTCTGTTTATCTGTGGCTGAAATTCTCCCTTCACCTCCGTATAGGCATTTCCTAAATTTGTTGTAGTTATTCATGACACTAATAAGTAGCTACCACTGTTTGGGGGAACCTCAGCCTTAGAAATTGAGGAACTGATAAGGGTTATGGAGGGGTTGATTGTTTTTTTCTCCTCCGTCCCATCTAAGAAAACTTGCACTCCCAGCAGCCTGTTTCTAATCCACTCTGTTCGGCCTGCTCCCTGAGGAGTAGGGGCACGTCAGACGTGTGTAGGACAGGTGTGGGGTCCAGTGTCACCCAGCCCACTCCTGCTGGTGAACAGAGCCACAGGAGGAGGTCTGCTTTCACTGTGTGCTGCCCCCAGCAGAGCCCTATTCTGGTCAGGCTGCCGAGATGCCAAGTTCTGAGCAGTAGTGCTGGGGACCAGGGAAGATGTGGGAGGACATGGAAAAGGGAGCCGAGGGCTGTGTTCACTCAGAGTCCTCATAAATCTTTCCCCCATCATGATTCTGCTGCCAGGATTGAGCCAGCACTGACAGGGCTCCTGGTATTAATTGCGTTTTAGAAAAGTCTCGGTATGCATTGGACGGGAATGAGCAGGAAGGTATAGTTTATGGGGAAGCGTGTCTCTCAAGATCACGTGTTCTTCAAAGGCAGAGCCTGTGTTTTGGACTCCTCTGAGACTGTCTGGCAGTACCAATCCAGTGCCCACTGCCAGGGATTTTAGCAACTCGTCCTGAGAAGCAAGAACTCCTCCACCCCACTCTTTGGCCCAGACTCCTTCCAAGCCTTTCACGCCTCCCCTGTGTCACATCAGGAGAGTTTATTCCAAAAGGGGAGTGATGCTAGTTCTCTTTTTGCTGAGATCAGCAGAGGAGGAACTAGACTGACGCTATCGTTAAGAGAGATGCATCGAATGAATAACACTCTGCACTTACTATTTGTGTTCTGCTTCTGAGGCTGCTGTAATGAACAAGACAAAACCCTTGCCCTCAAAGACCCTTTGAGCAGTGTAGTGGGTGAGGGGAAGGCCTGGTATAGCCCTACTCCCTGGAGTTCTTTGAGTTCCAGCTCCCTGGAGTTCTGTGTGTCTCCTTGCCCACTGCAGGGTGACCCATTGAGAGCTGGGTAGGGACAACTGTGTGACCCCTGAAAGCCTTTCCCACCTTGAACTGTGCTTCTCTGGACTTTAGCAGCAGAGGAATTGGGGCCAAAGAAAGACTTCTGGTGTTGGCTTTGTCCTCTGGCTGGGCACAGGCAGGGGTAGCTGAGCCAGTCTTGTGCAATCCCTGAATTTAAAAAGCAGAGGCCAGACAAGGCTGAGTTGAGCCGAACTGGGGTGGGGATGGGGGGGTGTTCAGCTCCTGGACTTGGAGCCAGGATCTGTGCGTAGCCTCCCCGCTGCAGACGGGCAGCTGCGTGACTCATGAGCCGAAGGGGCCAGGCAAAAGCCATTCTCTCTGGTTCACAGGAATTCTGCTTGTTTATTTGTGTGTGTGTGTGTGTGTGTGTGTGTGTGTATGTATGTGTGTCCATCTCCGTCCGTGTGTTTCCTTCTTCCCTTCTCCTCCTCTAACTTTTCCTCCTCTGCAGGAGATCTGCCCAAGGAGAATCCATATGAGGATGTGGACTTAAAGAACCGAAGAGCAGGACGAAAATCCCAGCAAGTGTCGGAGAACTCCTTGGACTCTTTGCACAGGATGTGGAGTCCTCAGGACAGGAAGTACAACAACCCGCCCTCGCAGGTAACGTAGCCCCAGGGTGGCCTGCAGGGCCAGCCTGAGGGCCACAGTGGGGGCCTGACCTCTCAGCCCTTCCACTCCAGCTGCCTCCCTCGCTAGTGCTTGGCAAAGATCACCTCTGGAATGAGCTCTGCACTCAGGCACTTCTGCCATGTTGAAACCCCTGTGGGCTCTGAGATGTATTCTCAGGGCATCCAGCCTCCCTTCATTCCCTCAAGACCCGGGTGCAGAGCTGCAAAACGAAGCTCCTGCAGTTCCTGTCTCGTTATTCTATCTCCTTTTCTGTGGGAGACAGGAAGGCAGGCCCTGGTTGGAGTCTTGGTGTCCTGCAACCCTATCAGAAATTCTCTCAGTACTAGTGTTTGGGGGCCAGGTATGGACCCAAAAGCCAGATTTGTAGAACCAGACAGATGTGTACACCTCCTGGAGCCACTCCTGTGAAGGGAGTCAGTGTGAATCTTAGAGGAATGGACAGAGAGAAGGCAGAGTAATGGGGAAAGAGAAAAGGCTAAAGAGGCTCTTGGATTGAAGCTTGTTCTAGTCTTGTCCAGAGTGATCGGAGGCAGGAACTTAGAGAGACTTTCTCCGACCTACCCTGGCACTTCTCATTCTCTATGCACATGGAGGGACAGGGATATTATAACATTGGCAAAGAATGTAAAAATGATTCTCCTGGCTGTGGAACAATGCAATCATTTTTATAAGCGGTTTATTTACTGATGTGCTCTGTTCAAACACTCTTCTATTGCATTTATATTGCCAGATGGATGGGTGGGAAAAGGACATAGGGGCTGTGGAAGAAGGAGGATTCGAAGAGTAAGGAGAGGCAATTCCAGACCCCAGCAGTGGGAAGCTGTGGGATGCCTGCCTTCCTAGCGGTGAGCCAGATCCAGGAAAGAAGACGCCATGTGCTGAGAGTCAGCCCACATGGAGGGCAGGGTTGAGAAGGAGGCCTGCTTTGCCCAGCTCTGGTAGTCAGAGCCCAGAGCCCTGTGTCCTCTCTGGGGATGTGAGCAGGGCCAGGTTGCCTGGATCGCCCAGCAGAGCAGACTGGCCTGTGGGTTATGGCGTCCACTAGCAGAAGCCTTTGGGGACTGGCTCAGGCTGAGGTGGGGATGACTGTTTCTATTGTCCAGGCTCAATAATCCTATCCCAAAGCTCAGGAGGACCCCTAAAAATCCCCTTTGCCTTCCCTTCCCACTAAGAATACAGGTTTCTTAGCCGCTGGTTTCTTTTGTTTCTGGCAGGAATAATAAAACTTCCTTTAGGGAAGCAGCTACCCAATCTAGCCCTGACCTGGCTGATGAGCCGGGGAGGTCTGAGGACAGGAAGCCCTGGGGAATGGAGACTCCCAGGGTAGGACTGAGGGATGCAGGGATTCTAGCCTGTGGCTTCCATGTCTAGGTCCCAGCAGGTGGGACCTGGTCAAGACTCCTGTGGTGAGCCCCCCCCCCCCCCCATGTCCTCTCCCCATGCCAGCTCTCCCTGAAGCCCAGCAGCCAGTCTCTGCGCAGTGGGAACTGGTCAGAGAGGAAGAGCCACCGGCTGCCACGATTACCCAAGAGGCACAGCCATGACGACATGCTGCTGCTGGCCCAGCTGAGCCTGCCGTCTTCCCCCTGTAGCCTCAACGAGGACAGCCTCAGCACCACAAGTGAGCTGCTGTCCAGCCGCCGGGCCCGCCGTGTCCCCAAGGTATCCTCCCCACACAACCCAGTGGGGCAGGCAGGTGGTCAGCAAGGAGCCAGCTCTTCTCTCGCCTGCCCGCCTGCCTGCCCGCCTGCCTGCCTGCTTGCCTGCCTTCCTTCTTCCCTTCCTTCCTCCCTTCCTCCCTAATCTGGGCTGTTTCCTCATTTTCCTTTGAATAAATTCTGGGCCCATGAACTGGCCCCATTTTCATCTGGTTAATTCCCTTTTCTAATCAGTAGAGATAGATGCATTGCCTGATTCTTGGTGCTCAGATGTTAGAGGAAGGAAAGGCTAGCCAAGGCTCCCCGTATGAGTGTGTGGGTGGGTGTGGGTGCTGGGGTCTCTTTGCACCCATAAACATTTCTAGGCTTTCAAGGATCTAGGATACAGACATGGGTTTTCCCTTCTATAACTCAGAACCAGAGTTTTCAACAATGATTTTGCTTATAAGCAGCCAGGCCCAAATCCCCAGCCCAAAGCAGCAGGATTTAGCCAAATGGTATTTTTAGCTTGCAAACAATGCTTGGGTATATTGGGAGTTTAGCTTCTTCCTGTCAGGGCCTCAGGTTATAGCCCAGAGGGAAAAGGCTAGAATCTTTGTTCCTGTTATTGCATCTGAGGAGCTCTTTGTCTCAGTTGGTTCAGTGACTCTTGGGACCCAGGAGCTCCCATCCTGTCTAGCTTGATCACAGTTCCTTCCTCTGGGGAGCTAAGTTTAGTGTCCTTGTCTTGGAGCAGAGGACCCTCCTAGGGGACTGGGAAGATGAAGAGCCACCAGGCATGGCTGGCGAGTGTCCAGAGGTTCAGTCCAATACTGGGCCCTGTGGGTGGCGTGCAGAAAGCATGCACCAGTAAGGGAAAGGATGAGTTTCTAACCAGCCTTCTGGGAAGAAGGGCAGTTGATGGTAGGGTTCCTCACCCTCCCTCCTTTTCTCATCCAGCTCGTCCAAAGAATTAACTCCATCTACAATGCCAAGAGGGGAAAGAAGAGGTTAAAAAAGCTGTCTATGTCCAGCATTGAGACAGCATCACTGAGAGGTAGGCCTGGATGCCTGAGCTGCTTCAGATGTCTTTGGAATGGGGAGAGGCATGGTCTGGCCTCAGGTACCCGGTCCATGGGCCAGCCATGGAGTTCGTCTACCTTGTAGGAGGGTAGGGCCCTGCCACAAAATGGCCACTTAGGAGGGAGGGCCTAATCAGGGGCAGAAAGCTCTGAGTTGGGTTTTTTGAGGCTTTGAGCTATGAGGCCCTGAGTAGGGAGGTTCATGTGGGAATCTGATTCTGGCAAAAGGAAAGGCCAGACTTACTGAGCATGTCGTCTGTTTCCCATTTCAAATCTTGGCCTCCCGGAGGCAGGACTCTGATGTTCCAGGCCTTTAGGCCTCTCTGCTGGCTCAGGCTCCACCCTGGGCCCTCAGCTCTTTCCAGATCAGGCCTGGGTAGGGGTTCAAATCTAGATTAGCACCTGCAGTCTGGGATCTGAGGGTCCCTGGCCCCAGGCCACTTAACTCAGATGCCTGACCGCAGGCCCATGGCAGCCCCAACTAGGTGCAGACGTGGGGAGAGTTGGAAGTGGGCACCGAGAGTTGGGAGTTGGGAAGGGCAGTGGCTCAGTACGTACACACTCCTGCCGTTACTTTTTCAGATGAGAACAGTGAGAGCGAGAGCGACTCTGACGACAGGTTCAAAGGTGAGGCACAGCTGCCCAGGAGCACAGAACCCCGGGGATCAGCCTTTCCTCCCTCCACATATGTATCTCTAGTGTCCCAAACTGGCCTGGTAGGGAGAGTCAGCAGGCAGGCAAGAGACCAAGCCAGTGGAGCAGGGAGTTCTAGAGAAGTCTGTTCGTATAGATATATAAGCTCAGCCCACAAGGTTGGATCCGATGAATCCCTTTGTCAAATCTATGGCTCATGGTCCTGCCCACACTTTCCCAAGTCATTGCCCATGGGACTTGGGTGCTGGATTTGCCTGGTAAATCTGGAGGGTCAGAGATGGGTTCAGAAGATTACAGGTATCTTTTCTGGTTGTAAGAAGTGTGCCATGGGCTGAGGAAGTTGTCCTCTAGAAGCTTTGAGGCCACCCATCTTCTCAATTCCCAGAGAGGAGATTACCACCTCCCTGAAAAGGTTCTGGGACCTCATTTTCCCTTGGACAAATCTTTATTGTTTTCTCTACTGGGAAACCCTGCCTAGCCTCGACCTTCCTGTGTGATTAAAGTGTGAGGAGCTTGCTTTCTCCTCCTTTCCTCTACTGGCCCCCAGGCAATGGGAAAGTGGACTTTGGGCCTATGGATAGGGACAAAGGGCCCAAGTCCAAGGACTCTAATAGGGGCCCAAGGATGAAACCTTTATGAACATTCCACTCATCTGGTCAGGGTGGGCTGGTGCCAATTATTCACCCCTGAGTTTGCCTGCTAAGCAGTCCCGTTGGCCCCAGTTCAGCCTCCAGAAGCTCCAGGACCAGGCCAGTAGCATCCTGGGTTAGGGCAGTCTTGGTGCAGGTGTGAACAATTGTCCCTGCCACTTTTCCCCCAACCTGGCTGGGTGTGTGTTAGACTAGGCTCATGTGCTTAGAGGTGACCTGCATAGATGGAGCCCTGAGTCGGGCGGGGGACTGACATGAGGCCTGCGAGGGTCCAGCCTGCCATGTGACTCCCCAGCCCACACGCAGCGCCTAGTCCACATCCAGTCGATGCTGAAGCGTGCACCCAGCTATCGGACGCTGGAGCTGGAGCTGCTCGAGTGGCAGGAGCGGGAGCTTTTTGAGTACTTTGTGGTGGTGTCCCTCAAGAAGAAGCCATCCCGAAACACCTACCTCCCTGAAGTCTCCTACCAGTTTCCCAAGGTGAGGCCATCTCTCTGCCTTCCCCATGTCCCTCCTGTTGTAGGTCCACACCTGGCTGCAACAGCTCTGTGTCTGCTTCCTCCCAGCTCCGGGGGGCTTCAGAGGGTTAGGGTTGGGACCATTGCTGAGTCAGAGAATCAGAGCTGGGAGAGCACCTCACTGTGTGCTTAGATTAAAACCCAAAGGGTTTACAAGAACTGAGAGGGTCCTGACCCCTAAGATTCCCAGCTACTTCTCCCACCATTTCTTTCTTTTAAATCATTTTTATTGAGATACAATTTACATACTATGCAATTCACCCAGTTAAAGTTTACAATCAGTGGTTTTTAGGATATTTACAGTTACACAGTCATCATCACAAGCAATGTTAGAAACATTCTGTCACTCTCAAAAGAACCCTGATATCCATGAGCAGTCACTCCCCTTTCCCTCACCTTCCTTCTTTCTTACCACTCGTCTGCTCAGGCCCGGCCAGCCAGCCTGGTCTCCTTGGTCTTCTTGTAAGGCTCAAACCTTCTCTGCCATCGCCTCTGCCTGGAGTGGTCATTGTCCAGCTCTCCACGTGCTGTGGCTCTTCCTCATGTTTCAGTCTCTGCTCAGGCAGGACCTCTGGGCAGCCCTTTCTCCTGCCCAGTTCTCTCTGTCCTGTCACTCTGCTTATTTCCTTTGTGGCACCCTCTGAAATTTTGTTGTTTATCTCACTGACCTGAACAGAATGTACAGGTTCAAAGACCTTGTCCGCTTTGTTTCCAGTGATGGTCCTAGCACTCAGCCCAGTTTCACGCCACACGAAAGTGCTGGGTTGGCTTTTGTTGAATGAATATTTGAATGGCGATTGAATGCATTTTCAGACTCTGAAAGGATTCAGAGTGAGGCACAGGTTGCTGAGAAGCATGCAAGCTGGTAGGATGGCATCTAGGGTTAGCAGAAGGAAGTGCTTCTCAGCCTCTCTCCACCTCTGTCCCCCCCCCCCCCCCCCCCCAGTTCCGTGTCACCTCTTTACCTCTCCCTGTCCTCCTCTTCCCTGCAGCTGGACCGACCCACCAAGCAGATGCGGGAGGCAGAGGAAAGGCTCAAAGCCATTCCCCAGTTTTGCTTCCCTGATGCCAAGGACTGGCTCCCCGTGTCAGAGTATAGCAGGTGAGGCTTGGCCCCGGGCTGGCTGGAGGGAGGAAGGCTGCATCACTTCTTTCACCCCCGTAGCAGCGGGCAGCTGAGTGGGGCCTGCCCTGCTCCCAACCTACTCCCCTACAGCAACCCAGCCCTTCATCCCACCCTGAGATGGTGGTCCCTGTTCTTAGGGGGCTGTTTCCTGGGTCCTCTGATAGCCTCTTGATGCCACATCTCTCCCTGTTCCAGTGAGACCTTTTCTTTCATGCTGACTGGGGAAGATGGTAGCAGACGGTTCGGCTACTGCAGGCGCTTACTGGTGAGTAGGGCCATTCGGCCTGAGATCCTATGTTCTGCACTCTAGGGCTTCCCCTGCCAACACACACACACACACACACACACACACACACACACACAGTCACAGTTGAGGACACCCCCCCCCCCCCAGCTACTTTTGGATTGTAGGGCTCAGAGCAGTCCTTCTGAGTGGTCCATAGGATCTGTCTGCACTAAGTGGAGGGAGTAGGTCACCCTCTACTGGGTTATCATATCTTTTTAGCTTTTCTATACTTTTTGTTCATTTTCCTTGGAATTATGGGTTTGGATTACTGATCTCTGGTCACAGGATCACATCACCCTGGCCAGTATGTGGAGGACAACCTTCCTCGTCCTCATACCTGACCAGCCTACTGGGGAGGAGTCCTGTCTATGGTCCAGGAGAGCTGGAGGCTGACAGGGTCATAGCAGTACCTTCTCAGGGACTCTGGGAGAGACGCCTTGCAGTTAGGGGAACAAGATTGGGTTTTGAAAATTCAAGCCATTTCTAAAGAGCAAATTCCTTCCCCATGTCCCTTGACATTAATTCTGGGACACTGATTGAGGCAGAGGGCACAGAGAGCTGGAGAGGGTGGGCCCCAAAGCCTGGCTCCTGGGGTACTCCCCAGGAAGTCATTAGTGGCTGATAGTGTTCCTGAGTTTCCAGGTCTTTGTGAGAAAAGGCCTGACCAGGTACCAATCTAGGGGTAGGTGAGAAGGATTCTAGGCAGGGGTGATGTATGGCAGGAACCTTAAGAAGGGATCTGCAGGGCCAGCACGTAGTGTGGTGGTTAAGGCTCTGGACTCCCACATGGCCAATCGTGGTTTTAGTCCTGAATCTGGCAGCTTGCTTTATCACTTTCTGTCTCTCTCTCTGTCTCTGGTGAACATGCATGTTCTGTTGCAAATTAAAAAAATAATAATAATGATAAGTAAAATAAATAATTATTTAAAAAAGAAAGAAAGAATCTGGGCCATTCACTCATTCAGAATACTGTAACTCTGTGGAGAGTCAGGCCTAGGCTGGAGGCACATAAAGGTGAGTTCGATGCAGATCCTACTCCAGATGTCTGGTGGAGGAAGTCACACTGTCCACCTAGAAAGGAGGGGCCAGAAGTACACATGAGTTTAGGACCAACCATGTTCAAACTAAATGCTTCGAGTATGTCTTTTTCCTAATCCTCGTCATAGCCCAGGGGGTGCTATTTATCCCTGTTCTGAAGATTAGGAAACAGACTCAGAGATGTAAGGACTGGCCCAAGATCACACAGCCAGTGAGGGACAGAGCCAGAGCTGACTCTGAGCCCTTTATCAGCATCCTGGTACTTTTGGATCACCCCACGGGAGAGCCTGGGAAGAGGGCTATTTGGATATAGAATGCCAGTGGGGGACTGAGGGAATGGGGAGCAGTACAGCTGCCAGGCAGGGAGCCAGCAGAGGCCGGTCTGCCCCAGGCCCCCTGGGCCCGAAGAGGAGCGCTGCTCCGAGGCTGCCTCTGCTGGAGCACGGATGGAGCAGAGCTGCTCCCCGCAGTGGGCCTGCTGCCCCCCGGGGAAGCGCGTGTTTGTCCTGGCGCACTCAGCGAGGGCCTGGGCTGGGACCCTGCCAAGGGGGCTGGCACTAGCTCGGCATTCCTGCAGATTGGACACAATGATTCTAACCCAAATCCCACATACTTGATTTAATCACTTGGGGCTTTAGTGGAGGCGGGGGAGAGGGAAGGAGAGAGGAGTGAGTTTCAGGCCTAATATGGACAAAAACAGATTCTGCCTTCTCTTTAGATCTGTGACGTTGGCCAGCAGGTTTGGAGACCGAAATGGTCCCATCTGCGTTTGCTTAGCAGCCTGCGCAAGGAGCCAGCACCTGCCGCTCTGCTCCCTCCGCACTTGGCCTTGCCAGGCCCTGCAGGCCCCTGAGCCTCCAGGCCTGAGCTCTCAGCATGCCTCCACCAGCTGCCCAGCTTTTTGTTTTTGTTTTTGTTTTTTTAAATTTATTTATTTACTGTGAGAGAGGGAAGGAGGGAAATAGAGACCCTTAATAGGGTCTTGCCTCACCTCAGTACCCCCACCCGCACTCCAGGCAGCCAGGATCACAGGCACAGCCATGTGTTCAGGTCAAGCCAGATCCGAACCCTGGACCTTTCCATGTGGCTCCAGTTTCGTGCAGTGGTGCCCTTCTGCTCGCACTACCATGGCTGGGCCTGCCCACCTTTGAAATCCCTTTATTTCTTTTTTAATTTTTTAAATTATTATTATTATTTTTATTATTATTATTTTGGAGAGGTTTTTGCTATAGGGAATGTGCGCTCACCAGAAAGGCAGAAAGAGACAGAGAGACAGAAAGCGAGAAATCACCCCGAAGGGGGTTGGCCACACCGCAATCCTCCATTCTCTCAGGATCTTGGGCACCACGCACACATGCCCAGTGTGAGTTTAAGCCACCAGGTCCAGGACTCGAACCACGGTCAACTACATGGAGTCCAGTGACATAGCCATTACGCTAACTCTGGTCCCAAAAGCTCTTTATTTCTTTGTTTGCCTTTACTCCATAGCATACCTTCACCCTGCATCTCGGTATCTCTTTCCATTCCTTCCTATCAGAAAGCAGCAGGCTTTATAGGTAAGACAGTGGAAACCGAGGCCAAGCCAGATTCCTGGCTCTACAGCTTCTCGATACATGACTTTAGGCAGTGACTTCATCTTTTTGAACTCAGTTACCTCATCTGTAAAATGGGGCTAATAATGCCCCTCTCACAAGTTTTTTGTGAAGTACCTAGCCCAGGACCCTAATGTAGAAAACATTAAATAAATAGTATTTCTTGTCCATTGTCTATGTTGAATGTTCAGTCTGTGCCCTCTTAGAATGGGGTGGATCAATAAGAGAAAAAAGAGCAACTTAGAAAAGGGATGTTTTGCAGTGTCCCATGAGGGCTACGTGACTTGCTCCTAAGGATATACATAAGTTCTCATCTCTGTTGCATCTGTGGGGGTCCCAGCTCCAGGATATAAAGCCACAAATCTCCCTGTAGCTTCTGCCAAACTCCTTTGTTCTAGGCCAGCCTCCATCAGTGTAATGGGATGAAGGGCAGAGATGTGTAGAACTTGGCAGGAACCTGGCATTGTGGTCTGGAAGACCCAGCAGAAGATAAGGTCTGGCCCTGGAGGGTGGTGGCCTTTCCTTTCCCCAAAGGGGCCTGGTCAGGTAGAGGCTGAGAAGAGGCTTGGAGCCTTCCTCCACTAGAGAGGGAGTCTTTCGTCCTCGGTTCCCAAGGAAAAGGAGCCAGATGTGGTAATCACGCATTCTCTATGTCTGTCTGTCTCTCTTCCTCCTTGTCCCGGCTCAGCCAAGTGGGAAAGGGCCTCGGTTGCCAGAGGTGTACTGTGTCATCAGCCGTCTTGGCTGCTTCGGCTTGTTTTCCAAGGTAAGAGGCTCTGGCTTGCTCCCCTGGCCCCTTCCACTGACAGCTCCCATAGGAGTGTCTGCAGCCAGCTTAGATGAGAAAACCACCTGTGGGGTGAGGGAGGGGGAGAGAATGATAGAGCAAGTGCGAGCGAGCTCTGACTCCTCCTTACTCCCAGGCCTGCCTCCCAACCTCGCTGGTGGCATTTCCCCAGCTCCTGCGCTTGCAGTGTCAGCTCCCGTCACAGCCCACCCTGGCCTTTGGGAAGCCAGGAGTGCCTAGGTGGCATTTCCTTTGCCTGATTACTCTGTTCTTGGGGACTGAGGCCAGACCAGTCAGAGAACAGAGCAGTCACTGAGTTCCATGGAGAATAGGAAGATCCTGGCAAGACAGTCTTCCCATCTCCCAGCTTCTGGCCTAGCTTGGGCAGATGTTAGGCTGCCCTCTTCTCTGCCCAGGAGGTGGAGAATGGCAGTCCCTGACTCTCTTCCTCTCGGGCACAGGTCCTAGATGAGGTGGAGCGCCGCCGTGGAATCTCTGCTGCGCTGGTTTATCCCTTCATGAGAAGCCTCATGGAGTCACCCTTCCCAGCCCCAGGGAAGACCATCAAAGTGAAGACATTCCTACCAGGTGCTGGCAATGAGGTAGGGATTTCTGCTGCCTCTTCTCTCTGGCTATGAGCTGGAGTAGGACCCAGCTTGCAAAATTGTGGTCTCTGGAAGTTACAGAGCACAGCCTGTCCTTGCTCATCATGTCTATACCCAGTCCGTAGGGGTGAAAAAGTGAGCAACAACTATAAATCCTGCCCTCCCAGGGGCCTTCTTTGATCCATTTTGACTAGACTACATTCTACCTTCCCTTCTTTTGTTCATTCATTAAATAATTACTGAAGATGTGCTCCCTCGCAATCAGGGATTGTTCCAGACCTTGGGGCAGAGTCATAAAGTTAAAGAGGGAGGGACACAGCTCTATCCTTGTGGAGCTTTTAGTCTGGTGGGAGATACTTATGTTAAATAAATACTCTTACACATAAATAGATAATTTCTTTTTTTGGGGAGAGGTTTTTGCTATAGGGCGCGTGCGCTCACCAGACAGAGAGACACAGAGAGACAGAAAGCGAGAAATCACCCCCCCAGGGGGGATGGCCACGCAGCAATCCCTTCTCCTCCATTCTCCTCTTGGGATCTTGGGCACGCACGCACACGAGCCCGGCGTGAGTTTTAAGCCACCGGGTCCAGGATTCGAACCGTGGTTGACTATGTGGGAGTCCAGTGACATAGCCATTACGCTAACTGCTGGTCCCAATAAATAGATAATTTCTAAATGTGTTAAGAGTCAAATGAAAGCACAGGATCTTATGAGAGTATACAACAGAGAGCCTGCTTGTTAGAGGGCCAGGGAAGGCCTTCTCTGAGAAAGTGCCATTTGGTGAGTAGGATGCAACTGGATGAAGTGGGATGAGGGAGACTGAAACAGAAGAGCATGGATGGGAGATTATTCCAGGCAGAAGGAACAGCAAATGCAAAGGCCAAAGTTGAGAAGGTACATGTTTTGGTCAAGGAACAGAAAAAAGGCCAAGATGGTCAAAAGAGTAGTGAGGAGGGGTGATAGGTTGGCCAGCACCGATCACAGTGTTCCAGTGAGGCCTGCTAAGGGTCTCGAATTTTAGCTAAAGCAGGGTTATGGTAGGATCCATTCACCGGCTGTGATGTAGATAACGGGCTAAAGTGTGAACAGGGAGACCAGCCAGGACACTAGGCTGTGGTACCAGCGAGAGATGGTAGTAGCTTGGATTAAGGTATGGTAGAAAAGATGCAGGGAAGTAGATGATTTGAGAAGTATTTCAGAATTAGGATTAATAGCACTGTTTGATCAAAGTGGGGAATAAAATTTTAAGGCCGACTGCATTTTTTTGGTTTGAGCAGCAGGGTAGATAATGAGCCCTGTGGTGAGGTGGGGGCACTTGGCAGAGGAGTGGGCAGTAGGAGGAGTGCTTAGGGGCCAGCAGGTGGTGTGCTGGTTGGGGTGCTGGACTTCCATTCAGCCGACCATGGTTTTGGTGGCTTGGAAATCACGCTGGGTATGTGTGCGTGGGTGCCCAAAAGAACAGAGGAGAACAGGTTGCAGCATAGCCAGCCTCTTGGGGTGATTTTTCACTTTCCCTCTCTCTGTCTGGCAAGTGCCCAGATCCTATGGCAAAACCTAAACAAAAAAAAAAAGGGAAGCGTTCAATTATGTACATGTTGACTTTGCAATACCTGTGAGACACCTGAGAGAGGATATTTAGTAGCAAAGATTGTAGATAGGGAAGAGAAGAGAGCCCAGAGCCAGGGCCTCCTCCATGAGGAACCCCAACAAGTAAAGGCTACGGGTGGAGGACTAGCAGCCCTGAAGCTTGGGGTGGCACGAACCCAGGAGAGGCTTTGGCTCCAATGCCAAGGAAAAGGAGCGTGTTAAGGAGGAAGGAGCGACCAGGCGAGTCAGATGCCACTGAGAGGTCTGGATGAGGCATACAAAATGCCTTGACAAGAGCAGATTTCAGAAGTGGGTCCAGAGCCAAGGCAGAATGAGTAGAGAAGTGAATGGCAGTGTGGCAGTAGAAACAGCCTATATAGACGTCTTTTCAAGAGGCTTGACTGTTAAAACGACTAGGGGAAGAGGCCGTAGTTGAAAGGACATGTGGAAGAGTTTATTAAAGACCACTGTTTGCCTGCTAGTGCCAGTGGTCGCAGAGGAAGAGGTTAAAGATGCACGCAAGGGAGAGGATGATTGGCTGTCACTGAGACACATGGGTGGCGGCTTCTCAGGATTGGCTTTTGTTAGGAGAAGAGGAAGGCTCAGTGGCTTATAGATTTTGAATTCTCATCTGATGGTTTCGATTTTCTCCAAATAGAAAAGAAGGTCATCCTCTGAGAGTAGAGATGAGTGTTGGGTTCCAGGAGAGAAAAGAAGAAATAAGTTGGTTATTGCAGAGAATGGGAGAGGAATTGGCTGAGGAAATAGCTTAGGTTTGCTGGGCAGTGGCGATTATTCATTTCAGGTCTGTCTGTTTTTCTTTTTGTTTCTTAAATTTTTGCTATAGGGTGTGCACACCCTATATCTTACTGGAAAGAGACAAAGAGGGATAGGAACTAAGAAAGCACTACCCACGGGGGATGGCCATGCCATCCTGTCTCCTCTCTTCTTGAGATTTAGAACAGGTGTGCATGTGTACCTGGCATGTATTTCAAGCTGCCAGGTGTGGGGCTTGAACCGTGCTGTTGGCCATGTGGGATCCAACCACCCTAAGCTTCACCAACTGTTGGCCCTCAAGTCTTTCTTTTTGCCTCTTCCCACCCCTCAGTTCAAGGGACTTCAGGAGGTTCAGGGACTTCCGTGGTCTGCAGGGAGGATAGATGGCCCTGCCTTAGTAGCCAGACATGATGCCTGGGAGTTTTCAAGACCCAGCCTCGCCCCCTCACACACCCTGTTCTCACCACACTGACTTGAATTCTGTTCTCTGGACCTGGCTTCCTTTTGCCCAGAAGACACTTGCCTTTGTTTCTCGCTGGGGAGTCTGAGTCAAGCATCTTGTGCTCTGTGGTATTTCCCCGCCCCCTTCCCCCGTCCTAGATGGGGTTGGCTGCCCTTCCCAGATACACTGCCAGCTGCGGGCAGACGTTAATCGCACCTGCCTGCCTTGACGCCAGGCTCCCGGCTGTGATTGTGCAAGCTCATTCAGCCTTCCTGGGCTGTGATTCTCAGGCCTGGGGCACGTGGCCAGCCTACATGACTTCTCAGTTGCTGGGGGGTCCTGGATCCCAGGGCGTTAGGAGTATGGGACTAGGTACTGGGGAGCCAAGCCTATGGGCTGCATGCAGGATTCTTGAGAGGAAGGGTCGGGAGCTGGACTGTGACTTCAGGTATGAGGGCCTTGGCATAACTGTGGCAAGGCACTCCTGTAGCCACACCTACTGAGCATCTGGGGTATACCCTACATTGTGCCAGTCATGGGCGCCTGGGACACTACCAGTAGGACAGGGGTGTACACAAATTTTTCTGGCCCATTTTGCTGCTTCTCTGGGGCTGGGAGGAATAAATACGGAGCTGGGAGTTAGAGCCCTTGCTTAGACCTTGAGGAGCAAATGAGATGATGTGTGGGGCTGAAGTCCTTTGAAAAGGTTTAGCTCTGACCCAGTCTCAGGAGGCTGCACATCATGCTGCCCACAGGTGCCGAGGAAACGGGGGTGAGACCACAGACTGCGATAGCTCGGGCACAGCTTGTCGGTCAGCAGCCCCTCCTGCCCTCCACCCCGGCTCTTAGCCCCGACACTGACCTTGGCAGCAGCCTTTGTAGGGAAGAGCTGGGCCTGGCCCTGATAAAGACAGCCTGCTTCTTGGCAAGGTTGCAGAGGGCCAGCCCTTTCCTTGTGCTTTCCTTGTTCCTGGCATGGGTCTTAGGGCACTGGAGATAAAGGCCAGGATGGCAGGACAAACATAGCCTCTGGAAGGAAATTCTTTCTCGCAGGAAAGGGAGGGGACATGCCAACAAGGACACCATCATTGCCTTTCCAGAGATGGCTGAGGAAGAGTCCTAGGATGCAAAAATGTTGCCCTGTCTGTGGCCTGGAGAGCAGCGATTGGCTATGGGCACTGGTCATCAGGGGGCCAAAACTTTTGCCTGGGAAGATGGGCAGGAAAAACCTATGACTGAGGCCATGTGAGAGCAGTCGAGTCTCCTGCCAAGAGATCCTGATGGATGTTCCTCAACTCCTTCCTTTCTGGAGCTCCTCGACTTTCCCACTTAGCCCTCTGGCTCACGCTGGGCATCAGAATAGTATGGGAACAGAGCTGCTGTCTGAGGGAGGAAGAGGCTGGGTCTAACTGCATGGTGGGGGGACTAGGCCCTTGAAAAGAGAGTGGGAAGGGACCCAGCCTGCCGTGGCCCACCTTCCCAGTCACTCTCCTGCAGGTGTTGGAGCTGCGGCGGCCCATGGACTCCCGGCTGGAGCATGTGGACTTTGAGTGCCTTTTCACTTGCCTCAGTGTGCGCCAGCTCATCCGAATCTTTGCCTCGCTGCTGCTGGAGCGCCGGGTCATCTTTGTGGCAGATAAGCTCAGGTAGGGTCCAGCAGGGTACGGAAAGGGGGCAGGCACACCACTAATTGTCAGCCAAGTTTACAAGCCCCAATGTGTGTCAGACACTGGGTATTGGAGTGTGGGTGGTATTGAGGGGCCAGGGAGGTAGTGAGGTAAAGCTCAAATGGAGAGGGAAATGTGAGCAAGCAGCCCAGCTAGGGCATGGCTAAAGGAGGATCAGGGCTCAGGAACACACAGGGGCTGAAAACTTCATGGTCCCTGAGGACTTGGCCTATGGGGGGAGGAGGGACACTTCCTGCTTTGCAGTAGCCGTGTTTGTGTAAGTATGGATACATTCATCTGGAGGAAGGTAGGAAACTAAAGAGAAAAACTGGCTGAGGGCCATGTTTCCTCTGGAGGTGAGGCCAGGCCATCTTTGGAGGAGGTAGGGTTTGGGGAGAGTGATGGGTAAGAAGCATTGAGCCATCCATAGAGGGACCCGTGGAGGGTGTCACTGGAAAAGGAATTGATTGAGAGTTGTGGAGGGGAAGAGGTGAGGGCATGAGGCTGCTGGAGAGGAGAGGGCTTGCAGAAATGTTGGCCATCACTGCAGGGAGAAGGGAGAAGAGGGTGGCTGGCGGCTGGAGGTGCCAGCGAGGCAGAGGAGCTGGTTTAGGAGAAATAAGAAAAGAACTGGGTGTCTGAAATGTTAGCATTCGTGATTTTAAAGGGAGAGGTACCAAGGTCTGGTAGTGGCCGTGAGGGATGGCAGAAGTAATGGTCACCAGGCATGAGGCATTCTGGAAAGGCAGACTCGAGCTCTTCTATGCAGCTGGGACTTTAAAAATGTATAAACCTGGGACCTCCAAAAAGTTTATGGAAAATGTGTATTTCCAGGTTGGCTCCATAGCACAGAGGTTAATAGCTACATTCCACATGGCTGACCACAGTTCACATCCCTGCCCCAGCAGCTTGACAAACACACCAGGCACATGTGTGTGCATGTGTGCCCAAATCCCCAAGGAGGGAGAGATGGATGGAGAAGGGATTGCAGTCTACTGAGAGGTGCACACGCTTGCTCGGTCTCTCTCTCTCTCTGTCTCTTTCTCTGTCTCTTTCTCTCTCTCTGGCAAGGACATAAACCCTCTGGCAGTTTTTTGTTTCGTTTTCTCTTTCAATCATTGTACATCACTACAGCTTGTAAAATGAATTACCCAATGTAAGTTTACATTAGTCCAGTTGAAGATATCATACACATTATCATCAACAGATAATCATCCATTTCTGTATCCCATAAATGCCTTCTTTTTCTCCTTGATTCCTTTTTTTACACTCTCTCCCTTCCCCCACCTTCTTCCCATACTGTCTCCAGTATCTGTAACCATTTTCCATGTTTCTATATCCTCTAATCTTTCAGTTTTTGCCATAGAGTGTGGATAGTCAGTATACATTTAGTGGAGACATACAATGTTTCTCTTTCAGCCTGGCTTGGTTCACTCACAGTGTTTCTCTTTCAGCCTGGCTTGGTTCACTCAGCAGTAAATCTTCCATATTCACGCACTTTCTTTCAAATGCCAGGGTCTTCTTGTTTTTTAAAAATGCATATAAAGGACCAGCAGATAGTATAATGGTTATGTCACTGGACTCCCACATAGTTGACTGTGGTTTGAGTCCCAGACCTGGTGGCTTTAAACTCATGCTAGGCGCATGTGTGTGCATGCCAAAAATCTCAAGAGGAGAATGGAGAAGGGATTGTGGCATGGCCCACCAGGAGGTGATTTCTTGCTTTCTGTCTCTGTTTCTCTCTGTCTCTCTGGCAAGCACATGTGCCCTATAGCAAAAATCTCTCTCTAATAAAAAAGCATATAAAAACCTATGCATGGATTTCAAATTTTTTTGCACAAAAATAAACCCATATTTTAGTTGCTAATTTATTTTTTAGAGAGGTTTTTGCTATAGGGCATGTGTGCTTGCCAGAGAGACAGGAAGTGAGAAATCACCCCTCAGGAGGGATGGCCACATCACATTCCCTCCTCTTCCATTCTCCTCTTGGGATCTTGGGCACACACCCACATGCGCCCAGCATGAATTTTAATTTTTTAAGAGAGATTTTTGCTATAGGGTGTATGCACTCGCCAGAGAGACAGAGAGAGATAGGGAGACAGAAAGCAAGAAATCACCCCCCAGGAGGGATGGCAACGCTGCAGTTCCTTCTCCATTCTCCTTGGCATCTTGGGCACGCACGCACACACACCCAGTGTGAGTTTTAAGCCACTGGGTCCAGGACTCAAACTGTGGTCGGCTACGTGGGAGTCCAGCAAAGTAACCATTACACCATCTGCTGGTCCCAATAAAGCCATAATTTAATTTCATTTTTTCACCAATTTTTTGAGGTGCCCCCCCGTGTATGTGTATTACTATATATTGCCCCCACATATACACATGCATATCTATGTGTTGGGTATGCAGGGTCATGATGGGCTCATGGTGGCACCCTGCATTTTATCACTGAGAGTCCATTACAAGCAGTATGGGAGGTGGAGTAGTGGCCCTAGTCTGGGAGTAGATGTTGATCACAATGCCCGCTTTGTGTCATACCAGGTCAGGTGCTAAGATGAGGAACAGTAAAGGAAAATCTTTCTGCTTGGTCCTCCAGTAAGTCTGAAATCCCTGGACCATTATTTCCTTCTGTATGTACGAAAGAGTAGTTGAGAAGAGCAGAGAAATGGGCCCCTCATGGATTCCAGGGCAGGAAGGCAGGCCTACCCTCAGCCCAGGAGAAGGCAAGAGGAAGCACCAGAGCTGCTGACTGTCCAGAGAACCAGAGCTTAGCAGTGAACTGCCCTGACCTGATTCTATCTCAGCCGCAGCAGGTGCTGTGTCCCATAGCTCCAGGGGTCCTGTGGGAATGTCAGGCCCTTGTCAAGGGGCTGGCCCAGCCCTGGAAACAGGTTTGACCTCGTGGCTTCAAGAGGTGTCCTGTTGCCTTCTGCCAAACATGGTCGAACATGGTCGTTGTCAGCGTGCAAGTCCCCTGACTTCCCAGCCATGCTGCTCTGGTTTGGCCAGACCTTTGTTTGGCCCTGACAGAGCCTAGACCCTAAGGTCCCACTCCCTCACTTAAAAATGGAGCCTCTTCTTGCCACCCCACCCCCAGCCCTTTCCCTGGGGCTGTGAATACAGCAGTTGTTTCCTGTGGTCGCAGCTGTTTCTGAGCACATTCCAGGACCATTCTGGCAGGAAAATATCCAGGGTCTTGTTGTTGGCCTGGCTCCGCATTCAAGTCCTGCTGGTCTCGAGTCTTAGAAAAGATGTCCTTCCCACTTGGGGTCTGCCTGGAGAGGAGGGGAAGCAAACAGCGATGGCACACAGACCTGACCTGGACAGGGGCAGGGGCAGGTCCAGCCAGCTCATGTTCTGGAACACATGTTATAGGTGTTCCTCAAGTCCTTTGTCCCTCTGGCTGTGCGTGTGTGTGTGTGTGTGTGTGTGTGTAGAGTGTGTGTGTGTAGGGAGAACACCCTGACTCTGTATTCATTGGCTTTAGTGGTTACACAAAAACTTCTGCCTCCTAGCTCTGAGATAGTCCTTTTCCAGATCTTTTAAAGACGTCTGGTGTGTGAGGAGCTCTGTCCTGTCAGAGCCAGGACACCTGCACCTCTCTCTCGAGACCCAGCACAGGGTAGCAGGACAGACAAGCAAGCCGGATGATAAGCACTTGTGGACATCAGAGGGCTTTCTTCCTTTCCTTCCCTTCCCTCCTTTTTTTTTTTTTTTGGAAAGGTGCTGTAGGGTGTGTGCGCTCACCAGAAAGACAGAGACAGAAAGCGAAAGATCACCCCCCAGGGGGATGGCCACATCACAATCCCTTCTCCTCCATTCTCCTCTCAGGATCCTGGGCACGCATGCACATGTGCTCAGCGTGAGTTTAAGCCACCGGATCCGGGACTCAAACTGCGGTTGACTACATGGGAGTCCAGCAACACAGACATTACGCTAACTGCTGGTCCCTCAGAGGGCCTTCTAGGACAGGGAGTTTGCTTCTGTCATAGCAGGGACCTGTGTCCTCTCACTGGTGGGGCATTAGGTGTGAGCTGCAGCTGCTCAGGTAGTGCCCAGGACTTTTATGGCTGACAGATGCAGAGTCAGTACTGACTTGAGCTGGGCTCTGAGCCTCTGTCCCCTCATTTGTAGCCGGCCCCTATGGGAGGGCCTTGGGCACTCCTCTTGACAGGTGGGGTTCCTTCAGGCCAGAGGTGTCTCCTGTGTTTCCTGGTGCCCACACTGGCCTCAGCACACGTGGGCGGGTATACTCACCTTTGTGCACTCTCGCTAGCACCTTCAGAATCGTCCTCCCCATCTCCCGTTGGTCATTTGGCTTGGCAGCTCCATGAGGTTTCTGGGTTTGGCAAGGGATGAACCCCTGAGACCAGAGAGGAAAGGTGGTGGGCACCTCTCTGGTGAGAACGGGGCCAGTTGCCTGACCTTTGGATGTCGCGCACTCCCTCTTCGCCAGACCAGTTTCCAGCCAAGAAGAAAAGATGGAAAGGGAGAGGGTGGAGCAGCAGAAGTAAGGCTGGGCTGGGAGACAGCAAAACTGCTCGTGTCCCAGCTCTGTGGCTTACAATCACACTGACCTTGGGCTTTGCTGGCCCTGGCTTTGACAGGCAGAATTGGTAAGATGACCTCTGTAGGACCTTCCCGCTCGTACATACTGATTCGTGATACTCCCACACCAGGCCAGGCCTATCTGTACATCTGGGTGACCCATGGGCATGTGTATGTGAAAGTCCTTTGTGTGTTCAAGTGTTGCTGCATACTTTCATGGCTGTTTGTAGGTAGAGTCCCCAAAGAGGCTGGCACAGTATCCTCGAGATCCTAAGCAATGGCCAGGGAGGTGGGAACTGTCTGTGGGTCCAACTTCCAAGCCCCATTAGCATTTCTGATGCACTGGCAGGTTTACTATCCTGAGGGTGTTATAGGATGTGCTGCGCTTCCAGCAGGTTCTCAGTGCCCTTCCCGTTCTCTCTGCCCATCAGCACTCTCTCCAGCTGTTCCCATGCGGTGGTGGCCTTGCTGTACCCCTTCTCCTGGCAGCACACCTTCATTCCTGTCCTGCCAGCCTCCATGATTGACATCGTCTGCTGCCCCACCCCCTTCCTGGTTGGCCTGCTCTCTAGCTCCCTCCCTAAGCTGAAGGAGCTGCCTGTGGAGGAGGTAGGTCACCATGGGAAGCCCTGGGGGGAAGGTAGAGAAGTTCAGAGGGGGAAGGGAGAGGCTGCTGGGATCTCTATGGCTTCTGGGCCTCTCTGCCCAACTCCTATGCTTTCCCCCTGAGAGGGTCATCCTGGCTGGAGTTATTCCTATTATCTGCCCCTGGGAACCTGGGCAGACTGGAGGCCTGACAGAGGGCATTGCAGGACTTGTACCCTGACCCACTACCACTAATGACTCCTTTCCTCAGGCACTGATGGTGAATCTGGGATCTGACCGATTCATCCGGCAGGTAAGAGCAGCACACTGCAGAACCACGACTGGCCCTGGGGTGATCACTGTCAGGTTCAGGCTCCCACCTGCTACTCGTACACTCAACCTGCATGTTCTGTTCACTGAGCTCTATGGTTCCATACTGACTCATGACCTTATCAGGGTTGGGTTGGCATCGTCAGCTTTTAAAAGGCAGTCTGAAGTGTGAAGAACATGGCTTGCAAGTCTGCAGACCTGACCTCTGGGCTTTGCCACCTTTGACCTATATCTCATGGTCTTAGACAGGCCTTTGAACTTCTCTGAGCCAGTGTTCTCATCTCTTAAGCCAGGACGGTGCTAACACCTGCCTCAAAATGTTGCTGGGGATTACACAAATAACCAGAGTGCTATGTAATGTAAAGATTTGCAGTTGCTTTTGTCAACCACATAAAGCCTTTGTTAGTCATGGAAACGCTCCCAGCTCTCTACAGAGCAGCATGACCTATAGCACAACCCAGTGCTGTTTCTTCCAGGAAGGTACTGTCTATTACACCCTAGACAGAGCCAAAGCTCCATGATAGGGGCCCTGAACCAAAACAGAGAGAGGAACTGATAGCCTAACCTCACACCTGAGGTATAGGCTGGGCCACAATCTCCCTGTCCCATGCCACCTGGCTTCCCACCTGGAGCCGAAGATGGGGTACCGGGGTGAGTGCACTGGATGCTGGGATAGGAACCCCTGGCTAGTCCTCCCACAGTGGGTGATTGGGTGGTGAATGCCACTGGCTATACAGCTATTTATCTGTTTAACCTTAGAAAGTTTTTTTTTTTTTTTTTTTTTTTTAATTTTAGAGAGAGTTTTTTTAAGGACAGAGAGACAGAGAGACAGATGGAAAGAGAGAAATCGCCCCCTGGGGGATGGCCACGCTGCAATCCCTTCTCCTCCGTTCTCCTCTTGTGATCTTGGGCACGCACACATAGTGTGAGTTTTAAGCCACCGGGTCTAGGATTCAAACTGCCGTCGACTATTTGGGACTCCAGCAATGTAACCTTCATGCCATCTGCTGGTCTCATTAGGCAAGCTTCTTAATCTTGTTGTGCCTCAGTTCCTTGTCTTAGAATGAGGTCGGTAGTAGTGTCATGGTTAATGAGAAGATATGTGTTTGAGCTCTTCAAAAGGGGCTCAGCATATCGTAAGTGCTCTTTGGTGCCAGCTCTGATTATTGCTCATTTTCTCTGTTCTCCTAGATGGATGATGAGGACACACTTTTACCTAGGAAGTTACAGGCAGCTCTGGAGCAGGCTCTAGAGAGAAAGAACGAACTGATCTCCCAGGACTCTGACAGCGACTCAGATGATGGTGAGGGAGGCTTGCCCTGGCAGGATCTGCCCTAGTCCCAGACTCCCTTGGCCTCATAGGGCTGGGGCTCTGTTTCTCTGCACCAGACCCTTCTGGCTGATGAGGCTCCAGATAAGAGGGTCTGGGGCTCACTTGAGCATTTTTCTCTACCCCAGGAGGTTTTGGGAAGGTAAGCCCAAAGACATGTGGCAACTACAGAGACTCTTCTGGCTGACAGGAAACAAATTCCTCCTCCCCCTCAGGCCTTACTTCAAGCCACTGCAGGAGATAGAGGGAACTTGGGAACTTGCTCTTCTAAGAGGCCAGAAAAATCACTGAGGGAGAGGGATGTGGGGGAAGAGGTGCTCTGGTCTCTGATTTATACTTCCATTCATCTAGAAAGTATTGACCATCTTCCATGTTCAGAGCACAGTTTCCAACCTCCGGGAGCTCAGGGGCTAAGTTACAAGCCCCTGAGCACAAGAGAAAAAGTTTCAAGACCAGATAAGTGGTACTGGCTGGAAGTGCTGTGGGGAGAGGGAGACCCCACCCACTGGAGGTTGGGGCAGGCCTTGCAGCTCTCTACCTGAAGCTCAAAGGTCTTTTTTTTCTTCCAGAATGTAATACCCTCAACGGGCTGGTGTCAGAGGTGTTTATCCGGTTCTTTGTGGAGACCGTGGGGCATTACTCCCTCTTCCTGACACAGAGTGAGAAGGGGGAGAGGGCCTTTCAGCGAGAGGCCTTCCGCAAGTCTGTGGCCTCCAAAAGCATCCGCCGTTTCCTTGAAGTTTTTATGGAGTCGCAGATGTTTGCCGGCTTCATCCAAGACAGGGAGCTAAGAAAGTGTCGGGCAAAGGGTAAGGCCAGAAGAGCTTGGGATGAGGGTGTGGGCCCTCTTCTGTGACAGAGCTGAATAACCAGGCCCTGTGATGGAAGCTTGTAGGTGTCAGCTAAGACCAGGCCCTTCAGTTTCCCATTTCCTCTGATAGAAGCTTCTAGGGGAGCTTCCTTCTGCTGTCCCAGGAAAAGCCTTCACAGGGCTGTGCACAGATTAGAGCCATAGGCAGGAGAGTGGAGTGCATCTCCTCTAAGAGCGGCACTGCCCATCCCTCCTCAGATGCCCTTCTCATTCAGACTGAGCAATTTGGGTGGGTGGGAGGCCTGAGAACCCAGGGATTGGGCAGTCCCTTAGGAGTAGGCTGTGTGTCCTAGGTCGGTGGCAGTCCCCATTCAAGGCAGTGGGGTCATCTTATCTCTATTTATTTTATCAGCTTGCTCTAGAGATTTTTCTTATCAAGATCTGTCTAATGTGAGGGTTATTATTTCTTCTGTCCACAAATATTATCCATTTAGTGTAAGAAATGTTTTTGAAAAAACCTGAGAGAGCAATCTAAAAGAAGCTGAAGGTATCCACTTGGGGATAGCTCATCCTGAGCATGATGCGGTCAGGAATGTTCTGTGGCAGGCAGTCTTCTTGCTACCAACAGACACCTGTCAGGTATCACTAATGATCGTTTGATGAGCCAGTCTGAATTCTGATCAGATGCTCCTTCCAGTTACATCCCAGATGCTTGGTTTCTCCTTTTTGGCATCTGTTTCCCATGATTCCTATCTTTGGCCTTCCTCTTGTTTCCTTCAATGACCTCATCCCTCCTCCTGTTTTCCTTTTTGCCCAGGCCTCTTTGAGCAGCGAGTGGAGCAGTATTTAGAGGAACTTCCAGACACTGAGCAGAGTGGAATGAATAAGTTTCTCCGAGGTTTGGGTAAGTTGCCTTGTTACTGATGAGACAGGTGTTCAGCAGGATGGGAGGGAGAGAGGGGTTGGGGGATCTGTCACTACCAGCAGATATTTATACCAGGGCTGTAGACTACAGGAGACTAGACCCCTTGGTGCAGAGAAGGCTCCCAGCCTTGGTCCACAGGCATTCAGCACAGCATTTACCAAGCTGCAGAACAGAGAAGCCACAGGTTCTCACAGAAGTTAGGTCTTTGGGGTGCAGTCCTTCCTGTGTGAATATGAGGGCTATCAGGGACCAGTGAGCTTTCCTCTAGGTTATGAGTCTACAAAAGTAGCAGTGCTTGGCTACAAAGCATGGCTCTCTTAAGGGTGCAGAGCCAGCCAGCTCCCAGAGCCACAGTGTGTCTGAAAGGCCAGAGAGATTAAATGGCTTGCCCAAGGCCACACAGTGATTAATACCATTGCCTTCATCGAATGTTTACACTACCCTGAGTTAGATCTACACGAAGAAAGGAGTGGAGGCTGGGAGAGATGACATTGAAACATTCTCACTCTTGCCCTCTCTGGCCCACAGGCAACAAAATGAAGTTCCTCCACAAGAAGAATTAAACCCCTTTCCCAACAGCTGGGACTCGCATGAGTCCAGTGCCTTGCAGAGCCTGGAGCCTGGGGAGGATACCCAGCCTGGGACCCCCAGGGCTGCTGTAGCTGCTCTGCCCCACAGATCCCACTCTCCAAGCCAGCCCACCTCTGCCTTCATGATATCCCAGGATACTGTTTGTAAATAATCTGCTGTAAGCTTTCTTAACTGTTTTTGTAACAAGCAAAGAGAATCTGATAAATATTTGTATAGTCCCAAGGGCCGGGTGCTTTCCTGCCCTGCCTGAGCATGGATGGAGTTTTGCTGGGTGCTGGTGACTGGCCAATTATGTGCAGCTGACTGTCTCGGCCGAACCACTGATAATCCCTGGAGGCTTCTGGCCTGCCTGCCTGCCCGCCCAGGCCCCTGCTGCCAGTCTCGGGCCCTGGAGAGCAGATGCTGTCTTGTTCTGTACAGGAGGACTATGTTTTTTTTTTAAATCTTAGAGTTTCTATTTTTTTCTAGTAATCCCCTTTCCCTACCCCTCTATTTTTGAAAGGTAAAGGCCAAGCAGTCCCCCTTCACAGTGTGGAACCAGGCTCTCAGTCCTCCCTTGTTCCTCCTACCCTCTGAGATGGTCAGAGAGTCATGGGAGGCCCACCCCCCCCCAGCTCTGCCAGTGCTCTCCAGGCCTGGCTCCCAGCCAGTGGTGGCCATGATGCGGTACAGGGCATCCTTCCTTCCCACCATCTACGGGTGTTCTCAATAAACAGTGTACAGTTGTTTGGGCCCAGAGCCCCATGTGTTCCTTGGCTTCATTACCTAGAGATCTTTCTACTGGAAAGGGGCTGAGACAGGCCAGTTGGGGATCAAACACCATGATGCTGGAAAGTAAGTATTTGACTAAGGGGTTAGCATCAGTGTGGGTCACTCAACCCTTGCCCCCACCTCCCCAGAACCAAGCTCTGTGAATCTGAGCTGTAGATTGGTCTTAGAGCTAGAAGATGCTTCATCATTGCTCTAGTTATTGTTTTGGTTTAGCTTTCCTCCCCAAGAACCAATTGCTCCAACTCTATAAAGTATTTCCAGTAATGGGAAGAATGCTCTTTGACCTTTGGCTCCATTATTAGATGAAATCTTAACATTTCCCTATTCAGCCCATTATGACATCATTGTGGGGTGGAGCCCAGCTAATGCCAACCTAGGACTTGGTAATGGTCCTGACCTACTGCCTGTGACTCTTTGATGTCACACTGTATTTTTTCCCCTGGAACCCTTGACGTACAAAAAGTTAGTTTTGTTATGTGCCATGGAAGAGCAAGGAAAGAAGCAGGAAATAAGAGTGGCTTAGGCTTTCCACCCACCAAGGCCTTGGTAGTGCAGAGGCCTTAACTCCTGGGATGAGGCATTAAGCTAGAACACTCTTCATTGGTATTGGGTTTGGGTCTGGCAAGATTTGAACCGTGGAATAGTTTCCTGTTCATCTAACCCTAGCCTATTTAAACAGAAGGTGATCCCATCCTGAGTCTCCTCCTTCCTTCCTTCAATCTCCACTGAGGCCTATGTGGCTCCCAACCTCTAACCTGTCTGGTCATCTGCTATGGGCCTGCTATGTGCCTCATAAAGCAAAGATAGAGGATTTGTCTTGTCTTCCGAAAAACCCTCCTACACACCTGGCTTTGGCATTTGCCTGGAACAAGAGGCCAGGGACTAAGGCCTTGAGTCTGGGTTTTCATGCTGGTCTCTGGATCTTTATGAGAGAAGACTGGGTATAACCAAAATTATAATCTCCAGAACTCATCTCTGTTTACTCCACCTGGGCTTCATGACAGTCATAGAAGTAGATTCCTTAATAGTAATAGTGAAAAAATAGTTTCCAAGGGGTACTCCTCTTTCTCTCCTTGTCTGTCCTCTGTGTCCCCCCCCCCCCCTTTTTCAATGTGATTCTAAAGAACCTTCAGACATGATGAGGTCACAAAACGTACAGGTGTCTTAAATTTTATAAATTTTGAAACCTTTATATATCTTAAAATATGTGCCTGTTAACCCTAGAGTAAATCCTGGAAGAGTATGTCTCTCCTGTGGCCACAGCTCTCGTCCCAGTTCTGAAAACTGATATTGATACGTAACAGCTTGGAATGGGCCCATACATGTGGGCTTATGGGCAAAGGCACATACCGAAAGCCTTAGAGAGAGAGGAGAGGAGGGTGTGTATAGTAGGCCTGGTTTGAGGTTAACAAAAATGTTCAGGGTTTTCCCAGTCCTGCTTTCACATGCTTTCTGGACCCCTACACCAGCAATTCTCTACTCGATCAGATCCAACACTTTTTTTACAGCAAATATTTACTCACCCCTTCACTATCCTGAAATCAAATGCATAGAAAATATAATCTACCTAAACATACTGTAATATAAAAGGGAAGAAATAAAAGGTATTTTGTTATAAATCGTGTTTTAGTAAGTATGTAAAAGCTTGGGCACAACTATACAAGGTGACACAATGAGGTAAGATGCCAATACATGCACGCACGATTACTGCAAATGCAGTAGGTATCTGTGCACACAGATCAAGTGCACTGTATTAGCAACTCAGGTCCTGCTGAAGGTTTTCAGAAACCAACAATTTCGGTAATGTTTGAACAAAAAGTATGAGTTTCCTCTAATTTAAAGTAGTTAGAATCCTAGAAAAATTAAAATTATGTAAATACTATAAATACACATATACACAAACCTCTTTATTTGTAAATGGAATTGGAGAGTCTAAGCTGCAGTTTGTCATGTAGGACCAGTCCAACCACTGCAGGATAGCTAGCATCCCCGCTCACTTTTCCTTGGTGATTGAGACCCAAAAAATGTCCTAATAAGACATGATTGCCGGGACCAGCAGTTGGCATAATGGCCATGTCGCTGGACTCCTGTGTAGTCGACCGCGATGAGTTCCGGACCCAGTGGCTTAAACTCACGCCGGGCGCACGTGCATGCATGCCCAAGATCCAGAGAGGAGAATGGAGAAGTGACTGCAGTGTGGCCTTCCCCCACAGGGGGTGATTTCTTGCTTTCTGTCTCTCTGTCTTTCTGACAAGCACACATGCCCTATAGCAAAAACCTCTCAAAAAAAAAAAAAAAAAAAGACATTATTGCCACCATTGAGACTAGGTGTTTTTGTTTTCATCATAGTGCATGTGCACTCGTCCTAGACAGGGAGAAGGAAAGTGAGAAGTCACACTTAAGGGGGGATGGCCCCACCTTCTCCTTTTGGGATTTCTGGGCACTCGCACATGCACACACACTTGCCTGATGTGATTTTCAAACCACCAGGTCCAGGACTTTAACCATAGTCAGCCAAGTGGGAGTCCGGTGCCTAACCCACCTTCAAGCCAGAGATAGGTTTGGTTTGTTTTTTAAGAGTTTTTTGCCTTAGGACACATGCACTTGTTGGAGAGAAAGAGGAGGCAGTGAGGAAAAATGAGAAATCCTTCCCCACCAGGATGGCCACACTGCAATCCCTTCTCCATTCTCTGCCTGGGATCTTGAGCATGTACGCACACAAACACCCAGCATGTTTCAAGCTGCTGGGTCTGGGACTCAACTGGGGCTGGCCATGTAGGAATCCAGCAACATGGCTCGAAGACTAAGTGTTCCCAAGCAGTGCTGACCACCCTGGGGCAGTGGCTCAGGGTAACAAAATGTTGGAAGTCCCAGCACCTGAAGGGATGTCAATTCTCTATTTTGGGTTGTCTGGTAACTTTCAGTGCAGGGCAAGGGACCCAATGAAACTGTTCTAAATGCTCCATTCGATAAGTAACCCATGCACTGGTTGGGACCAACAGCGTAATGGCTATGTCGCTGGATTCCCATGTAGTCCACTGTGGTTCGCGTCCCGGACCCAGTGGCTTAAAACTCACACCGGGTGCGTGTGCATGCCTGCCCAAGATCCCGAGAGGAGAATGGAGGAGAAGGGATTGCGGCGTGGCTACCCCCTCTGGGGGGTGATTTCTCGCTTTCTATCTCTGTCTGGCGAAGTGCACGTGCCCTATGACAAAAATCTCTCCAAAAACAAACAAACAAAAAAAACAAAAAAATAAGTAACCATGCAATGGTGAACTGCAGTCCTGAAGTAAGGAGCCTGGGCTTTTTAAAGAAGGCGTGCTCTTGGAAAGCAGTTACTCAAACTCTGGTTCACACTGTGGAATTAGGGCCCCAAGAAAATAAGCCTTATCGTATCGGTTAAAAATTTTCTAAAAACACCCTTTATGTGTCGACTGCCTTGCACCCCAAAATGACAGAATTACACCAAGTGGGAATGAAAGCAAAAAGTGGGATGCAAACCCTTTCATCTGTATTCTTGGCAAGAGGGGAAACACATAAAATAGTTTCCACAGCCATATAATGTGGTGCTGTGCATTCCAAACATCTTGATTTATCTAGGGAGGTGGAGGTGTGATTTTAATAGGCCCGAAAACTTTTTTTTTTTTCTTGGAGAGGTTTTTGCTATAAGGCGTATTCACTCGCCAGAAAAACAGACAGAGAGACAGAAAGCGAGAAATCACCCCCTAGGGAGGATGGCCACACCGCAATCCCTTCTCCTCCATTCTTCTCTCGGGATCTTGGGCACGCACGCACACGCGTCCGGCGTGAGTTTAAGCCACCGAGTCCGGGATTCGAACCATAGTCCAATACAAGGGAGTCCAGCGACATAGCCATTATGCCAACTGCTGGTCCCAAGGCCGGAAAACTCTTCAATGAGAGAAAATACGTTTCAGCAGTGTCAAGTTTCTGGCAGCTTAAAAAAAAAATACACTTACTGTCTTTTAAATAGGAAAGTAATGTGTTCACTTGGTAACAACTCAAACTACTGCTGGTGTCCCTCACGTCCCAGTGGGCCAGTCCGCGGGACGTCGCTCCAGATGTCCTAGCCCAGGCTCTCCTGAACGTGGCCGGCGCTCACCAGCTTTCAGCCCACTGAAAGTCGGAACAGGGTCCATTTCTCGGCGGTGTGCAAATTCCCATCTCGATAGCGTATGGGAAGGCCACCGGGAAGGAAACCCATGGCCCAATTGCGACCCGGACCAGCGAGGCCGTGCACGTCGCTCGGGAAACCCCCAAGCGCGAAGGGCTGCCAGTGCCCCGGCCGGAAACGGGGAGGCGAGAGGGAGATGGCGCCGGTCACACTTCCGGCCGAGGGGGGAAGTCGGAGTACCGCCGGAACCAGAACCTTACATGCTCCGGAAGTAGTCCTCGGGCCAAAGAGCCCAGCATGGCTTAGGTGCCGTGTCAGCCGCGGGTGTTGTAAAGCCTCCAAGGTCGGGTAGGCGGCCGCAGCCCACCTTCCGCTCGCGGTGCCGCCTCCTGGCCACCTCCAAGGGCGGCTGCTCGAGGGTACTTAGCCGCTCAATGGCGATGAACACGTCTAGTTGAATTAAAACGTGATTTAGCGCTGGACTTCCATATGGTGAGCCGCGGTTCGAGTCCTGGACCTGGCACCTTGGTTTCTCTTTCCCTTCTCTGGTGAGTGCGTTACCCTATAGCAGATTTTTTAAAAAAAGGCACTAGGATCAAGGTGATCCTGAATTATTTTACTCGGTTCCTGGTGAGACATAACATCTTAGGCAACACTGTTTACTGATGGACAGGTCACCTTTTGTTACCTAAGCATCTTCATTCTGAACTCTAAAATAAAAATTTACGAGGTGTCAGGTATTCATTTGGGCCATGGACACTTGGCTCTTCTTCACCCACCTTCATTCAATTAATTAGCGCCTACATACCAACCAAGGTGGCATCTACCTGGCTGTTGGCTATAGATTCTGGCTGCGTGAGCAAACTCAGAACAAGGCAGGCTCCAGATCTGCAGCCACCCTTCTTAGGCCTGTGGATGATGGGAAGGCTTCTAGACCATCTAGTTTTAGACAGTACTTGTGATTGCACTTAGCAGGTCCACCAGCACTGACATCTAGGACTGGGGTTCTTCAGTCCCATCTCCTGTCCTGTCTGCAGAAATTCCTAAGAAAGGTAACCATTAACACCTTATCCCCAAACCCCCTTCCATATGATACCTTCTGAATCCTTTTTACATCCTAAACTTTCTTTTTTGAAGTCCTGGCTTCCAGGTCCCCACTGTAGCTCAGAGCCTGGCCAAAAGAGAATGTTCAGTCTCGTCTCCCACCATAGCACTTCCTGAATCAGTTTCCTAAAACCAACTCATCCTATTCCTTCTGCTTGAAATACTTTTCCACTGACAATCACATGAAGGTTGACTCCATTTGTAATAGTTTACACTTACGTAAATTGAGTCAAACACAATGGTGCATGCTTTCTATCTCACTTTACACAACCCTCAAGTAGGCATTATTTTTTTTAACGTAAAGATAGGAAAATTAGACTAAGCCTAAAAAGTCCCATAGCTGTTGGGAAATTCAAATATTCAGTCTCTTAATTCTTCGCTAACTACTGACATGTTGTAGATCCTTGTATTCAGCTTCCATATTTAAGTCCTCTGAAAGATTTTATTGGAGAGCCCTTATTTTTACTCTCCTACATTAGTACCATAACAGAATGTGCAAACCAAAATGATCCAGTTATAAGACTATCTAATCAGATAAAGGTGCCCTGACGCCTAGTTAATTCTCTAGTCCTAAGTCAATTCAGTCTCTCCTTTGTGCTTCCTTGTATTTGATCCCCAACATCTTCCAAAGGGTTATCACGACAGATGTGAAATCTTTCTCTGAACATTAAGAACCCTATGCACAGGGATCTGTGAATCTGACAACTGCTTTTTGGGATTGAATCCACTGCTAAGTGATGACCCATCAAAACTGAACCTTCCCTTTCAAGCCCCATTCTCCCATTTACTGTCAAATTCAAGAGTACCACACAAATGGCATTTCAATCAGGCTATCTCAATTTTCCCATTCACTGTAAAACTAAGAGCACAATGCAACAGGCCTTTCATCAGGTATTTAAATTATCACCAGATATCATTTTCAATTTATAAACAAAAATGCTTTAACTGGCCAACACCTGAGTGTTGCTAGCTAGCATATACTTTTTGAGAGGGAGTCAGCAGAGGAGCCATACCCTTACACCCCCCCCCCAACTCTGAGAATAGATTAGGTTCGTTTCCAAAATAGTTAAGAGATGTAGAGATGCATGACAAAGGACCTACTCAAACACAAGGGAAAAGCACTTGTTAGCATTTAATCAGACTCTCTCCATGTGGCTTCAAGCCACCAGGACACAAGCACCCCCCACACCCTTAATCTTCTCCTCAGCTCTCCTGCTGAAGAATTTGGCCTTCACGATGACAGGCTGCTTCGGGAGCTTTCCTTTCCCTAGAACTTTGTAGTAGCCCTAGAAAAGCAGAAAAAAGGGTTGATTACACACCACAGCAGGTACCAATTCCACGATGGGTATAAGAAAAGGAACCTGCCAACACACATTTCCTGAGACCCATGTAGGACATGTTTCTGGTCTGGGCACTAACAGGGACACTGACCGCCCCCACCAGTGAATCAAGACCAGGAGATTCTCTCCGAGAACTCTAGCACACCGAGACAAGAGCTGTGTCAGGATGTGACTCTAGTCTCGTAAAAAACCCTCCCTCTATCCAGCTCATTTACCCTGCTAGACAAAAATGGACACCCACATTTTTAGCGTTACTCCAAGTCCTGATCACCAAAAACTGCTCAAGGGATATTAAATAGGCTAGGAATGGGGAATTAACATTTACTAAAGTCTCTCTAGGGTTCTCACTTTTAAAAGACTACTACACCTCTGTAAGAACCCACAATGATATACAGAAATTGCTTCTTTTGGGGGGAAAAAACCTCTTTAGATAATGTATAGCCTGAGCAACAAGTGAAAATTAACTAAATGGTTATTCTACAAAATGTTTTGCCCAAATCATAAGCAAAACATTTGATGGATGTACATGTCCTGGATTTTCACTTCTAAGGGGGTAAACAGAAGCAAGGCATGAAGTGGGATGGAGAAAAATTCCACTTTGGACACTGATTTATAATTTTACCATAGGGTGGCATTGTTTAGGCAAACAAGTAAGTATTGGATAGTCGGGTGGCAGAGTAAGTAGATTAGAGTAACCCAGATTTGCTCAGGGGGAGAGGAGAGGGACCCACATCCAGTTCACTCACCGATCGCACTACATCAATGATGGGAGCTACTCCGTTCTTGTTTTTGGCGGCATTTACCCGTGTCTGCTCACTGACCAAGGTCCACAATTTATCAAGGTTGACAGTTGGGCAGAAGCTCTGGTTCCTCTTTAAGTGGTAATGCCTCATACCAACTTTCCCAAAGTAACCTGGGTGACTGAGAAGAGAAAGTAAACACTTTCATGACCGCACTCCAACTATTGATAAAAGCTGTCCATCAGCTTTACGTTAATATTATGCACTGTCCTCCATACAGCACACATTGCTCATTGGTGTATCAGTGACAAGAACATGACAAGCACCTGGCACATTTGATGAATCCAACAAAACTTTAAGAAACACCAAAGAATATTAGGAGGAAAAGCTAGCCTTATTTGATGGAAGCAGAAAATCAGAGACAGCACCGAAACTAAAATTCAGGTCCCATGTCAGATTTACTGAAAATCCACACACTCTTGTAATACAGATCTCCTAAGGAAATAATTCAAAAATCATCCCCTGGGAACCAGCAGTTAGCGTATGGCTATGTCGCTGGACTCCCACGTAGTCGACCGCGGTTCGCGTCCTGGAGCTTAAAACTCACGCCGGGCGCGTGTGCGTGCGTGCCCAAGATCCCGAGAGGAGAATGGAGGAGAAGGGATTGCGGCGTGACCATCCCCCCTGGGGGGTGATTTCTCGCTTTCTGTCTCTATGTCTCTCTCTCTCTCTCTGTCTGGCGAGCGCATATAGCAAAAAACCTCCCCCCCCCCCCAAAAAAAAGTATCATCCCCTAATCTATGAATACAGGCAAATCTAACAGTTGTGTAGGTCAGTCTCAATGCATGTCACTAACCTGGTGACTGGCTGCGCCACGAGGCCCACAGCCAGTGAATAAGGCCAGCAGTTACTCTCCGAGGGCTCTAGCACACTAAGGCAACAGTGGATACCCAAGCGTGACTCTAGCCTCGGGAATGGGTTCTCCCACTCCAGATCAAATTAATGTGGTAAAAGCAAGCAACAGGCCAGGCCTGTGATTAAAAGGCTTAATGGTCTGGGATACCCAAACCCTTGCTTCTAGGCTTCAGGTGTTCTAAGCCACCCACCTCCAAAGCTGTCAGCGTCAGTGAAACCCCAGTCTGAGAAACACTCACTATTTGTCGAAGTTGATCCTGTGGTGATGCATGCCACCAGCATTACCCCGGCCTCCGGGATGCTTCCGGTGCTTGCCTGCGGGAATACAAAGCTACATGGCTAACACAGCTTTCCCCAGCTCCTCCATATGACCTCCCGCCAAAGTCGAGCCTTTCCTCCCACTCATGTGCCCTTGCTCATGCCGTTCCCAGTTACATCAACTCTTGCAACTTTGCTATTCCTCCCAGCACCGCACTCCCAAAGCACTTCAACTAATGCAATACTGTGCCTCGCTGGTTTTATTCCCCTCACTGATGTGAAACTAACGCAAGTTCTAAAGGATGCCAAAAGGGAAGGCAATCGACGGTTCTCCAAGACAATAGACTCCGCCACCAAAATACCTTACCCTACCACGCTTCTAAGCTACCCATCTGCGGATATCGATAAGCCCAACGAAAAAGAGCCCAAGGCTGACCGAGAGAGGAAGCCGGCACTTACCGATGCGGCCGTGGCCGTGGCTCACGTGGCCTCGAAGTTTCCGGGTTTTCCTCAGTCTGGATGGCTGTGCAGAAAAACGAATTTAGAGGTAGGGCCTACGCAAACAGCGGCGGGCGACGACCCGAGAAGGTGCTGCAGGCCTAGGGGGTCAAGGATCTGCCTTTGGCGCTTTCGGTAAAGTTAAGGTTAGACGAGCCCCGGCCATGCGGCCTCCTCCGGGCGGCGCGGGTGCTGGGCCTGAGCGTCTGGGATATCCGAACCCGGGCCAAACACGCGGCCCCGGGCTCCCCGCCCCGCTCCGGGCCCACGCCGGCCACCTTGCACTGCAGCCGGTTCACCGCATTTTGGAATACCCGATTAAGATCGGGGGTAGCTGGATAGGGCACATAAGGAACAGGGCTCGCCAGCAAGGAGGCGGACACAAGGAAGAGATCACCTACCATGTCGGCGACTAAGACGAAAGAGGGAGGCCGCAGTGAAGTCTCGCGAGGTATCGGGCGCGGGGGCGGGGCCAATGGCCTCACTTCCGGCCGGGAAGGCGGGCTTCGGGCGGGGCTCCCTCTGTCTCGCGCGTCGGCCGGCTGTCTCCTACTTGTGCGTGCTGTCGCCTTCGCAGCGAATTTCTGGTGGCCGCGAACCCTTCTCCGTGCGGTCTGTTGTACCAGGCTCGCTCGGAAGCCGAGAGCTGTTAAGGAATCCCGGGCGCTGGGGCGCACGCCGCCGCGGCCTAGGCTGGCCAAGCCCTTTGCTGACGTTTTGGCCCAGAGACCATCCAGGCCGACCCGAAGGGCCTCCGTGGCCCTCAGTTCCTCACCGATGTCCCACTCCTGCAGGCACACGCGCCTCCCCTGTTCTTAGGAGTCCGTTCTATCGCTTGGCGCTATTTAGTCCTCAGAATGCCCACCTGGTATCTTACTGTGTTCCCTTTGAAGCCCTTCACGGCTCGTGGGGGTGGGGTGTCTTCCCTAAATGCCTGTCACCTGCAGGTCTCACTTGCCCACTCTCCTTAGA
Source organism: Tupaia tana (assembly GCA_026018925.1). Taxonomy (NCBI): domain Eukaryota; kingdom Metazoa; phylum Chordata; class Mammalia; order Scandentia; family Tupaiidae; genus Tupaia; species Tupaia tana. The sequence goes on from JAKSZU010000012.1 coordinate 22,612,376, forward strand.
TGGGCTCTTTGTCCTTGTGTGTCTTGAGTAGCCTCTTAAGTTATTTTTTACTTTGTATGTTAGAAGATACCCATAGACATGGGAGAGAGAAAGACACCCCCCCCCGCCCCCCCCCCCCCCCCCCCCCCCAAGCGGGGCCTGGCCACTCCCTAATGCTCTAGTTCTACTTCCTTTCAGAATCCTGGCAGCCCATGGGGGATTCGAAAAATGGTTGGCTATATGGAATCTGGCTTCTATGCACCATGTTTAACTGATGATCTGGGGTAGCAGGAGGTGGGGGTTGTCCTTCCAAATTTGAACAAACTGCTTCCGGGACATGTATGTCTGTTGGTCCCTTTAATCCAGACCCTGTAAATCCTTTTCCTAAACACCACATGTTCTCAGGAATCTGACATACCTGTGATCCCTTCCTCCCCTGGACTAGAGAGCCCCTGTCCAACCTTGGCTGGAGGCAAGCATCTGTGAAGCTTCTCGGGCCCAACCAGCCATGGTTGACTCACTTCCCCATCTGCACCACCACACTATCTGGTGGCAGCTTCTATATAATTTCCGATCTACATTTGTCTTCCCTAGTACACCAAATTCCCTAAGGACTCAAGGATTGTTTTATCCATGTACTCCCAGTTCCTGACATGTGCTACATGTTCGGCAAGTAATTGTTGAGTGAGTAAATGAACTTTCCCTTATCCGTCTTTCTTCGCTAATAGTGGAAGAGGCCTGCCTAGTGTCTTTAATGAACCAATGTTCAATATCCTTTCTCCTCAGTTAATTTCCTTGTGCATATTTGTTTCCTTTGCTCCCATCAGCTAAAATACCTTTTTGCTACAATACCCTAAATTCTCAGGGTCTTATCTACTACCCTTGATCTTTCCTTTATAGTCACATTCCCCAAAAGAGTAGCCTATAGATCCTGTCCATCTGTTCATTTCCCATTTATTGTTTAATCCACTGGATCTAGCCCTCAACTCCATCTACGTGAAATTGCTATAATATTAATAAGGACATCCATGAACCCAGTGCTGAAATGACTCTTCCCATTTTTTGTACCATTTGCTCTTTTTTGTAATACTTTACTTCTTTAACTTCTGTTTCTAGAGAAATACTTGCCTTCCTATCTCTTTGACTACTTCTGAGTCTTCTTTTTCAGTTCCTCTAACTTTGTCCACTATTGAAATCAACATTAAAGGTTGATGTGCCTCAGCCTTCTGTCCCTGCTCCTGTCTTTTCACAGTACCCAGTCTTCTTGGATAATTTCAATTTATATCTCTATCGCTGAGCTCCATGCTTATATGTCACTTTATTACAAATTAGTATCTCTCAATTCTAGGGATGAAATGGACATGTGCAAAGAACTCAATCTTCCCTACTCACTCATACCTTCTCCTTTATATTTTGGTGAGTGACACCATTATCCACCTAGATAATGATGTTAGACCTGAAAATTGTCACCCAGCCTTCTTTTTCTCTAATACACGGTCACTGTATTCTTTTGTTTCCCCATCTCTCATATCTGCTGCTTCCTTTTGAGCTCTAGTGCCACTGCCTTCATTCAGGCCTTAGTTGGATCTCTTATTTGCAGTTTTAACACCCATCTTTCTGTGATCACTCTGCCTGCATCCCGAATCTCCTCTGCTCTCTATTCTTCACGTCTTCACCAGGTTAGTATTCCAAGAACGTGACTCTCATTCTTTTACTTACTTGGCCAAAAGTTCAGTGGCTTCCTGTTATCAGCAGAATATAGCCAACACAACTTTCCAACCTCGCCTCAACTCCTCCCGTACACGAACTTTCTATTACAGCCATACTTGTATCCCTTCTGCATTTTTGCATTTGCTCACGCCATTTGCCATGTATGGAGTGCCCATTCTCTTTCACCCTCATAAGCTGAGTTTTCCCCCACTCTTGAGGCCCACCTTACATTCTGCTTCTTCCCAGGATACTCCAGCCCACAGTGATAATAGCCAGCATTTTCAGAGCACCTTACAGTTTATAGAGTGCGTCTACCTGAGAGTTTAGCACTACTAGCCTCATTTTATATGCAAGAAAATGGAGGCACAGAAGAGCCGAATAACCTGCCAGAGGCTACACAGCAGGTAAGATATGGGCCTAACCTTTAGTCTTTCCCTCACCAGATCTCCTGCTTTTCCCTCAGTGGCCACTCCCTCTCTGACCTCACAGCATTATGTTTTTCATCACTCTACCTTAATCACATACTGCTTGTGACCAGCAGAAAGGGGTTTGAGAGTGGGGGACAAGGAAGGTCTGAGAAGAGATCATTCCCTATTTGACACCAAAACTTCCCGGAGAATACACAGAATATGAACTGAGTTACCTGGAAACTTTCCTTGGGAAGATGATCTGTCAATGGAGGTAAGCTGGGCAGAGCCTTGGGAATGGAAGGTAGTAATCCAGTGTATTGTAACTGATATCCTGGCTCAAGGACCCAGATTGTGCAAGGTGGGCAGGGGCAGAAGGTAGAGGCAGGTTCTGGATGCTAGAACATTGCTTCTGGATAGGTTTTCCAGGATCGTTGGTTACAGAGGAGCTACAACCTTTCCCCGAGGCCACCTGGGTGAAACAGAGGCCTCCTTCAGTGGTCCTGGCATGCCATGTTGGCTTCTGTGCTAACCCAGCATCTATCTGTCTTCCTTTTCTTTTCTTTTCTTTTCTTTTCTTTTCTTTTCTTTTCTTTTCTTTTCTTCTTTCTTTTTTGGAGAGGTTTTTTGCTATAGGGCACGTGCATTCGCCAGAGAGACAGAGACAGACAGAAAGCGAGAAATCACCCCCCGGGGGGGATGGCCGCACCACAATCCCTTCTCCTCTATTCTCCTCTCGGAATCTCGGGCATGCACGCACGTGCACCTGGCTTGAATTTAAGCCACTCGGTTCAGGACTCAAACCATGGTTGACTATGTAGGAGTCCAGTGACACAGCCATTACACCAACTGCTGGTCCCACCCAGCATTTTTCTTGTCGATGGTTTGATCTCCAGGGTAGAAAGAGTGCCCTCGGCAGTTGTTTGGCACTGGTTTTCTAGTCAACTCCATCTCCTTCACGAGGCGACAATGTGACTTAAACACACAGCTCACAGAGGGTTTGTTCAGTGTGGCTTAGTTTCTGTAGGTCAGCCAACTCAGAGAACAGACAAAGCTGAGTTCTTTATGTGCAGAGTTGCGTAGCAACCAGGTGTTAGGCAGGAGGCTATCTGTCCCTTCCACCGAGCACCTGGCCCATGACCTTGAGAGGTGTCCTCCTCTGTGAGGTCTATTGGGAAGTAGAACATGGCCTTGTGTCATCTGAGGTCTCTGGACTTTCTCAGAGAGTCAGAGCCTCAGACAATACCTGTGAAATGAGCAGATGGGAGCTGATGCCAGACAGCTGCTTGGTGAGGCAGGTGACTGTGGTGCTGACTTTTTGCTGCCCCAGGCCTCTCTCCAGGTAGCCTTAGGAACACACCACCGTCCTGCAGAGGGCCCTGGTGGTCCCTCTTCCTTTCCTCTGTATTTCTGAGTTCATCATCCAGGTTTCAGACAATAGTAGCATGGGTGGATCAGCCCTATTTTCTTGTTTTCCTTCTTTAGATATGGGTATTTAGAAATATATTACTTTCCTTTTTTTCCTTTCCTTTTTTTTTTTTTTTCCTGTTTGTCAGAGGGCAAGTGTGTTCACCAGAGAATGACAGACAGCGAGGGGGCGAGATGGAGAAAGCATCCCCCAGTAGGGCGTGGTCATTACCTCAGTCCCTTCTCTTCCATTTTTTTATCCCATTTGGGTTTCGTGCATGCACACATACATCTGATGTGTTTTTCAGGCTGCCAGAGTTAGGCTACAGAGTCAGCCTTGTTACTTTCTATTTTCAAGTAGAGGACTATTAGTTCGAGGTGGGAAGAGCTAGGTGTTCTGTTTTTAAGTGAAAAAAATTTTTAAAGAATTATTTTATTGGGACCAGCAGTTAGTGTAATGACTATGTCGCTGGACTCCCATGTAGTCGACCGCGGTTCGCATCCCGGACCCGGTGGCTTAAAACTCACGCTGGGCGCGTGTGTGTGCGTGCCCAAAATCTCAAGAGGAGAATGGAGGAGAAGGGATTGCAGTGTGGCCATCCCCCCTGGGAGTGATTTCTCACTTTCTGTCTCTCTTGTCTGTCTCTGTCTGTCTGGTGAGCGCACTATAGCAAAAATCTCTCCAAAAAAAAAAAAAAAAAAGAATTATTTTATTTAACTTTATTTATTTATTTATTTCAATTTGACAAGAGAGGTACAGAGAGAGAGAGAGAGAAAGTGAGAAAGCAAGCTACCAGGTCCAGGACTTGAACTATAGTCGGCCATGTGGGAATCCAGCACCTTTAACCACCACACCCTTTTAAGTGAAATTTAAAGAAAAATTCAGAGATCCAGGTTTATTTCATAATGAACTGAAAAATTACAGAATATATAATAGGAAAAAAATCAGTACAACATTAAAGAAAATTCTGAAGAAAAAAAGTACAAACATCTTAAATTATACCACCTATAATGATGTTTTCATTTCTGAAAATCACCTTTTAATTCTTGTTTGTATGGAGACATAGCTTTCTGCAAAGTTGATGATCATGGTATATAAAGCCTTTTGATTTTGCTTTTTCATTTTCCATGACATTTTTCTGTTTCATTATCCAATTTTCATGATTATTTTTAACAGCTGAAAGTAATTTATCTTTAGCATGTACTGTAGTTTACTAAGTCATTTTCTTGCATATTTTGTTTCCATTTCTTTATTTTTGTATTCTTTGCTATTAAGACAATGATGCAATGAATATTTGTGTATATATAGTTTTTCTTCTTTTGCTGAATAAATTGTCTAGGATAAATTCCCAGGGGTGAGATTGTTGGATTATAAAGTATGAACATTTTTATGATTCATTTTATGTTGCTGTGTATTTTTTTTCCAGATGGATTGTACCAATTTATGCACCAGCAATATGTATAGTTTCCAATTTCATTTCAACTTCCCCAGGCTCAGGTTTTTTGTTGCTTTAATCAGTAGTTTTTGATATATGGTATTTAGGGGGAAATCCATAGGATCACAGGTGAGGTTTATACCAACACAAAATAAAAGTAATCTAATTTGAGGGACCAGCAGTTAGCGTAATGGCTATGCCGTTGGTCTCCCATGTAGTCGACCGTGGTTCGACCCGGACTTGGTGGCTTAAACTCATGCCAGGTGCGTGTGCATGCGTGTGTGCCCAAGATCCCAAGAGGAGAATAGAGGAGAAGGGATTGCGGTGTGGCCATCCCCCCTGGGGGGTGATTTCTCACTTTCTGTCTCTCTGTCTCTCTCTGTCTTTCTGGCAAGCGCATGTGCCCTATAGCAAAAAACCTCTCTCTCAAAAAAAAAAAAAAAAAAGTAATCTAATTTGAGCCTTAGCAATTTCTAAGAGCCTTTCTTTCCTGTGTTGGACAGATTTAAAAATTCATTGTACTAGGGGCCAGCAGGTGGCAGGGTAGTTAAGGACGCTGGACCCCCACATGGCTGATCTCAGTTCGAGTCCTGGACTGGTGGCTTGCTTTCTCACTTTCCCTCTTTCTCTCTCTCTCTCTCTCTCTCTCTCTCTCTCTCTCTCTCACTCTGTCCCTCTCTGGTCAAATTAAAATAAATAAATAAAGTTTAATGATTCTTAAAAAGAATTTATTGTACCACATGGCAATTGCATTCCTAGAAGTTTTGTTGGAAGCCAGGATGAAAAATCTTGCTGCAGTTAAACTCAAATAGCAGTATGTGAAGAGAGGAATTCTAGGATCTTTTAGAGCAGTTTATCCAATATAGCACAAAAATAAGGAGCTTAAATATTTGGGTTTGGGACCAGCAGTTAGCGTAATGGCTATGTCGCTGGACTCCCACGTAGTCGACTGCAGTTCCAGTCCCGGACCTGGTGGCTTAAAGTCACGCTGGGCACGTGTGCATGCGTGCCCAAGATCCTGAGTGGAGAATGGAGGAGAAGGGATTGCGGCGTGGCCATCCCTCCTGGGGGGTGATTTCTCGCTTTCTGTCTCTCTGTCTCTCTCTGTCTGGTGAGCGCATATGCCCTATAGCCAAAAAACCTCTCCAAAAAAAAAAAAAAAAAAAAAAAAAAATATATATATATATATATATATATATATATATATGTTTGGGTTTTAATTTAATTTTAGAGGATAAAATTAGTGGAAAGAACACAGAAGTTTAGATTGATTTCCTAGTTATAGTTTTTTTTTAGTTGAATGATATTGAACATATGACATATTCCTTTGAGCCTCAGTTTTCTTGTCTGTATAATGAAAAATAAGATTCATTTCTTCATTTTACAATTTTTAGTTTTGCTATAAGGCGCATGTGCTTGCCAGAAAGAGAAAAACAGAGACAGAGAGAGAGAAAGAGAGAGAGAGAGGGAGAAAGAAAGCATTCTGGGAGGATGACCACACTGCAATCCCTTCTCCTCCATTCTTCCTCTTGGGATTTTGGGCATGCAAATGATGTGTTTTTCAAGCTGTCAGGTGCAGGACTTGAACCTCACAGTCGTGCATTTGGGATCCAGCCACCTTAACCACCATACCACCAGCCTCCCCTAACTTCACAAATTTTTTAATAGTTTATTTCCTCCATGAGAAAGATGGAAACAGAGGACAAAGAGACAGATATCCCTAGAAGAGTCCTCACATCATAGTTCACTCCCAGTCCCAGACAGCGCAAATCACGGGCTGGCACTCAGGTCTGGTGTACTCAGGGAGGTCCAAGGATATGAATCCATGACCTTTCCCATGTGGGCCCAGTTGCATCACCACTGTACCTCTACTTGCCTCCTATTTTACAACTATTTATGTGCGTTGTTTTAGTCTGTTTTTGTGTTCCTAATGAAAATAGGAACTGAGTGATTTAAGAGACCAGGGGTTTAGTTTTACTTGCGTGTGGCTGAGAAATTCAAAGGCATCAAGAAATGGTAGAAGGCATAAACTTTTTTTTTTTTTTTAAGATTTATTTATTTATTTATTTATTGCTATTGTTATTTTAAAATTTGCTGTAGGGTGTGTATGCTCACCAGAGACAGAGAGGGAGAGAAAGTGAGAAAGCAAGCTGCCAGTCCAGCACTCAAACTGTGGTGACCTTCTGGGAGTCCAGCGAACTAATCACCATGCCACCTGCTGGTCCCTAGAAGGCAGAACTTTTAGCAAAGCAGAGCATGGTCTGTATCCATGTGACTTTTTTCTCTGTGTCATTTCTTTCTTTCTCTCTCTCCGTTTTTTGTTTTTTTTTTTTTTTTTTTTTTTTTTTTTAAAGTTTTTGCCATAGAACACATGTGCTTACCAGAGAGAGAGACAGAGAAAGACAGTGAGAGGGGAAGTGAGAAATCATCCCTCAGGGGGATGGCCACACTCCATTCCCATCTCCATTCTCCTCCTGGGATTTTGAACATTTTGAATATTTACGTGATTTTCAAGCCACCAGGTCTGGTACTCGAACTGTATACCCAGTCATGTGGGAATCCAGTGCCTTAGCCACCACACCACTTGCTAACCCCTCTCTGTCTCATTTCATCTCTCTCTCTCTCTCTTTTTTTCTTTTGCTTCTTATTTTATTTATTTTTCACTTCTTATTTTAAAAAGACCTGAATATAAGTTATACTTGATTCTCTATATACACACCAGGACTTAATCATGGAGGCCTTACCCAATCACTAGTCTTTTCCCAAAAGTCTCACTTTTAGACACCATCATTGGATTAAGTTTTCACCCCCTTTTTTTTTTTTTTTTTTTTTAAGCGTGAGAGATTTTTGCTATAGGACACGTGCGCTCACCAGAAAGACAGTGAAAGACAGAGAGACAGAAAGTGAGAAATCATCCCCTAGGTGGGATGGCCACATCACAATCCCTTCTCCATTCTCCCCTCAAGATCTTGGGCACACACGCACAGGCACCTGGTGTGAGTTTTAAGCTACTGGGTCCAGGACTCAGACCGCGGTCAACTATGACGTGGGAGTCCAATGACGTAACGATTATCTGCTGACCCCATTTTTCACTCTTATAATCCTGTCACAAAGACTGAGCACATGAATTTGGAGGGACATAGTCAGACTAGTATATAAGAAGTATGTACCATGATTCAGCACCGTATGTAGGTGCCAGGCAGTAAGGGGTAGGTACAGTGGTGAACAAGAAAGACAAAGCCCTACCCTAGACCTGTGTCTCAGACAGACAAACAGTAAGCCAACCAACAAATAATGTATCACATTCAACACAGTCTAACATAGAGCAGGTGCTTTCTCATTACCTAGTAGTTTCTTCTTGCATTTCGCCCCCTAAAATGAGCATTAATTTGGTAATTTGTTTCTATACCACCCACACAAAGAATGTTTGAAATTCTTACTCCCATTGTGACATAAAATGATTTGTTCCACTGTTCCCTGGCAAGGTTGAAGAAATACTGTAAATATATTCTTCCACTTGGATCCAGATGTGGTGAGAAGGAGGTGGCTTGTGACAAGGTACTATTATATGGGAAGGTTCCTGGCTTTCCACACTTTCAGTTGATGTTTCATTTAGTTTGGATTTCTCTATGACTTAAAGCGGAGATCACATGGTCACAAGCTGGTATGTTTTGTTTGACTCATGATGTTTTCTTATATTTTTAAATTTAACTAGTTATCAACATTTTAAAACTTAAATATGGGTTGACTTTGTGGCCTGGTCATTAAGGGAACTGAATCCCACTTGACAGACCATGCAGTTCGAATCCCAGTTTTCTTTCTTTCTTCTTTTTTTTTTTTTTTTTTTTTTTTTAAGAGAGATTTTTAATATAGGGCACATGTGCTCGCATAAGAGACAGAGGCAAAAGGACAGAAAACGAGAAATCTCTTCTTGGAGGGAATGGCCAGGCTTCAGTCTCTTCTTAATTCTCCTCTTGGGATCTTGGACATGCATGCACATGCTCCCAGAGTGGGTTTTAAGCCACCAGGTCCAAGGACTCGAACTACAGTCAGCTACATGGGAGTCCAGTGACATAACTATTTTTTTAAAAAGAATTATTTATTTTAATTTTATTTGTTCATTCATTTATTTTAATTTGACCAGAGAGAGACATACAAAGAGAGAGAAGAAAAGTGAGAAAGCAAGCCATCAGGTCCAGGACTTGAACCGTGGTCAGCCATGTGGGAGTATCCAGCGCCTTAACCACCGTGCAACCTTCTGGCCCCGCAACATAACCATTATGCCATCTGCTGATTTCTCGAATCCCAGTTTTCAAAACCTGGTGGCTTGGAAAACATGCTGGGCATGTGTACATGCCTGTCCAAGATCCTGACAGGAGGGAGAAATGGAGAAGGGATTGCCCTATGACCACACCCTGTTGGAAGTGCTTTCTCTCCATCCCTCTCCCTTTCTCTGTCTCTGCTGAGCACACACTAAGGCAATTTTTAAAAATTTTTAAAATATCCAAATTTCTACTGTTTTGGAGAACTAATATTTGGCAGCACTGGACCCAGGTTCTTTAGGTGGAACACTTCACTTCATTTAGACTGCCTGGGCCCTAGAAGTGTTTGAATTTGTTACCCACTAGCTTAAATGTAGTCTCCCAGACTGTGTTCTCTTCTACCCTCCCAGGTCAGGGGAGGTATGAAAGAGAGAAGAGCTAAGTTAATGGTGAAAAGCAGCCAGAGGAGGGAGGCAGAAAAGGAATTAGTGGGCCTTCCCCGCTTATCCTCAGAGCAGAAACCTATTGCCTGAATGTGCCTTTAAATTAACCTTTACACTCATAGAATTACTTCAGTTGCTCTTCAGAGACTGGAATGAAATACCTATTTGTTTATGTTCTTACCCCCTGTCGTGCTCACTGGTGGTGGGCAGTCTGCCACCTCCCTGAATTCCTCAGGACTGATAAGTTTGGTCTAATACAGCAGTTCTGAAAATGTGGTCTGTAGACCTGATGGAGTCTCCTGCAATCCTTTTGGAGGAACTGGCATTAATTTTCAGGGGGTTCACAAGGTCAAGACGATTTTTGTAGTAATACTAACATGTTGTTTGCTCTTTCCACTGGTTGACATTTGCACTTGTGGTGCCAAAGCAATGAATGGCATGTAAAACTGGTGCTTTGGGCATCAACGAACAAGTCATTGTATTCTTCACTAGGGAGATGCAGTTAAACAACAAAAAAAGCTAGTTTAACTTAAGAATGTTCATATTGAAGCAGTAAAAATTTAATAAAGTCTCAATTCTTTTTTTTTCTTTTTGGAGAGGTTTTTTTTGCTATAGGGCGCGTGCGCATGCTAGAAAGACAGAGACAGACAGAGAGATAGAAAGCAAGAAATTATCCTCCCCCCCCCCCCCCCGAGGGGGATGGACATGCCACAATCCTTTCTCCTCCATTCTCCTCTCGGGATCTTGGGCACACACGCACTTGTGCCCGGCGTGAGTTTAAGCTGCCAGGTCCGGGACTCGAACCACAGTTGACTACATGGGAGTCCAGCAACATAGCCATTACGCTAACTGCTAGTCCCTCAATTCTTTTTTTTTTTTCTTTAAATTTTTTCCAGAGGGTACATGCATTTGCCAGAGAGAGAAAGAGAGACAAATGGAGGGATAGGGAGAAAGCATCCTCTATGGAGCATAACCATGTCACAGTCCCTTCTCTTCCATCTTTCCCTCCTTTTTGGATTTTGGGCATATACTCACATGTATCCAGCATGTTTCTTAAGTCTCTAGGTCTGTAACTCAAACCATGTGGTAAGCTATATGAGATCCAGCTTCCTTAACCTCCAGATCACAGACTGACTCAAATCTCAATTCTTGAATATGCATCTTTTTAATACCCTGTGTGAAGGAGACCAGCAGGTGATGTCATGGTTACGTTGCTGGACTTCCATGTAGTTGACTGCAGTTCAAGTCCTTGACCTGGTGGCTTAAAACTCATGCCAGGCATGCGTACGTGCCCAAAATCCCAAGAGGAGAATGGAGAAGAAGGGATTGTGGTGTGGCCATCACACTGGGGGATGATTTCTTGCTTTCTGTCTCTCTGTCTCTGTCTCTTTGGCAAGTGCATGAGCCCTATAGCAAAAATCTCTTAAAAAAATTCTATGTGAAGAAATTAGATGTATGCACAAAGTACCTCTGCTAAATGAGAAACTGCATTTGTGCTGTTGCTTGAATTGCAGGCCAAAGTAGCTGCCTTTTTTGCTTGTTTGTTTTCATGAAAGACCAATTTTGCTTGAACATTGGACAAACAGTGGTTATTCAGGCTTGAGAATTTAGCAGAAATTTTCTAAAAATAAAGTGGTAGTGGGGCCAGAAGTGGCATGGTAGTTAAAGTGCTGGACTCTCACATGACTAACCACAGTTTGAGTCCTGGACCTGGCAGCTTGAAAATCATACTGAGCTCATGTGTGTGCTTGCCCAAAATCCCAAAAGGAGAATGGAGCAGAAGGGATTGCGGCGTGACCATCCCCATCAGGGAGGTTGAATTCTCACTTTCTCTCTCTCTCTGTCTCTGACAAGCACATGTGCCCTATGGCAAAAACCTAAAAATAAAATAATTTTAAAAAAATAATAAAATGACAGTTTTTGTTGCCAATGATAAAATTCAAGCTTTTAAGCAAAACTGAGAATTCTGGTTAAGTTTTGCTGTCTCCGTGAGTTTGACAGCTTCCTGATACTTAAAGAACTTCCTAATACTTAACTTTAAAAAGAACTTTCGTTCTTTCTTTCTTTTTTTTTTTTTTTTTTTGAGATATTTTTGTTATAGGGTGCGTGCATTTGCCAGAGAGACAGAAAGCGAGAAATCACCCCCCAGGGGGGATGGCCTTGCCACAATCCCTTCTCTTCCTTTCTCCTCTAGGGATCTTGGGTACGCATGCATATGTGCACGGCGTGAGTTTAAGTCACCAGGTCCAGGACTTGAACCACGGTCGACTACATGGGAGTCCAGCTACATAGCCATTACATTAACTGCTGGTCCCAATAGATTTAGGTTTTTAAAAATGTATTAAATGGCCCATATTTTTTACTTTGCTGTGGTATATTGTCCCACAGACTCTTTATTTACATGAATTCCTGTGTCTATTTACGTTTTTTTCCATGAACCTCTTCCCATCACAGTCAGCTTCTGGTATCTACTATTGCCAACTGTATGTCTGTTAAAGGCTGGATTTTCTACATATGCTGTATATAAAACAATATATAGTAGATCAACAGCAGAAGCCCATATAAGAATCCAGCCGTCTGGTATTACACTGGACATTAAGAAGGTTTGCAGATCTAAAAAACAACCAGGTATAGTGTCGCACCCCTGTTGTCCTAGCTACCCTAGAGTTCTTCCTGAAAATTACGTTATTCATTTTTTAAAAATAATTATTTTATTGGGGACAGTAGGTGGCATGGTAGTTAAAGGCACTGGATTCCCAAATGGCTGACCATGGTTCAAATCCTGGACCTGGGGACTTGCTTTCTCGCTTTCCCTTTCTTTCTTTGTCTCTGGTCAAATTAAAAAATAATAACAACAAATAGAATTAAATAAATAAATAAATCTTTAAAAACAAAAGAATTATTTTATTTAACTTTATTTATAAACCATCGTCGGCCAAGTGGGAATCCAGCTCCCAACCACCATGCCACCATCTGGCCCCCAGATACTACTTTTTTGAAACATGAACTAGTATTACTTTTTTAGTTAAAATTTCTAATGTAAATAGCAATAGTTTAACTCACATAATAAAACTACCTTTGGGCTTTTGAATAATTAAAAAAAAAATGTACAGGTCAGCCCATAGCCTAGTGGTTAAGAGAGCCAGATCCCAGGGCTGGCAGGTGGCGTGATGTTTAGTTAAAGGCTGACTGTGGTTCAGGTCCCAGACTTGGTGGCTTGCTTTTTCATGTTCCTTCTCTCTCTCTGTCTCTCTGTGATTAAATTGGAAAATAATAATAATAAAGATAAAAAAATAATTCTTTTAAAAGAAAAAAAAGAGAGAGAGCCAGATCCCACATGGTAACTGTTTTCAAGTCCTTACCCCAGTGGCATGAAAAACATGCTGGGCTATTCTTGTAAGCTGCTTGAGGTGTTCTTCAAAAATAGCTGGCCCACTTCCCCTAAAATCTTGTCCTGATGGATATATAGATGATCCAGACTATTTATACTTAAAAAAAACTCTCTATTTTCAGAATGAAACATCAGTTTTTAAATTTATTTTTCCCACGAGTGAGAGAGAGTCATAGAGACAGCACCCCCAACAGTGTCCTACCACTACAATCTACCCTCACTTTTAACCAGGATCAGATCATGGGCACGTGTGTGTCCACCATGCTCAGGGAGACCTCTGGACTTGAACCAGGAACTGTGCCATGTGGTATTGCCTCAAAGAGTGTTTCATTCTACTGCTGCACTGCTGTCTGGCTCTTGAAACACTAATTTTAAGAGATTATTGGAGAAAACTCAGGAAATAAATGTGTGGCTCTCAGTTTAAGACACATTTCACTGGCTAAAAAGTGTAGAGTTTATCAGCAGACTGACCTAGACTTGAATTTGAACTGCTGTTTACCGTCTGTGTGCGATATCCAATCTCTTTGAGTCTTGGTTTCTTCAGTCTGTCCCTCATGGTTTTATTTAATTTGTAATGTATAATGCCTCTATTCAAGGGAGTTTGGGAGGGTTGAAATAAAGTATATAGAATACCTGGCATAAACTTGGCACTGAATAAAGTTCCCTTTTCCAAAAGTAAGTCTTGGCTCAAGCTTATCTACCAATAAGGGGAGGCACAAGTCAATCTGGGACACTTATAAAGGCAAACCAACTCTGTAAGAAACAGTCAACCTGGTAGACACATCCAGGCTTTGTTTTCTCTGGCATAGATGCTGAACTAACTCTCTGGGCCTAAACTGAGGCCAAGGCATAAGCCTCTGCTTTGGGGAGGGGCAAGGCCTGGAATTTTGAGACCCTGTTTTTGTAAGTCTTCTCCCTGTCCAGGAACTTCCTCTGCCCCTAAGAAATAAATCACTCCACTTTGTGCTTTTCTTACAGGGAGTGGAGCTTGCTCGCTCTACATGCTGCTTCACATCGGAGGATATCAGTGGGAAAGCTCTGGTCTTGGGCACAGGCATGGGCATGGACATGGGCATGAACTTGATGGGGCTGACCCCGGCTGACCAGAAATACTGCCCCAGGAGTGGAGAGATAGAGGCCACTGTAGTGACCTGTTCATTGTGCAGACAGGATCTGCAAGGTGTGGGCTCCTGGCTTCTACCCTGCCAGCACTTACTCTGTAAAGACTGCTTCCAAGGCTTGATCCAGGAGCTGGGGCAGTTTGCCAAGGTTCACAGTTTTGTCCTAGATGGTGAGTACAAAGGCATTACATGTATATCTCCTTCTACATAATAGGTCTCTTCCTGTTACATAGGCGCTGAATTTCAGGTGTAGAAAGACTCACAATTCAAAAGCCCAAGGGATACTCATTGCTGAAAACAACTCTTCGGGGAATCTGTTGAGACAAAGCAAATCCTCTGATGCCTAATATGTCTGTTTTGTAAGTTGGGACTCTTCATGTTTGGGATTTCCTTAAATTGGTGGCAGACTAAGTAGCCTGGGAAGGTATTGCTTCAAAGTTTGGTTGACTCCCCAGGTGGACAGGCTGCATCCTGGCTCACTAAACTTCCAAGGCAGAGGTAGAATCGCTGACCTTTTGGGGTTGGTCAGGAGCAGATTTTAAACAGAAGCACTCTGACTCATGAACCATTCACTGTTTAAGCTTCTGCCCAGCAGTGAGGAGCCTATGTCTTGCTCCTAAATGTCAAGTTTCCTAGGAAACAATACCATTGAGAACTGTGAAATTCTTAGAGAACCAGGTCTTTTCATTTCAGCGTTCTAGTACAGGGCAGGTAATAGAGATGCCGTAAATATCCCTTGAATGAAATTGTACTATGAGAAAGTCAGACAAGTTGGTAACATCACCTCAGATCTTTTTTGTTTTGTTCTCTGCAGTGTTTCCAGAATGATTTATAGCACAAACCTGGACTGTCTTTGAGGCATTATAGCATTGTGGTTTATAGAATTGTGATTAAGAGTGTCTTTTAGTTCTAGATTTGAGCTCTCTCAACCCTTGGGCAAGATACCTAACCTCTCTGTGTCTTCTCAGAGTTGGAGCACAGAAAAGACATGATCTACTTTGATTTTAAAAATTAATTTATGATTTTTAAATGTACAACTTAAATTTAGTTCTTCTTTAAGCTTTTACTTGTATGAATCTTATTTTTCTATTTAT
This sequence comes from Tupaia tana, assembly GCA_026018925.1. Classification (NCBI taxonomy): domain Eukaryota; kingdom Metazoa; phylum Chordata; class Mammalia; order Scandentia; family Tupaiidae; genus Tupaia; species Tupaia tana. Next base: position 22,627,626 of record JAKSZU010000012.1, read on the forward strand.
AATGAAGTATAATTCTTTTTTTCCCCTCTTTTAGTTTTTTGCTATAGAGCACATGTGCTCTCCAGAGAGAGACACAGAGAGACACAGAGAGATACAGAGAGAGGGAAAGTGAGAAATCATTCCCCAGTGGGGATGGCCATGCTGCAATCTCTTCTCCACTCAGGATCTGGGACTTATATACACACACACCCAGCATGATTTTCAAGTCACTGGATCTGGGCGTAAACCTCATGGAGTTGGCTATGTGGGATCCGGCACCTTAACCTCCATGCCGCCAATGAACTACATCTTAACAATGACTTTTAAGGGACCTTGATTGATATTTGAACTTATTTACAAACTTTGTTAATACTTTGTTATGTAAGTTAAATGTATTTTCTTTTCTTTATAAGTACTTCAATTATCTAGCAAATAGGCATTTCTAATTACTTAACTCCTAGAAATCTAGTAAGTTAAATTTATAAATATGGTGAATCATTAATATGTCTTATAGGTACTAGCACTGTTGGGTTAATAACCAGAATATATAAAGACCTACAACTCAATAATATAGATACCAGTCTTAAACCAGCCCATGTTGTGGTGGTTAAGGGGCTGGGTCTCATATGACTGACTACACAGTTGGAGTCTTGGACCCTGCAACTTGGGAAACATGCTGTGTGTATGTGTGTGCCCAAAATACTGAAAGGAGGGAGAATGAAGGAGAACGGATGTAGTATGGCCATTCTCTGTAGGAGGTACTTTTTCGCTTTACTCTCTTTTCTGTCTCTCTCCCAGCAGCACACATGCAACAGCAATAACAGCAAAATCAAAAAAAATTTCATTAAAAAATGGGCTAAGGGGAACAGCAGTTAACATAATGGCTATGTTGCTGGATTCCCATGTAGTTGACCATGGTTCGAGTCCTGGACCTGGTGGCTTAAAAATCATGCCGGGTGCATGTGCGTGCGTGTCCAAGATCCCGAGAGGAGAATGGAGGAAAAAGGATTGTGGCATGGCCATTCCCCCGGGGGGGGGGGGGGGGTGTGATATCTCATTTCGGTCTCTCTGTCTCTCTCTGTCTGGCGAGTGCACGTGCCCTATAGCAAAAACCTCTTCAAAAAAAATGGGCTAAGGATTTTAATAGAAATTTTTCCAAACAGGATATACAAATGGCTAATAAGCACACGCAAAAAATACTCATCATTGCTATTCATTAGGGAAATACAAATCAAAGCCATACTGAGATACTACCTTACACCTGTTGAGATTGCTATAAAAAAAAAAAAATCCCAGAACATAACTGTTGGCAAAGATTAGACAAATTGGAATCCTGGTGCACTGTTGCTGGTAATATAAATTAGTGTAGCTGCTGTAGAAAACAGTATAGCACCTCCTCAAAAAATTAAAAATATTTTAAAAAATTTGTCCCATTGCAAAACAACCAAAACATTCTAACAGTTTGTACTCAGATGGTTTAACAAGTGTGTTTAAGTTCTTATTCTAATTTAAACTAATACTGGAAACTATGGTTGATGAATTGTGAGTATAGTTTTTGCAAGAAGGAAACTCTAAATAATGAATTTGGATTCAAATAAAAGGTATTGACCCTACATAAAAAATTGGCAAATGATACACATTTATATATATGAATGAAATAAAGATATATATATATTTAAATGACTTCCTGCCTTAACCAATCTTGTTAATTAACAGTTAACTAGTCCCTATTAAACTACATAAAATGCGGGACCAGCAGTTAGCGTAATGGCTATGTCGCTGGACTCCCACGTAGTCGACCGCAGTTCGCGTCCCGGACCCGGTGGCTTAAAAAAAAACTCACGCCGGGTGCTTGTGAGTGTGTGCCCAAGATCCCGAGAGGAGAATGGAGGAGAGGGGATTGCGGTGTGACCATCCCCCCCTGGGGGGGTGATTTCTCGCTTTCTGTCTCTGTCTGTCTGGCAAGCGCACACGCCCTATAGCAAAAAAACTCTCAAAAAAAAAAAAAAAACTACATAAAATGGCTAGTCCTATAGTAGGAAAATCTGGCTCAAGGATGGAGCCCTTTATCTTTGATAGGAAAGAATGCGTTTAATATGTAGTCATGTCTCCTAGAAATGGAACTCAGTCTGCAATAGTCTGTGATTGTGACACGGAGCTGCTTTCACTTGAATCTATGTGGACCTCTAGTAGGTCGAAAGCATTGCATCTCAGGTCATTATTAACAATAATGGCCTCTTGGGACCAGCAGGTTGCATGGTGGTTAAGGCGCTGGACGCTCCCACATGGCTAACCAGGTTCGAGTCCCAGACCTGGTGGCTTGCTTTCTCACTTTACCTCTCTCTTTCTATTTGTGTCTCTCTCTGGTCAAATTAAAATAAATGAATAAAAAAATAAAAATTAAATAAATAATTATTGAAAAGAAATAATGGCCTCTTGATGTTTTATCTTTAGCCTATATCCACTGGTTCCAGGGATGGAGGTTTCTAACTTAGAGAAATGCTAAAACCAGATCAAAGATTAAAAAAAAAATAGAATTGCCATGTTATTTAGCAATTTCACTTCTGGGTATCTATCCAGAAGAATTTAAAGTAGGGATTCAAAGAAATAATTTATATGTCATGTTCATAGTAGCATTCTTTGCAATAGCCAAAGGTGGAAGTAACCTATATGTCCTATGACAGATGAGTGGATAAACAACATTTTATATATACATATAATGGAATATTATCCAGCCTTACTAAGAAAGGAAATTAGGACACATACTACAAAATGGACGAACCTTAAGGACATTTTGCTAAATTAATTGAAATAAGCTTGTTACAAAATGATAAATACTGTATGATTACAGTTACATGAGGTACCTAGGGTGGTCAGATTCATAGAGACAGAAAGTAGAAGGGTGTTTGCTGGGATCTGGGAGGTAGGTAAGAGTGAGGATTTGTTGTTTAATGGATATACAGTTTCAGTTTTGCCTTTTCTTTTTCTTTTTTTTTTTTTTTTTTTAAAGACTTTTGCCATGAGAATGTGCATTTGCCAGAGAAAGAAAGAGAGGGATTTTGGGGCATGCTTGGTGTGGTTTTCGAGCCATTGGGTACAGGATTCAAACTGCGTAGTTGGTGAGATGGGTTGCAGTGCCTTACGCACCACTTCATGTGCTGGTCCATGTTTTACTCATTTTTATTTATTTATTTAATACATTTAATCACTATTTTTGAAGAACTGTAGGAGGAATTTGTCATATATTCTGATGGGGCTTCAGGAAAGTTATGATGTATTTTTGCTTAGGAAAACATAGAAAAATATGTCATGACTTTCCAGACGACCCAATAGATATCAACTCCTTATCAGATGTATTATTTAAAAATGTTTTCTACCATTCTATGGATTTTCTTTTCATTCTGTTGCTAGTGTTTTTCTCCTATGTTTTCTTCTGAGAGTTTTATAATTTTCCCTCTAAGATTTAGATCTCTGGTCTTAATTAAGATTTTTTTTGGGACCAGCAGTTAGCATAATGGCTATGTCACTGGACTCCCACATAGTCGACCGCGGTTCGAGTCCCAGACCCGGTGGCTTAAACTCACGCTGGGCGTGTGTGCGTGCATGCCCAAGAGCCCGAGAGGAGAATGGAGGAGAAGGGATTGCGGCGTGGCCATCCCCCCTGGGGGGTGATTTCTCGCTTTCTGTATCTCTGTCTCTCTCTGTCTGTCTGGTGAGTGCACGCGCTCTATAGCAAAAACCTCTCAAAAAATATTTTTTTATGTGAACTAATCATACATGTCTTAAGTTTGCTTGGCACTAAAATCAGAACATTAAATCTATAGTAATGGTAATTATTATAATCACAATGTTTGTTGTCAAGTTATCATAAGTGTAATGGTGAATGAAAACATAAGCTTTGGTATCTATATATTTGATCATCTTAGTGTGAGTCTTGAACCGCCTGCTACTTAATGGTTGTATAACATGGGCAAGTTACTTCATCTCTCTGTTGCTGAATTTTCTTGCCTATAAAATGAGGATGATGTTAGTAACCAACTCATAAGATTTTTTTTTTTGAGAGGTTTTTGCTATAGGGTGCGTGCACTTGCCAGAAAAAGAGAGACACGGAGAGACAGAAAGTGAGAAATCACCCCCCCCCCCAAGGGGGATGGCCACGCCACAATCCCTTCTCCATTATCCTCTTGGGATCTTGGACACACACACACACACACACACACACGCGCGCGCCCGGCGTGAGTTTAAGCTACCAGGTCTGGGACTTGAACCGTGGTTGACTACATGGGAATCCAGTGACATAGCCATTACACCAACTGCTGATCCTCTAACTCATAGGATTTTTATAAAGATTAAATGAGAACAGGAACTAGCAGTTGGCTATATATAGTTGACCGTGATTTGAGTCCCGGACCTGGTGGCTTAAACTTACGTTGGGTGCGTGTGCATGCATGCCCAAGATCCCAAGAGGAGAATGGAGAAGGGATTGCAGTGTGACCATCCCCCCAGAGGGTGATTTCTCGCTTTCTATCTCTCTGTCTGTCTCTGTCTTTCTGGCGAGCGCACACGCCCTATAGCAAAAACTTCTTAAAAAAAAAAAAGATTAAATGAGAACATACACATAAATTATTCCATACTATGTATCGTATTTAGTAAGAGACTAAGAAATTTTGAAACGTACCATTCTTTAGAACTTATGAAACTGTAAAGTGGAAAAAAAAAATCCCATTAAATGGAAACATGTGATTTGGTCCTAGAGAGGCATCCTATATTCTTTAGTGTGTCCTGTGGTCTGGCTATGCCGTTGTTATCTTCATGCATTTATGGGTGAGCGGAAGAATAGGCTTCTTTTCGATTATTTGGGGTTATTAGGACTCTGCACGATGTCTTATTTCACAGGTGTTTATTAACTCTTTCGTTTCAGGCCCTATGGCATTTAAGACACAGAGATGAAAAGACAGGGCCTTTGCCTTCAAGAAGCTCATATATTCTTTTTGTTTGTTTGTTTGTTTTTAAATTATTTTATTTAACATTTATTTATTGTTAATTTGACCAGAGAGGAACAGAGCGACCAAGCGAGAGAGAGAGAAAGTAAGCGGCCAGGTCTGAGACTTGAACCACAGTCGGCCATGTGGAAGTCCAGCACCCTTAACCATCACACCACCTGCTGGCCCCAGAAGCTCATATATTTTAATGAAGGACATATAAGTAAACAGATGAAAATAATATAATGAAGAGAAGATGGTTTAGATTTCAAGAAATAGGGCCAGCCAGTGGCCTAGATCCCACATGGCCAACTGCAGTTCTAGTCCCAGCCCTGGCATGTGTGTTGTGTATATGTGTGTGTGAGCCCAAATCCAGACAAAATAGAGAAATGGAAGAGAAAGAATTGTGGCATGACTACGCCCCTTTGGGAAGTACTTTTTCCTTTGTCTTTCTCTGGTGAGTGCATGTACCCTCTGGCAGTTAAAAAAAAGTTCAGGACCAGCAGATGACGTATCAGTTATGTTGCTGGACTCCCATGTGGTCGGTTACAGTTTGAGCCCCTGTCCCAGCAGCTTGAAACTCATTCTGGGGACGTGTGCATGCATGGCCAAAATCTCAAGACAAGAATAGAAGAAAAGGGACTGTGGCATGGCTATCCCCCCTGGAGGGTGATCTTTCACTTTCTGTCTCTCTGTCTCTGTCTCTCTGGTGAGTGAATGCACCCTATACCAAAAACCTCTCTAAAAAAAAAGTTTTGGTGGTTAAGGGGCACTGGATTTTCATGTGACTGACTGTGGTTCAAGCTCCAGACCTGGTGGCCTTATGATCACGCTGGGCATGTGTTTGTGGGTGTGTCCAAAATTCCAAGAGGAGAATGGAAGAGAAGGGATTGTGGCATGGCCGTCTCCCCAGGGGGTGATTTTATTACTTTTCTCTCTCTCTGGTGAATGCACATGCCCAATAGCAAAAATGGTATTAAAAAAAAGAGAGAAGAAGTTAAAGTAATAACTTTGAGAGGTTCTCCATGCACTAGGACTGATGAATACCAGTTGCTCTCTGAATATTTTTTGTAGACTAAAAGAATAGCATCCAAATGAGCTGTGTAATAAAAGGCAGAGTTGGCACCTATCTCTGGCAAGTCTAGTGAGATACTCAATATCTCAACTTAGATTTCTGGTCTGTAGTTTGAGAAGCCATGCTTGGGAGTCTTTTTTTTTTTTTTTTTTTTTTAAGAATGTTTAGTGTTGCCACTTTATTTAGCAGAATAGGAGCACAGACTTCATAGAAGGCTTTTCCTCTTTCTGCTAATCTGGGATTTTTAAAAGTAAAATGTGGTCCCAGCTGGTGGCATAGTGGTTAAGGCACTGGACTCCCATGTGGTTGACTGTGGTTCTAGTCTCGGATCTGGTGGCTTGAAACTCATGCCGGGCATGTGTGTGTGTGTGTGTGTGTGTGTGTGCCCAAAATCTCAAGAGGAGGATGGAGGAGAAGGAATTGCAGTGTGGACATCTTTGGGGGGTGAGGGAGGTTGATTTTTTGCATTCTGTCTCTCTCTCTCCAGCCAGTGCACATGCCTTGCAGCATAAATCTCTATTAAAAAAAAAAAGTAAAATGTGCAGGTAAAAGGTAGGCAGGAGAGATAGCTAGAGGCTAAAGAATAAATAGGTATTACTATCACTGCTTTGAGCCAAATGGGGCCACATTGCATGGGGCTGAGTCCATTTACATAAATCTATTTCTCCTAGTTGCTGATAGAGCTGAGCAGTTGCTGAGTTGAATAAAAGAGGGACTGGGAAGGGTTGAGCTGAGGGCCTGTCCAGCTAGTTTTTAACCCTAATTCCTCAGTGGAGCCTCCCCAGGCCTATACTCCTGCATTAGGGTTCAGAACTGAGGGAATGGCATGAGGTGCACATCTTACCATTTAGCTGGTTTGTACCTTTCATCTCTACTACCCCACAGCATAATAGAACCTGACCCAGCATGCAAGTTTTGGCAAATATTTTATTGCATATGTAACTTAATAGTGACTCTAGCCTTGCCTAGAAGCAAGATTTTTTTTCACTTGTAATACTACCCCTTTGCATTGTTCACGTTGGAGGAGGGGGCACTGTACAGGGCACTTGTGACTGTGTTGTGTTTTTCAAACTTCACAGCACACCTGAAGGATAGGCATTGTTATTCCCATTATACAGATGAAAAATTCCTGAGGGTTGGGAAATGTCCAGTCTGAGGTCCAACAAATACAGTCTAACTCAGGTTCACCTATTTTCAAAGCTTGTGATCTGTACTGTAACACTTTGCTCAGGGGGAAAATCCACACATCTGGAATCACTGGACTGAGGGGGAGATAGCATGGAGACTCTGTGCAAAGAACCAACCCTGTGGCCTGAGCTATCAAGTGTTAAGTCCTTCACTAATGCAGCCACAGCCTGGCCATGACTCTCCTGGGCAACTCCAGCGCACCAGGAAGATAGTTTTGCATCAGGTCTCAGGCTCCAGGGGACAAACTGGACAAGGTCTTTGGAAGCTAGGAGTGGGACCAGAGAGGTGGAGCGTGGGAGTGTGCTGAGCCTGCAGTGGTTTACTGGAGCTTCAGACCCGAAGTAGAAAGGCTGGTTATGGGAAATGGATCTACTTAGCTAATGAGAATAGCTACTTGGAACTATTTGCTTTTATGTCTAATTGAAAATGGTCCCAGGACAAATTCTATCTGGAAAGTTGGCTATTGAGTCCCGAAGTGATACCTTAAATGAATCAAGCAAGCTCTGAAGGGAACTGGCATCCTTGAAATGGACGTTTACTCTGTGCTGCCTCTGTCTTCAAGATTCTTGGGGTTTCTATGGTTTTATTTGTTGTCTCAGGGAGGGAAAGAAAGCAGTTAATTGGATATTTCCTTTCCATATGAGTAAAATGAACATTATTTATTCTTTTTAAATCTACTGAAAGATGCTTGCTGGAATACCATGATTCTGAGATCCAGATTCCAGAATCTACTTGTTTGGTGTCCTACTTTTTCCAGTTTCAAAGTGGCAGATGCAAGAGGTGGGAAGAGCCTTGGTCTCGAAGTCATAAGCCCTAGACCTCTGGGCTCCAGCATTAAGTGACTAGATGGTCCCAGGCCCTTTTTGACTTCATAAACTCCAGTAACACCAGGTAACCACTATAACCCAATGCTTTCTGAAGCTAGGAAAGGTGTCAGCATATTCCTTGTACACTCCTAATGCTGAAAGGGGGAGCAATCACTATCCCTCAGTGGGCAGGCCTTGGGGCTTTGGGAAGATCCAAAGAGAGAAAGAACTGATGCAAGATGCTACAACCTCAGAGTCAGAGAGGGAAATGGCTCTTATCTTAATGAGCAGCTCACCTGGAGGGGCTCTAATGGCTGGCATGAGAGTAGGGGGCAGACGGTAGGATCTCAGCTGCAGGAGCTAGGAGGCAGGGGAGTGCAGTTTGCTCATTCCAGGTGCTTAGTTGTGTGTCCACCCTTGTAGATTCTGCTGTGAGCGATGACCCAAGTTTCGCAGGTGGAGGGCAGGCTGCTGAGCTGGCTGAGCTGGATGTGCAGCAGGTGCAGAATCTGGAGCTCCAGAGCCCTGTCAGCGGGCTAGCTTTTTAGTTCATGAACAGTTTCCTCACCTTAATTGGCTCTCTAGGGCCCTGGGAGCAGCACTGGCACCTCAGAACAGTACCTGTTACTGGGAGTGCAATTCCCCTGGTGATGGGAAGGAGGCAGGCTGTGTGGGGGATGTGCTTGCTGCTGCCGGTATTGCTTGGAAGGCTATAACTGGAACAGATGTGCTGAGGGAAGAGGTTCAAGGTGGCCATTATTGATGGGTGGGGTCTTAGAGGGGTCTCGTCACTGGAACTCTCCCATTCTAGAGGGATTAGTCAGGGCCAGCAGGTGGTGTAGTAGTTAAGGCACTGGACTCTCACATGGCCAGCTACTCAGTTAGAGTTCTGGACCCAGCAGCTTGAAAATCATGGTGAGGATGTGTGCATGCGTGTCCAAAATCTAGAGAGGAGAGTGGAGGAGAAGGGATTGCAACATGGCCATCCCCTCTAGTGTTGATTTCTCACTTTCCCTCTGTCTCTCTCTAGCAAGCACACACACCCTATGGCAAAAACCTACAAAAAAGAGAGAGAGATAGGACTAGTCATGGTTGAACACTGTGGAGACCAGAGAGCAGGAAAAGTCTTTGGAGTTCATCTCCAACTGCTCACTGCATGAATAGGGCCACCGGGAGTCCAGAAAGGGCTAGGGTCCTGCTGAAATCACATAATTTATCACTTGAAGAGCTGGGAAAACAAAGCCAGTTCCATGCCTGATAATCCAGGCTTGCCTAGGCTTGAGGGCCAGCAGGAATCACAGGCCTGGAGTAGGTTGCTGCTGTTGGTTCCTGCACTGTCTCTCTTTACAGGCTAAGTTGGAAATGGGGTCAGTGACTACATGGCGTGTATGATGTCATCAGTTTTTGGACTGACTCTGGAGATTTGGGGTGAAAAGAGATAGAGCTGCCACCTGGGTCAGTGAGGGTTTATCAAATGAGTATGCACCTTCTACATACTCCTATGGCTATTTTCTCAGCACTTTCTTAGTACTTTCCTGTTTCACAGTAGGCTGTGGGCCAGGCGACCATCTCCAGCCTCAGCCAGGTGGCTGAGATTCATGCCCAGGTTCTTACTCCTGGCTCAGATCTGCTGCCTGGCCCTGCCCTGCAGTCCGCAGATACTCCTGCCTAATCTCAAGTGTATTCTCTTTCTTTCCTAGAGTGATATGTTTTCCGACCTCACTTTACCTATTGCTACTCTGGATGATACACCCAAATCCTCTAGCTTCAACTGTGATCACTCCCTTTGACTCTGGGCCTGCACTTCCAGGTACCTAAAGGCTACCAACTGCTTGACGCTTAGAACAGAAACTTAGCAGGGCCTTCAGGGTTCTTCCCAATCTGGCCTCATATTAATTTTATGGTCTCATTTCCTGCTATTTCTCTAAAGATAGCCTTACCAATATTTCCGCAAGCGGCCTCATGTTTTGACATTTATAATCCTTTTTATGATGTTCCCTCCTCCTGAGTGTCTTTTCCTTGTTAGTAACATCCAACATAAACCTGAAAGTCCAGTTCAAATGTGACCCAGTTATCATAACTACATCTCACAGGGATGGAAGTGGAACCAATAGTATCCCCATAATCAGAATTGAACTCGAAAGGGTGAGGTTAGGACAGTTTACAGAGCTGTTACTTTAGGCCTAGGGTCAGTAAACTTTCTACAAAGGGCTGGATGGTAATATATTTGGCTTTACAGGTCAGTCATACAGTCTTTGTCACACTTATATAGCTCTGCTGTTGCACAAAAGCAATGACGATCAGAATGGAAACAAATTGGCTTGACTGTGTTCTAATAAACTTATGTTCTTTATTTATAAAAACAGGTGGCTGGGCCAGCAGGTGCCGCAGTGGTTAAGGCAGCTGGATTCCCACATGGCCAACTGCGATTCAAGTCTCAAACCTGGTGGCTCAAAACCCATGCCATGTGCATTTGTGTGTATGCCCAAAATCCTGAGAGGAGAATGGAGGAGAAGGGATTGTAGTGTGGCCATCCTCCCTGAGGAGTGATTTCTCACTTTCCTTCTCTCTGTCTCTTCTCCAGTGAGTGCATGTGCCCTATGGCAAAAATCTAATAAATATATACATACAGGTAGCTATAGTTTTCTGACACCTGTTTTGGGGGAAGTTGGGTGGATTTAAACCTGTGAATGATATCACAGGGATAGCTGTGTGGGAGTCAGACAGGGCCAGAAAAATATGGAAGGGAGTCCTAGGTAGGGAAAAGTGTAGATAGAGTGAGGAACACAGAGAGGGCAGGGTGAGTATTAGGAACAGGAGGTAGTTAATTTAGCCAAATGGGAACTCTAAACTGGAAACTCTGCTCCAAAAGGAAATTTTGTCAAGGGTCATGACTAATGTAAACTATTTGGTAAGTGGTAGAGCCATTGATGGGTTTTGGTCAGGTGAATATAATCAAATCAGTATTTTGTTTGTAAGCCAGAGGGTGCATATGCTCACCAGAGAAACAGAGAGGAAAGAGAGGAAGAAAGCACCCAACGGGGGGGGGGGGGTGTAGTCACGCCTCAATCTTTTTAGATTTTGAGCATGTGTGCGCATGCACCAATGTGGTTTTTTTTTTTTTTTTTTTTTTTTTTTGAGAGGTTTTTGCTATAGGGCTCATGTGCTCTCCAGAGAGAGACAGAGAGACAAAGTAAGAACTCATCCTTCAGCTACGCTGCAATCCTTTCTCCTCCATTCTCCTCTCGAGATCTTGGGCACGCACACACACGTGCCTGGCATGAGTTTAAGCCACCGGGTCCGGGACTCGAACTGTGGTTGACTACATGGGAGTCTAGTGACATAGCCATTATGCCAACTGCTGGTCTCCCCAATGTGTTTTTTAAGCCATCAGGACTAAGATTTGAACTGTGTGGTTGGCCATGTGGGCTCTGGCTCCTTACCACCAGGCTGCAGGACTTGTCCCTCAAATTTGTATTTGAAAAAGTTATTCTGGTTCAGTGAGAAGGTTGATTGGAAGAGACTGGACTGGAGACTGGCAGGCCTGCTAGGAGGTGTCTGCACATGTCTAGCAATTGGTTCCCTATTGCTGAGTTTAAACCAGTACTGGTCTGAATACCTAAGAGTTATCTGAGAAAGTTGCTAAAAATCCAGATTCCCGGTCACACCTCATCGCCCCCTTCCTAAGATTGGACTTTGGTAGATTCAGCATGGGAATCTACCAATCTGTCTCTGTTCACGAGAACCCACCCACATGACCCTTCCATCTTCACATACCACCACAATCCCCACCATCTTATTCTGGTCATATCCTTTCAGTTCTCTTTGAAATGACTCTTCTGGCCTCTCCATTTCTCCCCTTGGTCAAGATCTTACCAGTGCTCCATTGGACAAGCCTCCTTCCTAGCATCCTTGTCTCCAATCCATCAAGGTAGTCATAAAACCCCACTCTGCTACTCTCCAGTATCTCCTTAGGCTGCCTTCCCTTTTAGGACAAAGGTCAGACTGCTTAGCTTAGTGGTCAGGGCTTTCCAAGAGCCAAGCTCATTGTGTACCACTCCCCCTCATTTACTTGCTCTGTGCTTCTGAAATTACCTTGTACTTGTAGTGTTGCCCCAGCCTGAAGTATTCCCTCCAACTCAACCCTGTTTTTCCTTTTCTTTTTTTTTTTTTTTTTTTTTTCCTTCCCCTGCTTGTCTGTGACTGTATCTCCCTGAGGGATAGAGTTAGCTGCCAGGGGACAGCTCCCAGGACCTTTCTCCATCGTAAACGTGTGTCTTCTCTATCTGAAGTCTTAATCCTCCGCTTGTGACGGACAATTGGTCACTATGGCAACTGACTGTGACGTCACAGGATAAGGACTTCAGGTGAAGTGGCAGGAGCAGGTGAGTGTGTAGGAGACAGCTTTTAATGTCTGTCAAAGTCCCAACCCCCAACATCCTCCTTCAGTGTCGGGGGCATGGAGGGATAGCTGGGGCTCCTGCTGTTTTTGAGCTGATGCGGTGAGAGTGTGTGCCTGGCATCTGCGTGCTGCAGCAGTGTGGGGCTGACAGAGTGTGTCAACTTGAGCTCTGGCTGTGCAGGCACCGCTGCTGCGTGAGCCTGTTATTCCATTCTGGATTGCTATTTTGATACCCAGATTGCATCATTCTTCCTACGTATAAACAGGGGGTCCCCAGGGCCCTGCAGCTACTCACTTCTCCACCAACACTGTTGTTGTGATGAGCTCTATTTAAATGAGCTGCCGGATCGGGGCAGGTTCCAGCTACACATGAGCACTGTCATTTTGGGGAACATGGAGGGCTGAAGCATTTTTGGATCGAGTCCTAAAAGGCTGAGAGTGATGGCCTCCCGAGCTGTGCAGAGGGCGACAGAGCTAGTTCCTGAAAGTTGAAAATCTCGTTTTCTTCCTTCTGAGCTTCTACCCAAGGCACCCAGAGGATTAGGAAGGAGATGCAGCTAGGAAGAGAGTCGCCTCTTTGAGGTCTCCCTCTTGCTGTTCAGTTTGGGAAAACTGCTGCAGAGCCTTCGAAATAAACAGGAACAGGAGGAGTCAACCAAGCCCTTTCTTGCAGGAGCATCTCAGGTGAGCTAGAGAAATGCAGCCCTGGTTGAAGATGCATCAAAGAAAGGAGGAGAGGATCCAGGCTGCTCCCCTACCCTACTCAGAACCCAGTCCCCGAGGCGTAGGCCCTGCAGCCCGGCTGGCTGTAGCATGCAGGGTGGGTGTTCCTGGGTGCTTGGTAAACACCATCCTTTGGGACATGTGGTGGTCTCACCTGTCGCTCCTGTGACTTTCCTCCCATGTGTCATTCTAATCACATGGAAGCAGGACCACAGGCAAGGCTGGGGCAGAAGAGCAGTCACCTGAGGGGCAACTTGGATCAAAATCTGTCTTTCTAAGAGGAACGGATATTTGGGGAGCGAGTGCAGTTATGTTTTTCGAAGAAGGTGCTGCTCTGAGTTAGGGACTGTGTATGGGGGCCCTCGCTTATGCTTAGTAGACTGGGGCTTCCCTGGGGTGGGAAGGTAGAAATGGCTAGTGAGCATGGCCAGCCTGCCAGAGGATATACCCCATGTTTTTTGTCCTTGCTTAGTGCCTGACAGGTGTAGGAAGGTAGAATGTCTTACTGGTGGCTGCAGAGGTAATTAGGGACTGCTTAGTGGTTCAGAGGACCATCTATGTTTTACATGTACTATGTGGTTTTTGGCTAAGCCCCTCCCCTTCTTGGGGCCTCTGTGTCACCATTTGTGGTAGGGAATTGGCTGGATGAACAGTGGAGGTCTCTCCAGCTTTGGTTCTATAGGCAGGAACTGGCAGGACAGCACCAGGCTATGCCGGATGGTGCCACTGCTGTCAGGCCCAGTGCCTGGGCACCAGCTGCGAAGTTTCGTGGAGCCCTGGATGAGAACTGTGGCAAGAAGGGCATCCTATCTTGCAGAGGGTTGCTTAGCACTGGGCTCAGGCTTATGCACCTGGAATGTGAATGTCCTCAGCTGGGGGCCTGAGCTGACCCAATGCCAGCTTTCTGAGACCCCCTTGGGACTTCTTTTCTACCCTAGTTCCCTGGTGCCCAGATTGCTTTGGCCCTGATGTTCATGTCTGAAGGGTGGCCTACTCAATCCAGACCTCCTTCCTTTCTGCCTCACCAGGTTCTGGGCTCAGCACACGCTCTAGGCTCAGCAGCAGTCGAGGCAGTGCCAGTGCCAAAGCTGGGGCTGCACCCTGATCCTGCCTTTGGATTTTTCAGTTGAGCTGAAGTCTGGGGAGGCACAATGTGTCTTCTAACTCAGCGCCAACCCTCAGGGTTCCGGGGTAGCAGGTCCTCCTCCATCTGCTGGGAATCTGCCCTGTTCTCTGCAGAAGGAAATATATCACAACTGCGTTGAGAGTGTTTCTTACAATTTGGGGGCCTCTGTTAAAACCGAGTAGGCCTGCCTTTCTCAACTGTGTGGTACAGGGGACAAAGCTACTGGCTCAGCCACAGGGGAGGGGTGCTCTCTCAGGTGCTGGGCCTCAAACTTGGCGGTACATTATAACCACCCAGGGAATTTTTCTTTTCAGTAAATTGTCTTATTTTTTTAATCGAGATAAAATTGACGTAACATTAACTTCACCATGTTAATACTTGTAAATTGTACAGTTTAAAATACCAATGTCTGGGCCCAGTTGCAGTGGTGCAGGCAATAGGGCACCACTGTGTGATGCTGAATCCATAAGGGAGGCCTTAGGTTTGATTTCTGAGTTGACCTGAACACACCCAGCGTGCCTGCTGATGTGCCTATGACCCTGGCTGGCTAGAAGGGTGGAGAGGGGCAGGCGGATTGTAGCATGGTGAGGCTCTGTCAAGGGTACTCTTGCTCACTCTCTTGAAAGACAGAGAGTGAGAGAAGGAATAAAAGAGAGAGAGAAAGAAAGAAGATGGACTTAAAACAAAAAATACTTATGTCTGGACCTCCTGAAAGCCTTATTTGGTAGGTGTGGGATGTAGACTGAATATCAAGATGTGTAAAAGTCCCCTTTATGATTCAGATGTATAACAAAGTTTGAGAACCAATGCTTGAAAGAAAGAAACTCTCTCCAGATTAATTTTCTCCAGGCACAAAAACTCCATTTCACTTGCCTTTACTCAAAGATGGTATTTCTTAAAACTTTAAGCACTGCTGGGGAACCAGCAGTTAGCGTAATGGCTATGTCGCTGGACTCCCACGTAGTTGACCGCGGTTCGCGTCCCGGACCCGGTGGCTTAAAACTCACGCCGGGCGCGTGTGCGTGCGTGCCCAAGATCCCGAGAGGAGAATGGAGGAGAAGGGATTGCGGCGTGACCATCCCCCCTGGGGGGTGATTTCTCGCTTTCTGTCTCTATGTCTCTCTCTGTCTGTCTGGCGAGCGCACGCGCCCTATAGCGAAAAAAACCTCTCCAAAAAAAAAAAAAAAAAAGAACACAGAAAAAAAAAAAAAAAAAACTTTAAGCACTGCTGGAATGGACACGTAGCTCCTTCTGGAGTCTTAGAGTCAGAGATGCCTTCAGGTCATTATTGGAGTCCAATCATTATTTTTTAACAGAATTATTTATTTTATTTTACTTATTATTATTATTTATCCAACCTATGATGGGGTATCTGCGCTCACCAAAGAGAAACAGAGAAAGAGTGAGTGAGAAACTAAGAAAGCAAGCTGCCAGATCCAGGACTTGAACTGTAGTTGGCCATGTGGGAGTCTGGCATCTTCACCACCATAGCGTCTACTGGCCCCCAGAGTCCAATCATTACTATGGGCTCTTTTATTTGTGGGCAAAGTACCTGGTTATTTAAAATTATCTTGTTTGCTTGTAGTCAAATTAGGAGTAGAGCATAGTGGAAAGGACCTGGGTGTTAGGGGCAGACAGACTTGGGTACCATTTGTAGCTCTGCCCTTTACTTGAGTCTTCTTTGACAGGTAACAAATCTTGCAGCCTCAGTTCCTTCAATTGCAAAATGGGGACAGTGCCTATCTCTGAGAGACAGTTTGATGATTGATTGAGGTAACACATGTAAAGTGCCAGTTCAGGGAGTGCTGGTAAACAGTATGTAAATTTGTCCCACAGCTTTTAGGGGGCAGCAGTGTTTGCTGTTGTGGCAGGTAAACTAAATATCCTAGGCTTTCAGAGGTACTCTTTTAGCCCCCAGGAGGGCCTCTGGTGCCTGTGACTTCCTCATTCTGGAAGCAAAAGCCCCACGTCTTCTGGAGACAGTCTTGTTGCTTTGGGGTCCTGACTTTTTTAAATTTTTTTTCCAGAATTGGTGTTCCTGTATGTTAAATAGAAGTGTAAGGTGGGCCAGCCCATGGCCTGGTAGTCAAGGTCAACCTTGCAGTTTGAGTCCCATAACAAGTGGGTTAAAAAACATGCTGGGTGGGGGGCCAGCAGTTGGCGTAATGGCTCTGTTGCTGGACTCCATGTAGTGGACCGCAGTTTGAGTCCCGGACCTGGTGACTTAAACTCATGCCGGGCATGTGTGCCCAAGATCCTTAGAGGAGAATGGAGGAGAATGGACTGTGGCATGGCCATCCCACCTGGGGGGTGATTTCTCACTTTCTGTCTCTCTGTCTCTCTGTCTCTCTCTGTCTTTCTGGTGAGCGCATGCATCCTACCCCAAAAACTTCTCCGAAAAAAAAAAAAATCATGCTGGGTGGGAACAGCAGATGGTGCAGTAGATGGTGTAGTGGTTCTATCACTGGGCCCCCACATGACTGACCATGGTTTGAGTCCTGGATCCAGTGGCTTGAAAATCATGCCAGTCACATATGTGCGCGTGCCAAAGATCCCAGGAGGATGGATGGGAAGGGATAGCAGTATGACCATCTCCCACAGGGGTGATTTCTCACTTTGTCTGTCTTTCTCTGTCTGGGAGCACATGTACCCTAAGGCAAAAACCTCTTTAAAAAAAAAAAAGCTTGCATACCCTAAATCCCAACCGGAGGGAGAAATATGGGAGAAAGGGTTGCAGTCTGACCATTCCCCATGGGGAGTGCTTTCTCACTTTCTCTCTCCCTCTCTCTCTCTGTCAGTCTCCTGTAAGTGTGTGAACCTTCTGGCCAAAAAATAAAAGTGCAAGGCTATTACTTAAATAATAATTCAAATAGAAAACACTATATGTAAATAATATTTTATGTATGATATGATTTAAGTATGTACTCATGACTGATTAATATTAAATATTGTAAGTAGTCATTTGGTCATTTTATGTACATCCATAGAACTAAGAGTTGATGCTTTCCAATGATCTAAAACAAAACTTTGTTTTGGAACCCTCACTGAAAAATGGGGAATCTTCATTAGAAAAAAAAAAAAAAAAAAAGCAGCTCAGGATTGACACAGCTTGATGTGGGGTAGGTGCCTTCTGAGAGGAGAGAAGAATTTGTGGTTAAAGATGTTGTGACATGAAGGGAGCACATGTCCTCCATGTCCACTGTGGGACCTGCTGACAGTGCTGGCACTACCTCCTTGGGATATGCTGGCAACTCTGTGATGATTCTGTATCTCTGCCCTCTGCTG
Source organism: Tupaia tana (assembly GCA_026018925.1). Lineage (NCBI taxonomy): Eukaryota > Metazoa > Chordata > Mammalia > Scandentia > Tupaiidae > Tupaia > Tupaia tana. The sequence continues at coordinate 22,645,192 of JAKSZU010000012.1, forward strand.
CAGCAGCCTCTGAGAGGGTGATCTTTTCAATCTAGGCCTCTCTTTAGCCACAAGCCTCCTTTGACTTCTGACAAGGAGACAGTCAGGTTGCCATTTGGCTGTGTGTGTCTCTTCTTATCTGGCCCATGGGAATATTTCTGAGGCCTGATGGGGTCAGGCAGAGGAAACCAGTTGGGTAACCCATACTTCTCTGCTATTCTTATACTCCCCCTTTTTTTAAAATAGAGATTTTTGCTTTATGTCCTTCACATGCAGACATATGAACAGAGAGGTAGAGTGCATTGTGATCTTTGTTACACTAGAAAAATGTTCGGGATGCTGTGGGAACCCACAAGAGGAACAAATTAACTCATCCTGCAGGAAATCAACCCTGCTTCTCAAGGTGGGACATTTGAACAGGCTTGAAAGGATGAATAGGAATTTGCCTGCAAAGACAGAAGCAAGAAAGAGTGTTTCAGGAAAACAGAACAGCATTTTCACAGATAGAATCACACAAAGGCTGGATGTACTCAGGAGAGAACAGAGATATTTGGCATAGTAAAGACATAGGATGTATGGCAGATGAAGCTAGAGAGGGCATTCAGAAAGAGTGAAGGCAATTTGGAAAGGCCCAACTGAGGATTTGGGTTTAAGGCCAAGGAAGGTAGAGTGTGCATGATGAGGCCTGATTTGACCTGTTCACTTCTTTAGCTTTTTTCATTTGGCTAATGAGGTCGTGTTCGGGCATCTGGTACCAAAGAATCTGAAGTCTTGTGGAAATAATTTTCAGCAATTAGAGCAGCATTTCTGTCCTGGGGGTTGATGAGGAGGGTCTCCTGAGGGCAAGCTAAGAGGGAGGGAGGGACAACCACCTGATTCCCTTGGGTGATGTTCCCTGTGGAAAGCGTCCTTCTCTACTTCTGGCCACTGTATTTTGTTTTGTTTTAAGACAGAGACAAAGCAAGAATGCACCCCGCAGGGGGGTGACCATGCCACAATCCCTCTTCCTACAGTCTCCTCTTGGGATTTTGGGCATACACGCACATGCACCTGATGTGATTTTCAAGCTGCTGGGTCCAGGACTTGAAACGTACAGTCAGCCGTGTGAGACCCAATGCCTTAACCTCCACACTACCTGCTGGTCTGTGGCCATTTTTTGATGTACTACTCATACTGACTTTATTTAACAGCGAGAGTTGATAAATGAAGCTATTGCCTAACCATGAGTGGGATATGAAGAATCTTTTAAATTAAAAGCCAACATTCATAGAGGACCACGTGTTTCCTCAAGTATTATCTAGCTTAATCCTCACAGCAACTCTTTATTTCCCTTCTTATATTACGTATGAAGAAACTGGGATGCAGGAGTTTAGTGAGATTAGTGACTTGTCCAGGGTCACTGGTGGTAAAACTGGTATTTGGACTCACATTGGTCTAGCTGCAGTTTCAGCGCCACTGCTGTTGCATCATTCTTTTCTACTGTGATGAGTCGAGGCAGAGAAGACTGTGGTGGTGCTGCTGCTGTCACCACCACAGCCACCCCTGTCCAGATTATCCTCATCACTGGACACGGATACCTGGCCCTTCTCGGGAGGCTCATTTCCTTGTTCCCTCTTGGAGTGGGCTTGAAGAGTCACTGTAGTCTTCAGAGTGAAAAATCTCATGCCACTTATATAGCTCGGAAACCCACCATACTGAGGAGTTTATTAGAGGCTGTTGTATTTCTTTGGGGAGAGAGTAGGTCGAGCTGTTCATGGGTAAAACATGGTGCACCGGACATGCGTTAAGTGAGGATAGCCCAGCAAAAGGCCTCAACAGGGCAGACTGATGGGTACTGGGTATACCAAAGGAAAAATGCCTCCTAGATGAGCAGGCAGGGAGGCCTTGCCTTTCTCTGGCTAGAGCCTCCCTGAAACTCCAGCTTAGAGATCTTTAAAGTAATTCTGCCACGCAGGGATATTCATGATGAGCTATGCTCCAGGACACACAGGTTCTCTGGAGCTTGGTCAGTGACAGGGGCTGGACTCTCAGGGATGTAGAATGGGACTAGGAGCAGCAGGAAGGCTCCCGATGGTCAGACCAGAGCAGTGTTGGGTTTGTAGTGGTGTGGCTTATGAGAGGGGAGGAAGGGAGGACCAGGCGAAGAGAAGGATGAGCAGACACAGTGGTCTAGGGCAGGCCCCTAATGGGATGTCATGCTCAGAGTATCTGTGTGAAAATTAAACATTAAACAGCTCCTTCTAGCACATTTGGGTACTGCCACACATCCTGGCGCTGTGTAGTAGAAAGCCTCATGCATAGGCCTATGTACAATCTGCTGTATTGCCCTCACTGCTGGCTTTCTTCTCCTCCAGAGCTCATCTCCTGTCCTCGGTGCAAGCGAGTATATCTTACCAGGGATGTAACCGAACATATTTTCCTACAGTGCTTTTCTACTGGGCAACCCAAGATGGCCAGGGTGAGTAAAGACAGGGAAAGAAGCAGCTCAGCCTCTTCAGAAATTTCTAAGGCCCCTGTCCATAGTCTGTCTACTCACCCATCACTCCGTCTGACTCACTACTCCATCAGTTTGCCTGATTATCATTCCATCCATTCATCCTTCCACCTAGAAGAAAATAAAAATGTTTTAAGTTGGTGAGAGCAAAATAGGGATTTTCTACCAAGTAAAGACTGCAGGCTGTCTTTTTCTTTTCTTTTCTTTTCTTTTCTTTTCTTTTCTTTTCTTTTCTTTTCTTTTCTTTTCTTTTCTTTTTTGATGTCAATGCTTTGAGCAGGTATATGTATCTTTAGGTGCATTAAGAATAACTTAATGGGGAACCAGCAGTTAGCGTAATGGCTATGTCGCTGGACTCCCACGTAGTCGACCACGGTTCGCGTCCCGGACCCAGTGGCTTAAAACTCACGCCAGGTGCATGTGTGTGCGTGCCCAAGATCCTGAGAGGAGAATGGAGGAGAAGGGATTGCGGCGTGACCATCCCCCTTGGGGGGTGATTTCTCGCTTTCTGTCTCTATGTCTCTCTCTGTCTGTCTGGCGAGCGCACACGCCCTATAGTGAAAAAAAACCTCTCCAAAAAAAAAAAAAAAGAATAACTTAATGTATCTAGGATTTTTCTCTTTTGTACAGTTCTTACTGAAAAACATCAGTACTGGTCTGTAGTTCCTTTTCTCTCCCCTTGAGTGAAATCCACTCACACCCTGGATTAGTAGGGCCATTTATTGTGCCTGTATTTAATAGCTATTGCCTTTTTCCTGAATTCCTTGAATTTCATATCATTTAATGACTGGTATTTCTTATGTTCCTTTCTCCACTAGAATACCTTTGCCACTGCATTTTATTTATTCATTAATTTACTTGCTCAGACCTGTGGCATACTGTGCTGGATGGTAGGAAGACAGATACAGTTTAATTAGTAAAGCTTCCGGTATCTATATCAGTTTGGTGTCCTGGATGACTCAAACACTCTTCCCAAACCTCCTCCCCTTCTCTTGATGTTTGACATCAGCCCTGGTAAGGTATTTATTGACCAAAAAGTGAACATTTGGACTAGGGGAGAACTAGTAATCTCAGGTCAGGCAGACCCCAAGTGTAGTCTCAGGTCTGAGAGCTGGTCTATACCTGCTCTTTCCTGGCTGTATTTAATCATCTATCTGTGGACTCCCACATCTGGGCTCTCTCTTTACTAAAAGCACAGGTGAATTTTCAGTTTTCGCCAGCGCTTTCCCACTATTATAACATTTTCCTCTCTTGTCTGCCTGATAAACCAAATCGTTCAGTATCTAACTCAAATGATAACTCTTTGTGAAAACATTCTTGGCCACTCCTAGACTGCCTGGAAGCCTCCTCTTGCTTCCTTAGAACTTTGTGCATTCTTTTGTCATAGCCTCACTGTTTATTGGGTACCACTCTGTCCAGGCTGTGCCTGCCTTGAGGACAGACGCTGTCTTATTCACTGGGGAATCCTCAGCTTCAGCATAGGACTTGTGTGAACAGTCCCCTAGGCAGCTACTGTTCTTTTAGTCACAAAGGGTGCTGTCCTTCACAAGCTCCCACATGTCAGTCCCAGGCAGCCCTCCAGAGCAGACTGGACTAAAATAATGGAGGAACGGTCTGCAGGACCTCAGCCCCTAGAGCACTTGCCACAGGTGGAGGCAGGCCCCAGTGTGGATTTGTCAATAACCCCAGAACTCTTTGCTTTCAGAACTGCTCCGAGTGCAAGGAGAAGAGGGCAGCACACATCCTCTGCACCTACTGCAACCGCTGGCTGTGCAGCTCCTGCACAGAGGAGCACCGGCATGGCCCTACCCCTGGGGGCCCACTCTTTCCCCGGGCCCAGAAAGGATCTCCAGGTACCATTCTCCCCTCCCCCGCACTCTGATGCCCGTTAAAGCAGTGCTGGAGCTAGACAGGTGGTGTGGTAATTAAGGTGGGTAGATTCTACATGGCTGACTATGCAGTTCGAATCCCAGACTTGGTGGTTTGAAAAACAAGCTGGGTACATGTGTGTGCATGCCCAGAAATATCCCGAGAGAAGAAGGCATTGCAGAGGGGCCATCCCTCCTGGGAGATCCGTTCTCACTTCTCTCTCACATGTGCCTTGGAGCAAATTAAATAGATAGGTAGATAGGTAGATAGATCGATCAATGATAGATAGAAAGATAGATGATAGAAAGAAAGGTAGATAGATGGATAAGAAAGAAAGAGAAAAAGAAAGAGAGGAAGGAAGGAAGAAAGGGGAAAAACGTGTCAAACCCTAAAATCTCTGGAGAATAGCATGCTTCCTTGCTGTGGAAAAAGGTAGAGGTGGTCTCAGAGTCTGCTTAAGGATGTCTCCTTCAGAATCTGAGAAGTGGTTCATTCTCGTCTTCCTCTGTTGGAGTTGGGGATGCGTGAGGATGGTGAGATGGTACGGAGGGAATTATCATGGAAGCTAGCTGGTTTCCCTCCTTTCACCTTAGAGTCATCATGCCTCACTTCTGCTTTGTTACTTGATTAACTAACAGTTTGGATCAGGACTTGTATATTTGTTCATCCTGTACCATTTGTTTTATGTTTATTTTTCTTTTTTAACCACATTTTTAGAGCAAAATCAATTTATGTATTTTAAGTAAATTCATCAGTTTCATGTAGATTTTTAATATTTTAATTAACACATACTAATTGTACATATTTATGGGGTAGAGTATGATTTTTCAGTACATGAATATAACATGTAATGATCAAATGAGGTAAATTGGCATATCTATCATTTTAAGCATTTGTCATTACTTTGGAGCACCATGTTTTATTTATTTGTTTATTTTATTATATAAGTTCTTTATTCAATTAAAACAATTTTTAAAAGAATTACTCATTTATTTAATTCCATTTGTTGTTATTATTTTTTAATTTGACCAGAGAGACAAAGAGAGAGAAAGGGAAAGCAAGTCACCAGGTCTGGGACTTGAACCATGGTTTGCCATGTGGGAATCCATTGCCTTTAACTACCATGCCACCCACAGCCACAAAAAGTATAAGATACTTAGGAATAAATCTAACCAAAAAAGTTAAAAACCTCCACAAGGAAAACTATGAGAAACTAACAAAAGAAATAGAAAATGACACAAAAAAAGTGGAAGGACATCTCATGTTCCTGGATTTGAAGAATTAATATAATCAAAATGTCAATTCTACCCAAATTAATCTATATATTTAATGCAATGCCAATCAAATTACCAGACACAGTCTTCACAGATCTAGAAAAGACAATCATAAAATTTGTCTGGAATCATAAAAGACCCTGTATTGCTGGTCCCTCAATTTCTTTTTAAAATCAACAATACTTGTACATATTCATGTGGGTACATTGTGAACCTTTTTTTTTGAGAGAGGTTTGTTTTGTTTTGTTTTGTTTTGTTTTGTTTTGTTTTACTATAGGGCATGTGGGCTGGCAGAGAGACAGAAAGTAAGGAATCACCTCCTAGGGGGTTGATCACGTCTCAATCCCCTCTCCTTCATTCTCCTCTCGGGATTTTGGGCACACACTCACATGTGCCCTGCATGAGTTTGAAGCCACTGGGTCTGGGACTTGAACCTCAGTCAACTACATGGGAGTCCAGTGACATAACCATTACACCATCTGCTGGTTCCACAATATGAACTTCTAACAGATGAATATGATGTGTAATGATTAAATCAGGGTGCTTAGTATGTCCGTCATCTCAACTATTTATCATTATTTTGTGTTGGGAATATTAAAATCTCTCTTTTTTTAAAGCTACTCTGAGATATACAGGGAGTTGTCTTTAACTATCTGTATCTATAATGCTGGACATTGTTCCTCTTATCTGTTTTTCACATCTGTTAATCAACAACCCTCTATTCCCTTCCATTCCCCATCCTTTCCAGCCTCTAGCAGTAATTCTTCTTCTCTCCACTTCTGCAAAGCCTTCTCCGCCCACCCCCCCACCCCCCCATTTCTACATACAGGGGAGAACTTGTGGTGTATCTCTTTCTGTACCCAGCTTATTTCATTTGACGCAATCTCTTCCAGATTCACTGATTTAACCTCAAATGACAGAATTTCATCCTTTTTAATAGCCAAGTAGTATTCCATTTTACACACACACGTGCACACACACATGCATACATGCTCAAAGACCACATTATGAATGACAGCCTTGTTGAAAGTCTTTCCAAGGCCCTTGAGTTGTGCTTTACATTTGTCAGACCCACAGAAACCAGAGTTCATGATCCATATGATACAGCCTGGAGCCTAACAAGTGTGGGTAGCTGGTTCTAGCCCCATAGTAATAGAATACTGATAATGCAGAGGTCTTTGTTAGTTCCAGAGGATTCATTGTTCTTAAGATGATCCATGTACAATAACAGCAAGCACCTTCCTTGGCTTCTGGCAAGTGGTGGGATGCCAGGTTTGATGGTGAGCTATTTCTGGACAGCTGGGCAAATCCAGCCAGGTTAAGCCTCAAGTCCTCCTCGTGCCCCAACTGGATGGGATAGAGGTGTCTCCTGTCTGCACTGTCTTCTTCTAAGCTTTGTGTCTCTGCTGTGTTCATTAGGGTTGAGAGCTGCTCAGCAGAACTTACCTGAGAAGTCTGCCTGAGCAAGAGAAGCCCACTTTCTTCATCTTCTCTGGCAGGAGTCAATAGTGGTTCTGGGGACTTCGCCTTGTACTGTCCTCTGCACCCACAGGAAGTGCTCAAGCTGTTCTGCGAGACCTGTGACGTGCTCACATGCCATAGCTGCCTCATGGTGGAACACAAAGAACACAGGTGGGGCTGGTGGGCTGTCTGAAGTGGATTGGGGACGGGGAGGCTCTGGACTCCTTATTTATGAGAGCCTGGGCTCCCAGGGCATCAAAATCCTCTCCCTGCTCAAGCCAACCTACAGCCCCTGGATTAAAGGTTTTCTTTGCTCCTGTTGTGGGGTTTCTGTGGAAAAGGCCTAATGAGCCAATAGCTGGCAGTGTCTTTGACTCTCCTTAAATGTAATAACAACTTTCATGGACCTGGATGAGACAAAGCACTGTGGAGATTCCTGCTTTACTGGTTTGTTCAGAATAGGACTCAGCCCTCTTCAGCTTTTTCTCTGGTTCCTCCCCTAGGTGCAGGCATGTTGAAGAAGTTTTGCAGAACCAGAGGATGCTTCTGGAAAGCGTGACTACACAGGTGGCACATAAGAAGTCCAGTCTACAGACATCTGCAAAGCAAATCGAGGACAGGTAGCACAGGGTAGTCCCTGCTTGGACTGGAGATGCTGTTTCTTCATTCCCTGGGTCCCAGCGCCAGGCCACCAGATGCAGTGCCCATGTAGAGGCTATGTGGTTAAGCAGACGTGGGCCTATGGAAGTCTCAGGGCCAGTGAGCTCATCACTTGGTGACTGAGGCCACACTAGGTCAGGATGATCAGATTGAGTCTGGGCCAGGCTATTAACTGGCCAGAAGTAGGTGCTTGAAATAGGACACCAAGAAGATTTCTGGGGAAGAGATTGCTGTTACTATGAGGGGGCGACAAGTCAGTGACAGTGTGCCCTTCATCACCCCTTTGGTATTTTTACGTAGGAAGAAGAATTAGTAGGTATGGAGAGTTCATCAGGCAGCAGCGCTGGTTGAGCATTATACATGCATTATTTCATCCAGTTCCTAAAATAATTACAGTCAGGGATTGCCTCCATTTTACTCATAAGGAAACTGAGGTTCAGAGAGGTTCCGTGATTTATATGGGTCATAGCTAGTCAGTGGCTGAGCTGGGTTTGAAAGCTAGGTCTCTGGTGACTTGAAAACTCATGATCTAGGGCTAGCATGTAGCATAGGGATTAAGGGAGCCAGATCCCAGGTGGCCAACTTCTATTTGAATCTTGGCCTTGGCAGCTGAAAAACACACGGGACACTTATACATGCATGCCCAGGATCTCCAAAGGATGGAGAAAAGGGGGAGAAGGGATTATGGCATGACCGCACTCCATTTGGGGTGCTTTCTTCCTCTCCCCCTATTCTGTCTCTCTCTGGCAAATATACACACCTTCTGGCAGTTAAAAAAAAAATCCCATACAGTTATTTTTATTTATTTATTTTTTTAAATAGAAAACAGCTTTATTGAGACCAGCAGTTAGTATAATAGCTGTGTTGCTGAACTCCTATGTAGCTGACTGTGGTTTGCGTCCTGGACCCAGTGGCTTAAACTCATGCCGGGTGTGTGTACATGCATGCCCAAGATCCCGAGAGGAGAATAGAGGAGAAGGGATTGCGGTGTGGCCATTTCCCCTAGGGGGTGATTTCTCGCTTTCTATCTTTCTGTCTTTCTCTGTCTGTCTGGCGAGCGCACGCGCCCTATAGCAAAAACCTCTCAAAAAATAAATAAATAAATAAATAAAAAGAAAACAGTTTTATTGAGATATAATTTCCATTTAAAATGATATTTGAGTGGTTTTGGTATATTCACTTAATTGTACAACTGTAGGTAACTACTGTCACCTTTTAGAACATTTTATTACCCCCTAAAAGCAACCCCAGGTAAATAATTAGTCACTCCCATTCCCTCTGGAAACTCCAGAAACCACCAGTATACTTTCCATCTCTGCCCATGTTCTTTTCACCTCATCATACTGTTTATTGGAGCATCCTCCTTTGGAAACTGACACTTACAAGAAATCATACCCATACTTGCTGGTGAGCTGCTGGGTGGCCAGGTGTGGACAAACCAAGTTGAACTTTGGGTCATTGACCCACTTAAATCAAGTGGGCTGGGTTGTATAAAGTGATGGGATGGCAAAGGAAGGTTCCCTGTTTTTTATTTTTGGTTCGTGCAGCCTCCAAGTGGTTGGTTCTTAGTCTGTTGTCTCTTGGCCCTCACAGGCCATGAGGAAGTGCTCACTGTGGTTCATCTTATTATGTTTACAGGATTTTTGAAGTGAAGCATCAGCACAGGAAGGTGGAAAACCAAATCAAAATGGCCAAAATGGTTCTGATGAATGAACTGAACAAACAGGCCAACGGGCTCATAGAGGAGCTGGAGGTATATGTGGGCAAATGGATCAGATGGATGGGTTCTGTGATCTCACTGGGTCCAAAACCAAGCATGTTTCAAACTAATCTCAGGCCTGGGCTAGAATTCAATATGCAGCTTCCATAGCTCTTTGCTGCTCCTGTAGCTTAAAAGATTCAGCCTAATTTGGGGATAGTGGCCCTAAAGGACTGGAAAATCAGTTCAGACTCCCATCAGTGCTGTGACTCCTTGGCAGCTGCCAACCTTGACTGTGCAGGGATGTGGTCTTGGTAAAGAGTCACACAACAGCCCGCCTGTATTATGCCCAAGAGATACATTCATTCTTTCATTCATTTTCTCATTCATTTCCCACTCATTCCACATTTGCATTATGTCATCTCCCACCAGCTCTCCCTTCCTCCCTTGGTCTCCCAGCAGCCCGTGGCAGCACTCTATCCTGCTGTCCTCCTCTCAAGGGGTTAGTCTCATCTGATTCCATCGGAGTTCATGCTGATACACGTAGGCTACCACTTCTCAAGCATGTGGGCTGCTGAGAACAGGATCAGGGACTCTGTCTTCTCTCTCCATACCTAGGGCATTACTAATGAGAGAAAGCGGAAGCTGGAGCAGCAGCTACAGAGCATCATGGTTCTCAACCGTCAGTTTGAGCATGTGCAGAATTTCATCAATTGGGCTGTCTGCAGCAAAACCAGTGTCCCTTTCCTTTTCAGCAAAGAGCTGGTAAGACGAACCTCCACCACCTCTGTCACAGGGGTGGTGAGGCTGTCCTTGGAAGTGTCCCTACCCCTTTTTCAGGATTGGAGGAGGAGTAACGTAGCAGCACCACCCATCCTTCAAATTTTAGTCACTGCTTTTGGGTTAGTAAGTGAACACCTAAAATCCACAGTACAAAGGATGAGAGACTGAAATGGTACTGTCTTCTCCCAGGTAACTTGGCTGGGCGAGACTGGAGTTATTTGGGTTAGGTCATGAATTCAGATATTATTCTAGACATGTACAGTGTCCTGGACATCCCATAGAAAGTTACTCAGGTCTAAATAGAGGGCTAAGAGGAAAGGAGGAGTTGAAGATGATGGTGAAGTGTTGGTTGGAAGATGAGATGCCCAGGAGAGGTAGCAAGAATTTTGAGAGAGGTTGATGGAGTTTCTATTTGGATGTGTTGACTCTAAGATGTCTATAGGGCATCCCAAAGGCAAGATCCAAAAAGCGCTTTTGATAGGTGGGTCCGGATGCCAGAAGAAATTTGGATTGGGACTGGAGTTGTGGGAGTCAGTGAGTTACCAGTGTTATCACCTTGGGAGAGCATGGAGGAAGAAGAGGAGAGCAAATCTGGAACCAGGAAATACCATCATTTTCAACCCAGGAAAAGGATGAGTGGAGAGTAACAGAGGTTAGAGGAGAAATAGGAGAGTGTGGTACACATAAATGAACAGAATTTCAAATTTTTTAAAAGGTTTTTGCCATAGGGTGCATGCTCTTGACAAAGAGAGACAAAGAGGGAGAAAATGAGGAATCATCCCCATCCCCCAGGGGGATGGCCATGCTGCAATCCCTCCTACCATGGTCAGCCATGTGACAATCCAGTGCCTTAACCACTGTGCCACCTGCTGGCCCCCCAACAAAATTTCAGATTTTAAGTGATCAATGTTGTCCATGCTACATAGGTAAAAGTAGATGATCAGTGAAGAGAAGCCTTGAGATCTGAGAATTAGGAACTGTCTGGTGATCTTTTGAAGAAAGTTCCAGCAAAGTAGAAAGATCGAAAGCTGGAATAAGAGGACTGAGGGTGAAAGCCGAGGAAGTAGAGACAGAAGTGAAAAAAAAGGAAAGGGGCCAGTCAGTGTCATGGTAGTTAAGGCGACTGGATCCTACGTGACGGACTGCACAGTTGAAATCCCAACCTGGTGGCTTGTAAAACATGCCAGGTATGTGTGTGTGCATGCCCAAAGTCCTAAAAGGAGAGAGAGATAGAGGAGAGTGGATTACAGTGTGTCCTTCCTTCAGGGTGGGGTGCTTCTTCACCTTCTGTCTCTCTCTCTGTCCCACACATGTGACTTCTGGTGAATTAAAAAACAAAACAAAACAAAACAAGACAGGAGGGGCCAGCAGGTGGTGTAGTGGTTAAGGCACTGGACACACCCACATAACTGACTGCATTTTGAGTCCTGGACCTGTTGGCTTGCTTTCTCACTTTCCCTCTCTTCCTGTGTCTCTCTCTGGTCAAATTAAAATAAATGAATGAATAAATAAAATTTAAATAAATAATTGTTTTTAAAAAAGATAGGAAATATGAAAACTGGCTGGAGAAGGAGGCAGAGTTGGGGACCGGCAGTTAGTGTAATGGCTATGTTGCTGGACTCCCACGTAGTCGATTGCAGTTTGAGTCCCGGACCTGGTGGCTTAAACTCATGCCGGGTGCATGTGCATGCGTACCCAAGATCCCGAAAGGAGAATGGAGGAGAAGGAGGCAGAGTTGGGGGAAACTATTTTTTTAACGCTTAGAAGACATTTATACACATTTATATGTGAGAAGAGGTTGAAGGTAGTGAGGAGAAGTGTGTGATGGAGTGAGTATACCTAGAAGGCAGGAAGAGGTGGGCTCTAGTGTGAGCTGACTGGCTTCAAACACAAGGACACTCCCTTCTCCTGAGGTGGGAGGGCAGGAAGGGGGAGTATAAAACAGTTAAGTTTGTAGGTAGGAGGGATACCAGTTTGGGAGAGTTTGTCCTTTATGGTCTCTTCTTTTGAGAAGTAGAAGGTGATTATGAGGGTTAGGCATTGAGTAAGTGACATTGAAGCAAAGATTTTAAATAGTCATTGAGGGTGGAGGAAGCGGAATATGACAAGAAAAAGGGCTGAGTGGTGCTCCTATAATTAACAATCACTGAAGTGGCCCTAGATAAAATGACTTTGGGATGACTGGGTTAACCTATGGGTGGGAACTGGCGATGGACAAGGAATTAGGGCACTGGTGACATTGTTACTGTAAATGATAGGGAGCTGGGAAACCCTGTGTATGGGCTGAAGGAACACAGCTTGGAGAGTTCATTGAGGTTGAAGAACATGCACTATAGAGTGAGAGTTAGATTCAGGGAGGGATTATTGATGTTTAAGTTCTCTTCCATAGAATAGTTTTAAATAAATAGGGTCTAAGTATAGCAACTGAATTGGAAATAGAGGTGAAGGCGATTGGCATTAAAGAGGTTGAGAAAAAGGCCAAGATGTGGACTGAGATAGTAGTTAACTAGATGAGTGTGGGTAAGTTGGACATTTGCCAAAGTGCTAGGTAAATGGGAGAGTGGTGATGGGAAATACAGAGAGGAAGAGGCCAGTGGAGTGGGCTCAGAGGCGTTCTATGGGCAGGTGGAAGGAACTTGGAGAATGCCTGTGCAGACTCCTACATTGGGGTCATGTAGAATGAATGGAGTCCTGAGGCAAGTAATGTCCTGAGGGAGAATTGCAAATCACTTGAGGCCAGGAAAAGATAAGAATATAAGGATTCCAGAAGCCTTGATAAGAGAAAGGGGATTAGCTGGGAGGATGGGAAGGTACTAAGGTGCAAGGAAATGCGAATATGGGGGGTGACCAGAGGCTAAAGAGTAAGGGAGAGGGAGTTGCCATTCAGTGCAAGATGCCCACACAAGTGACCTCTGGTGCTGTTGTCAGATTGTGTTTCAGATGCAGCGATTGCTAGAGACAAGTTGTAACACAGATCCTGGCTCCCCTTGGAGCATCAGATTCACCTGGGAGCCCAACTTCTGGACCAAGCAGCTGGCTTCCCTTGGTGAGCCAGGGCCCACCGTATGGGCTTTGACCTAATTGCTAAGAGTGATTATAGACCATCTACTTAGCTCACTGGGTAGGTCAGCATGTGCCTACGAGAAAGCACTCCCTGAGGCTGACAGTGGTTGTGAAGTCATTCAACAAACCTTTTTTAGGAGAGAGGAGAATGGGGAGGTTAAATCACAATGACATTATAGGATTTTGTGACAGACTGGTTAAAATGGGCTGAACTTTCCATTCTGCGTGAATGTTCCCGTTACTTGATATTGCTGGAGAGGGGACAAGACAGTAGTGACCCTGCCCTCCAGAGTACTGCCTGGCAGTGCAGGTGAACATGTCTCTGTGGTTACACGAAGGTATATACATGTGGGCAGGGGCATCTTAGCAACAGTGAAACTCTGTGTGTGTGTCTGTGTTACACACACATCCTTTGGAGTTGAGATGCAATAGACAGTTTATGACCTTGTGCGTTTTTCTTCCCTGCTGTAATAATTTGCTGGCATTCAGTCTTTAGACTGACTGTAGAGAACTTGAGTTTTGTCTGTGTTGACAGCCTAATGAATTTGTTAAATTTACAGCCGACTGCTACCCTTATTTGAGATTGTTTATGTCACTGAAAGTTTTTGAACTTGGCAAAGTGCTAAATGATATTTAGTTTTATTTTTGGTTCCTTCTCCCCTTTGATTTAATTGAGCAGATCTTTGGTGGGCACTGCCATGCTGGGCACTAGTGGACCAAAGGTGAACAAAACACACCTTTTGCCTGAAGGAGCTCAGTCTTCCCCTGAGTAAGCCTCACCAAATCGATGAGTAATAGAGCCCTTAAACTGAGAGAGCCACAGATTCACTGTGGTCAGCATAAGGGGCTCTGAGACTACCGAGGGCAGTGTAGGTGTGTAGGTGTCTGACTGCCCTGGGAGTGGAGGTCACTTCACCACCTTCTGCCCCACTTGTACCCAACATGTATATACCTGAAGTCTGTATCTGGAGACTTGCTCATTTGTCCCAGGATGACAAATGAGTAAAAATCACTACTTCCCAGCATACTTAGCACCCACCTCGTTGACTCTTTTTGTAAGAGTCAACTGGGCTGTTCCTTTTAATACAAAATGGGTGTTATTTGAGGGATCCCCTGGTTTTCCTAGTGGGATAAAAACAGTCAGGGCTGAGCACGTGACAAAAGCTGAGCTCAACTCCCAGGTACCCTGAGCAGGTGCATGCAGGTGTTATTATGGCGGCATTCTAGACCGTCTTGATGATCAGGGGTTGAATGTCTTAATCTCTGCTCCTGGTATAGGTTTGTTGAATGATGTCCTTTGTTTCCAACAGCAGGAAGGAGCAAGTGGGGAGCAATTGCAGATTACCTTTAGAAAAACCCTCTATTCTGAATTTCTAGGCTGCATAACTACTGAAGGTGGACAATTGTCTCGGACAGATGCTCCTGCTTATGGAGGCCTACAGGGGCCCTCATCCTTTTACCAAAGCCACCAGTCTTCAGTGGCCCAGCCAGAGGCTCTTAGCCACCCTGCACACAAGTTCCAGTCTCCAGCACTGTGCTCCTCATCTGTATGCTGTTCCCACTGTGCCCCAGTCTCACCCTCCTTCAAGGGCCAGGTCCCCCCACCCAGCATCCACCCAGCCCATAGCTTTAGGCAGCCCTCCGAGGTGGCACCCCAACAGCTGGGGTCGCTGCAGTGCCCCACCCTGCTGCCTCGGGAGAAGGAGCTGGCCTGCAGTCCTCGCCCACCAAAGCTGCTGCAGCCCTGGCTGGAGACCCAGCCCTCTGTGGAACAGGAGAGTGCTCCGCAGAGGTTGGCGCAGCAGCTGACTTCCCAGCCTGTGTGCATCGTCCCCCCTCAGGATGTCCAGCCAGGAGCCCATGCCCAGCCTACCTTACAGACACCCTCTATCCAGGTCCAGTTTGGCCATCACCAGAAACTGAAGCTCAGTCACTTTCAGCAGCAGCCACAGCAGCAGCTGCCACCTCCACCACCTCCACCACCTCCACCCCCACAGCAGCCACCCCCACCCCTACCTCCATCCCAGAACCTGGCTTCAAGTCAGCACGAGAGCCCTCCTGGGCCTGCCTGTTCACAGAATGTGGATATAATGCACCACAAGTTTGAGCTGGAGGAAATGCAGAAGGACTTGGAACTGCTCCTTCAGGCTCAGCAGCCCAGCCTGCAACTGAGTCAGACCAAGTCTCCTCAGCATCTTCAGCAGACCATTGTGGGGCAGATCAACTACATCGTGAGGCAGCCCGCGCCCGTGCAGTCCCAGAGCCAGGAGGACACCCTGCAGGTGAGCCTTGGGGGCTCGGGCACATAGACCACCCTCTCCCTACTGGGATTGCTCAGGAACACAACCTCCGCAGTCACAGAGTGGCACAGAAATCCAGTTTCTTCACCTGAGAGTGGCCTTGAACTCAGCTCTCATATTTCAGAACTTCTACCTCAGGAAAGCTCCAGAGAACACAGTACCTAGTTCCAATATAATCTGGGCTCAGAACGCTCCAGAGTGGCCTGCCTGGTTTAGCCCTGTCTTTCTGGGTGACACTAGGGACATTGGCCAGAGATAGTATCATCTGAGCTGTGCTGGGCTCCTGCCGATGCCAGGACAGAGGAAGGCTGTCTCTTATCTTTGTAACCTCCCAACTCCCTTGCTGGAACTTACGAATTCCAGACTGGGGAGGAGAGAGCTTGAGGAGTAGAGCGACATCTGTTTTAGGTGCTGAGGGCAGCACTGTTATACTCTGCACAGACACGGACTTCAGCTTTATGCCATGTCTGCTAGGCTAGGTGTGTTTTATGTGCACTTCGGCATTTATCCTATCAGTAGAGCTGTTCAGTCGGCGTTGCCATCTGTATTTTGAAGGTGCAGAAGTGGGAACAAGAGAGGGCAGGCAGTTTGCCTAGAGGTCACACAGCGCTGAGAGTTAGAGCCAGAACTTGACCCTGGTCTGTTGACTTTTCTATAATGCCACTAAAGAGGCCTTGTTTTCTCCTAAGGGGAATATTAAAAGCTGTTCCTCTTTTTTTTCTCAGCTAAAAGTCAATTGAGAAGGTGTGGTTTGTACCTTGGATCTTTACTGTATTCCACATCTTCATTCTTAGCTCCTGCTTTTCTTTTTTTCTGGAATCTCTTGTTCCAGACTCTTCTGTCTACCCCTTCTCACTTGTTCCATGGTGTTGTCTCCTTTAACTCTGTAACTACATGTATATCTTCAAAGCAGCTCTACAGACTTGCTTTATTACAAAACGTGAGGCCTCTCATTTCTGCTTTAGCACTCACAACTTCACATGTCTTCCCTCGAGTCTCAGTTCCTTCGAGGGCACATGAAATAGTCCCTGTGATGGTAGAGAAGGGTCTAGGGATCATAGAGGACTAGAAACTAAATGTCTGTTCTGATTGCTGAAGTGAATGTGACCAAATTAGCTCAGAATTCTCAGCGTGAGTCCTATCCTAAGACTGTCATATTATGAGGTAGTCTCAGAGTTTAGATAGGAGTATTTTTCTTTTAGAAAAAAGAAATTGTGTGTGTGTGTGTGTGTGTGTGTGTGTGTGTGTGTGTGTGGTGTTTAGAAAGGATCTTGCTATGTCACAATCTTCTCACCTCAGCCCTGAGTACCCGGGACCACAGGTGCACACCACCACGCCTGACCCATGCCAGCTGTGAGATAGCAATACTCCTGCCTTAGCCTCCCGAGTGGCTGCAACTATAGGCATGACTGGCTTTTTAGGGTGGGCTGGGACTCAAACCTGGGTCTCCCTTGTGGCCTCAGCCTGCCAAGCAAGAGAATTCAGTGCCTGCTACCATGGCCAGGCTTGGAAAAATTGTAAACAGTTCCCAAAGTGTAGGTGGTGACAATAGACAGGGCAGGGAAGGCACTAATTCTTACTGTTGCTGCTGCTGTTACTCTGTAGTGAAACCCATCTGAGTTCTTATTTTCTTCCCCAGGCTACAGACGAGCCCCCTGCATCTGAGGGCACAAAGCCAGCTCTCTCTCTTGAGAAGAGTACTACTGCTGCCTTACCACAGGCATCTGGGGAAGAAGCCCCTCTGAGTGTCCCCCCAGTGGACAGCACCATCCAGCAGTCGTCTCCGAATGTGGTGAGAAAGGTACTAACGGAGCCTGCTCTCCCTGACCATACTGGGCCCACAACCGGCCAAGAGCCCAGGCACCAGGAGGAGGAGGATGGGGTTGGGGGAGAAGTGTCCCTGTTCCATCCCTGGATGCCACACAGCCCTGACTCTTGCCTTCTATCCTAATGATTCAGCAACACAGACCCTCCTCCAACTGCATCTCTAATCCCAGGTACATTTTTTTTTTTTTTTTTTTTTTTTTTAATGAGGCCTACTGGCTTCATTTAGCCTGGAAGGGAAAAGAGAAACAAAGCCAGTTTATTGAACACTTACTCTGTATTTAGAATGGTGTGTGGGGTTTCACAAGCGTTATCTCACTTAACCATCCCATCAGCTGTGAGAGGTGGGCATCTCCAGTGTATAGCCAAGGAAATTGAAGTCTGGTCCCTACAACCAGAAGAAGAGAAATCTGAGACTTACTTTGAAATGACTCTAAATTTAGGGAGCCAGCAGGTGGCATGGTGGTTTAAGGTGCTAGACTCCCACATGGCTGACCACGGTTCAAGTCCCAGACCTAGTGACTTGCTTTCTCACTTTCCCTCTCTCTCCGATCAAACTGGACAGTAATAATAATAAAATAATTCTTAAATAAATAAAATAAATGATTCTAGATTAGAATCCAAAACCTGAACTTTTTCCCCTGTGCAATGAAAATGAGAATATTTTATGTGGCTCCCCTAACCCAAAGTTACTTGACTTTAGGGTCTGAATCAATGGAATTTTGAAAGTGGGCCACTGTGAGGGGCAGAGGAAACAGGTGAGGGAGAGCGGGTAAGAGCAATAAGGGACCGTGATAATGGAAGAAGGGAGGAAGAAAGGAGCTGAGAGCACGGACAGTGATCTGAGAATTTTTATGGGTGAGTGTCTGCAGGGGGGTCCTGTGCGGGGAGGTAGCTAAGCATCTAGGGACACTGAGACCTTGTGAAAATGAGCTATTGGAGGCCTTCCTGTCCATCTGCCAGTCAGCTTGCTGGAAGTGTTCATTTATCCTCACTTCTGTCACCCTTCTAGCTTGAGCCTTAGTCCTGTGCAATGACCTTTCCCTGTGTCCTCTGACCCTATTCGACTTACTCTGTTGCCTTCTCTGGCTCAATGCCCTCAGTCTTTGTGGTTCCTCTGCCCAGCCCTGAACTTGAAACTCTCCCATCTATTCCGTACCCTCCCAGCCTGTTCTCTCAGCCCCACAACATCCTTCTGGCCCCACAGCCCCAGCTCTGTTAGCTTCCCCGTGTATCCACCTCTCACCAAGTTTTCCCGGTGACACAGAGCCACACGTAAGTCTTAGATCAGTCAGTCTCATTGATACTTGAGAAGAGGAGGGATGAAAAGAAGGGGATGGCAAAAATGAAGTGTTAACTTGCAAATTCCTGGTGACTCTTAAAGTCTGGGCAAGCTTCGTATTAGTGGCTTTTTGTCTGTGCCTGGCCCATCCTACCCTGTTGAAAGTGGTTTGGCCCAGAAGTCCTATACGTGCTGTAAATAAGCCCTTTGTGACTCTTAGACGTTTAACTTCTTATGCTTGGGCCAGCCCTGTGTCCAGCCATCCATTTATTTATTTAATGTTAAAAAATGGATTAATCTCCTAGAATGTGCCTCATATTCTGCTAGACTCCAGGCACACATTGTGAATAAGATAGTCTCACACCAGAGCTTACAGTCTAGTGGGAGAGGGTTAGACAAGCAACAGCAGCAAATTATAATAAAGGGTTGTGATAGTCATGGGGTGTAACCCAGTGGAGCCTCTAACTCTGGGAGAGGGGGTTGTTCCCAGAAGACTTCATAAAGGGCACTATTATTAATTTTTTAAAAAATTTGTCAGAAGGCATGTGTGCTTGCCAGAGAGAGACAGAGGGATAAAGAAGAGAGAGAGAGAGAGAGAGAGAGAGAGAGAGAAAGAGACAGAGGAAGCATCCCCCAATAAGGCATGATCGTGTCACAATGCCTTCTTAATTTCTCTGTCCTGTCAGAATTTGGGGTATACATATATTCTTAAAGCCTCTGGGGCCACAATGTGAACCACAAAGTCAGCCATATGGGTTCTGACTTCCTTAACCACCATGACACAGAGCTGGCCTAGGACGTCATTTTGAAATGAGATTTGAAGGAGGAGAAGTTACTAGTGAAGGAGAGAAGGGTAGGATAGTCAAAGGGAATGGCAACCAGGAAGGTCTAGAAGCGAAAGAGAACTTGAGCTGCTACGGGGCCTCAGATAATCTGGCTTGATAGGAACAAAAGATGCACTAGGGGATGAGAGAGATTGAAACCAGAGAGGTTGGAAGGCCTCGTAAATTATGCTTTGGAGTTGAGATTCAGTCTTGGGGACTGTGAGGAGTGAATGAATGATTTCCAGTAAGGAAGGACAGGAATTGAATTGAATTTGAAAGGTCGGTTCATCTGTGGTAAGGGAGACCAGAATAGTACAGCCAAGAAATAGGGAAAGATCAGTAACTGGAAATAGAGGAAGCAGAGATTTCAGGAGATACCAGATCGCAGGAGTTTTGGATTCAGTGTCTGATTGACAATTGGAAGTGAGGCAACATCCTTTGGCTTAACACCCAGGTCTGTCTCAACTCACTGGGATGGGAGCATAGGAAAAAGGGCACATGTGGGGAGAGGAAGAAGTTAAGTTTTGAATTGTCGACGTCTTCCAGTGGAAGACATATCAGAGGATGACTGGTGGCACAGCTCTGGATAGCAGTAGTTAAGAAGGGAGCTTGGGAATTGTCAATGCTCAAGTGGTCGTGGAAGTCATCAGAAGTGCCACTGCTCATTTGATAAAGCTCAGTTCTGTTCCTGTACCAGTTCTGAGGAAATAAGGAGAGCCACATACAAGCGTGGAGTCTGTCTGCCAGCTTAAGTGGCCACTGGGCTCTCTGAGCACCAAGGGGCTGCTGCTCTTCTGTGTGGCCATAGGTTGGCAATGGGGTTAGTGGAGGTCCTAAGAACTCCAATTTGATTTTGAGATATTCTTGCTTTTAACTGAGGCTCATGCAAAGGTTGTTTTTTTTTGTTTTTTGTTTTTTGTTTTTTTTTTTGGAGAGGTTTCTGCTATAGGGTGCGTGCGCTTGCCAGACACACAGAGAGAGACGGAGAGCGAGAAATCACCCCCAGGGGGGATGGCCATGCCGCAATCCCTTCTCCTCCATTCTCCTCTTGGGATCTTGGGCATGCACGCACACGCGCCCAGTGTGAGCTTAAGCCACTGGGTCCGGGACTTGAACCGCGGTCAGCAATATGGAAGTCCAGCGACATACCCATTACGCCAACTGCTGGTCCCTCATGCAAAGGTTTTGAGGGCAGATGATCTGGAATTTTTCATATGTTTTATAGGTTTTGTCCTGACTTTGACTCCTAGAAAAAAGACCCTTGAGGTTGTCATCCTGGCCCAGAGGAAACTTTGGGTTGACAGAGAGAAGCATGGTTATCCACAGAGCTACTAAGATAAGAAAAAGGGCTTTCTTTTGGAGGAGAATCATTGTCTTAAAGCTGGAATTTGGTAGGGTGGGGAGCATGAAGCTTGAGGATACCAAACATTTTGAACATCTTATTGTGGAATGGCACTACTCTGTATAGTATTTTTCTACTTTTTAAAGTAGCATTTTACATGGACTATTTCGTTTTATCTCTTTGTTTATCTTAGCAATACTATGAGGAAGCCACTTTCTTATTCCCCTTTGAAAGATGTGGAAACTGAGACACAGAGAGGTTAAGTGGCCCACCTAAAGGTTAAACAGCTGCCCATGGGCGATATTAGGACCAGAGCATAGGCTCCTGACTCAACCCTGTGTTTAGTTACTAGGTTAGATTCCTTCTCCTTGTGAACTGAACTGGGAGAAGTAAGACTTCTTTGGCCTCTTAACCTGCTGGACTTTCCTGTTTTTAAAACCTTTGAAATAGCTTGAGGCCTTTCTGAGGAGAGGTCTTGCCAGAAGGGCGTGTGTGCCTAGTTTGGTCTTAATTCTTTTTCTCTGGTGAAAGTGTTTTGGCCTCCAGTCCACACCTCATCCTGTGCTGGCCCTTGAGTGCCAGAGAAGTAGGAGTCTGTCTGGAGATCACATACCAGAGGAACCTGTGGCACCAGGTGCCTTTCTGTGTGTTTCTCATAGACTGTCACCACAAGGAGGACTTTCGCTGAAGCAGAGCATCTGTGCACAAGGACCTCGGAGTTGAAGCTGATGGCGAAAACAGATTGCTGCTAGAAGTGAGACGTGAAAGTTCTAGAGTGGGGTTTCAGTGGCCTGAGCTCTACAGTCTCGGGAGCAGCTTATCTTACCACCTGTCCTGTATCCAACAGGATATTTTTGAATGAATTTTGACATTTATCTGTTGCCTCAACTCCCTAATCTCAGTTCAGCTATTTTGAAGAAATACCGTGGTTATGATTCTACAACAGAACCCCTGTACATCCCAAGTAAAGCTGGAAGACATTTTGATGGTTTAAATTCATACTTCTGAATGAGTAGACTGCTGAAAAATACACATGATCCTTTCCTGACATTCCTCATGGAGTCAAAGCTATTGGCTTCAGAGGAGCCTTATCTGAGCCACAGTTCACCTGCAAGAGGATCTCTCTTCTGCTGCTCATAATGTAGCCCTAGACCTTCATAAAGGACTTTGTGACACAGGATGCTGCAAGTGTGGGACATATTTTCAGTGAGTGGTACAGAGGCAGTAAGCATTCCAGTGACCCAGATGATTCAGAGCAATGCAGTAAAGGTTGACTCAGGTGGATGGCATTTGTACTATATCAAAGCACTTTGATGTCCAACCTTTTAATTTGATTCTTAAAAAGCTTAGTGAGATTTCCATTAGCCTGTGGAGGACGAAAGTAAGGCCCAGATGTGGGAAATGACTTGCTTAAACTCATACTCTAAACTGTGGCATATGCGAGGAAATACTAGACATCTGCCTGTAGTCTCTAAATCCACTGCTATAGACCAGATCACGGAGCTTTAACCTGAGTGGTGATCTTTTCCTCACAGCCTGGCCTTCATAGCAGCTTTTGCTCAGAGTGTTCCCGGGGATAGTGAGGCTTTCTTAGGGTGCACAGCCTGTGTCCCGGACAGCATCTGTAGGACAGATACATTCTGTCCTACTAGGTAGTCAAGACAAACACTCCCCAGGTCTGGCTCCCTGAATTTAGCATCCCTAAGAAGCCCTGTCTTCTTAGTTCTATCTTGATTTCATTCACAGAATAAACCTAAGGTCTTTGTCTAAGTCTCCTGGCCCATGAAAAAACAGATAGTTGTTCCGAGCCCTAAGTCTCCCAGACTGCCCAGGTACAATACCTCTGACCTAACTCATCGGAGTTTCCAGGGCTTGATTTTTTTTTTTTTCTAGCTTCAAAGCACTTTCTTATACTTTACCCTCAGACATATATATATATATTGTGTTTGCAGTCGTATGTTTAAGAACAAAGCACTTAGTTTTAGCCAAGTGAAATTTTTCAACTGATAGTTTTTTTTTTTCCTTAGCTGAACTTTTTAAAAAGTTATTTACATTTAATCACTGTACATCTTTATAGTGCACAACATGCTTTTACCCAGCATGAATGCAGTGCATATTAGTGAAGCAGGGACGGCAACTGTAGATACTAGAGATAGTATAGGAGGAGGTGGGTAATAGGGGGTGGGAGGGAGGTGATCAGGGACAAAACAAACAGAACATTTAATGGACACAAAAATCAGAAGTGATCCACTGATGATAATATATATGGTAATGCCTTTGACTTGACTAATATGCACTGTATCCAAGGCTTGAATTTTAAGGATGAAAATTAATTCATCTGACTCATCTGGCTTTCACTTGAGACTTCCTGAAATCTACTTATTCCTTTCCTCTTTCCATGTCGAACTCTGAGATCAACTTTGCTTTTTTATCTTCCCTAGATCATCAGGACTCTGGGCACTTTTCACTTCTTTTTTCTTTACCACCCAGGAACTGTTTCCTATTTGACTTTGGTCAGTTAGCATATATCAGCATAGTTACCTCCACAGGAATAGCCTTAATTAACACAAATACTTTTTTTTTTTTTTTTTTGAGATGCAGTTGTACTCACTGATAATAAGAGCAGCAACTTCATTATTAAAAATCAACACATGAATCCATTTCCTCGATAAGTTAGTTTCTTCCTCAGCTATATGATTCAGTTGTTTCAAGACCTACTGTTTATTCGGTCTATCTAATGTTGAAGTTTTTGAAACACTCAAATATGCCAAAGATATAATATACAAATAGATTTATCTCTTTCCTTGTCTCGTCAGTTTCCTCAGCCAGAGCGAAGGCCTTCAGTGTGTTTCCAAGACACTTTTTCAAGTCGTTTGTCCCTTCTCCTACTGCGCATTTACACAGTGGCCATTCCTTTGATGGGCTAAACCATTGGGATAAAAATCCAAAACCAGAAGTAAACAGGCAAAGTTTTAGAGCAGCAACAACAACATGTCATGAAAACCATGCATTATATTCTGTATGAAACCATGAATCCACACTCAGCTAACTGGTTAGTGTTCTTGATCTAGCAAGCTTGGGCATATAGTTTTCTTTGGAAATTTTTAGTTTTGCTATATTATAGCAGTAAGCAGATTAGAAGCAGGGAGTCAGGATTTCTATAACAGCAGCTAACAAGGGAGAAGACAAGAAGCATCACCTGGAAAAGTGCGATGGCATGTCATTCAATGAAAAAACCTAGCTAAGCCTTCCATTCTTTCCAAAAAGGGAGTTTCCAAAATCATCACCGAACTACTTAGTGGTTTACTGAAGATCCTTGATGTCACTAAGAAATAGGCTTCATGTATTTTGTTTAATAAGACAGGGTGGTATATGTTTTAGAAGTATGCCCATTCAAAATCATGTTTTTAAGCCAATTGCATTTTGTTAGAAGAGATATGTTTCAGATATCTGAAAAATTAATTTATATGGAACATCATCCTATATGCACTACTTTATCCCAGCAATATTATCTTGCTGTAAGAACCTGAAATTTATATTAAACTCAGGGCATGTACACTAAGTGTCTGTTTATTGACTTCTCAATCCCTTCTTATTAGGGCACTTGCTTTCCAGCCAATGGCACAGAATCAAGACCAGCCAGGAAAATTTCAAGGCTAGGGCTTGATTCTTAGCCTTGGGCCTGTATAAGCATGGGGTATCTGGGTAACCACTCTGTGTCTCAATTTACCTTCTTGTTAAAATGAAGGAACAATGTTTTCTTTGAAATTTTATACCATGTGGCAATCCTGAGAAGAATAATGTAAACACAATGAAATGAGATGTGGGTGGTGAGGTTCGGGGAGAGAGGGCAACAGAAAACAACATAGGTCAAGCAGAAGATAGGTTAAAAGACAAGTTAGAGGAGTGAATGGTTGCTTCAGTGACTCGTAGAAGAGGTTGAAAGGTAATTCAGGAAGCTTGCAGGTAAGACAAGTTTCTGAATTCAGCAGTAATGGACAGGTTGGATAAGTTACAGATCAGGTAATTAAGACAAGTCAGGCAAGTGGGAGAAGACAAGAAGAGGAAAGAGAGACAGGAGCATATAGTTTGAGAGAAGAGGAGAAATCAAGAGCAAGTAATGAATGCTAAAGACAGTTAAAGGGGGCCCTTCAGGCTCTCTCCCTTCATTCTCCAAAAACAACATGAGCTGACTATCAGACTGAATGTTTTGGACATTTTGACTCCTCCTCCCTGAACTATTGGGTCATTGGGAAAGTCATGGCACATTTTTTTGCATAGAAAAAAACAGAAAAATATCTCATGACTTTTCCGATAACCCAATAATTTATTTTCACTTGCAACCTCAAAATACATATTTTCCCTCATGAGAAATGAAACTTTTGTATATGAAGATGAGATCATGGTGTCGGTTCCATAGCTGACAGCCTGGAAGTACACTTTCGCCTTCTTTCATTTGACCTCTGGGTACTAGCAGGCAAGCTGCGTTGTCTTCATCCACAGATAACTCCAGTGTGTGAGGCACCAAGTGTCAGTGTGGCCACATTCCCAAGCCCTTTTCCACTCCTCCTGTGCTCTCAAAAGTCCTTTTCTACCCTCCTTCTAGGCCCTAGAGATTCAGCCTGCTTTCCTTCCTGTGAAAGTTGGCCCTAGTCTGGCCCCAGCTCATGTTGTAGCAGAGTAGGATGGGGGTTCTCAGCTCTCCTCTTTGTTCCTGTACATGAAACAAGAACCTCTTACTCTTCACTCAAAAGAGCCAGATGAAGGACCAAAAAACTAGCACACAGCGTATCTAGGTGCCAGAAATACCATTGTTTTTGTGTAGCCGATAGACATGAGGTCAAGGCTGACTTCCTTATAACACTTTGTCTGAGTCCCTTCTCCCAGGGAAGTCTCCCAGGTTCTTGTTACCATTACCAGAACTTCACCCCATCTCTCAGTAGTGTAGGTTTCCTTTAGATTGACTATAGATGTATAGATGAATGAGATCAGTCTAGTCTGCAGTATTTTAGGATTTGGTACTAATTTCAGACTATCTTCTGGGTGTTATGGGAGCATGTCTGGCAAGCTAACCTCAAAATGAACTGCGAAAGTTTCCACAATTCTTTCATAGCTGTCTGTATAATCTCCTTTTCCCTGTTGTTATATTAACATATCTCATGGCATGCAGAAGGTAGTCAGGACAGGAGAGTTGATATCCTGCAAGTGTGAGCTCTATCCCTACTTTGTGAAATTTTGTCCTTGGGGACTTTATCTTGGGCCATATGACAACTGAACATTATTACTTTGAATGGTCCCAGATGGATTTTGGTACTCTCAGTGCCTGGAAGCTAGGATCTCACCGGGAGCCATCTATGAAATTCTCAATTTCCAGCATGAGATGATGAAGTAAACAACATAATGGCATTAAATATATGTGTTAAATAGAAAAAAGGTGGGGACCAGCAGTTGGTGTAATGGCTATGTCGCTGGACTCCCATGTAGCTGACTGCCGTTCGAGTCCCAGACCTGGTGGCTTAAACTCATGCTGGGTGCGTGTGCGTATGTGCCCAAGATCCCAAGAGGAGAATGAAGGAGAAGGGATTGTGGCATGGCCATCCCCCTTGGGGGGTGATTTTTCGCTTTCTGCCTCTCTGTCTCTCTCTATCTTTCTGGCGAGTGTATGTGCCTTACAGCAAAACAAAACAAAACAAAACAAAACAAAATAAAACAAAAACAAAAAAACAAAGAACAACAATAACAACAAAACTCTGAAAAAAGAAAAAAAAGATGAAAGAATCCAGTTAATCCAGTTCACATAATTAGACTGTTATGTATTACAAAAGAGAATAATCATTGGCTATTCTTGTCCATAGATAACAAAATACAGACTGTTATTAAAAAAAAAAAAAAAGAAAGTTCTGGTATTGCATAAGGAGAACCATAGGGGATGCCAAGGGATGCACACCTAGATGTGTTTGAGGTGGCCTCAGCCCCTTAAATGGGGCTCCAACCTAGTTTACACAATTTGATTTGAGCATGCTTCCCACCTCTCCTTCTCTTCAGTCATTCTTATTGTGGGACTTAGACTGTAGAGCATATCAAAGCCTTTTTATTGAAGACTATTAAACTGCCAAGGAAGGCATAAAAAGCTAAATTTTCTTTGGAAAGATTAATGGTAACTCAACTACTTTGTATGTTTCTAAGCCAGAGGGCATATGCACTCACCAGTGAGAGAAAGAGAAAGAGAGGGAGAAGAAGAGGAAGAGGAAGAGGAAGAAAGCACTCCCAAGTGTGGCATGGGCATGCTGCAATCTTTTCTCCTTCATTTTCCCATCCTATTAGAATTTTAAACACACATACACATGGGTATGGTGTGTTTTTCCAGCCACCAGGGCCAGAACAATTGGCCATGTGGGATCCAACTCCTTTAACCAGTAGGCCATGGGGCCTGCCCAACTCATATGCTTTTTTTTTTTGGAGAGGTTTTTGCTATAGGGCGTGTGTGCTCACCAGACAGACAGAGAGAGACAGAGAGACAGAAAGCGAGAAATCACCCCCCAGAGGGGATGGCCACGCTGCAATCCCTTCTCCCCTTCTCCTCTCGGGATCTTGGGCACACATGCACATGTACCCGGCGTGAGTTTAAGCCACCGGGTCCGGACTCGAACCACGGTCGACTACGTGGGAGTCCAGCAACATAGCCATTATGCTAACTGCTGGTCCCCCCAACTCATATACTTTTAAAATTGAGAATTAAGAACAGAAAATTATTTAGGCTTTACTAATGCAGTTTAGTAAATAATAAGGGAAAGGAGTAGGACAGTAAGAGAAAGAGATAAGAAATAAAAACAGGGAGGAAGAGAGAGATTAAGGTGGAGAGAGATAGGAAAAGAGAAAGGGAGCGGGTGAGTGAAGGATAAAGAAATTTAGGAACAGGGACCAGCAGTTAGCATAATGGCTATGTCGCTGGACTCACATGTGGTCAACTGCGGTTCAAGTCCCAGACATGGTGGCTTGGACTCAAGCTGGGTGCGTATGCGTGTGTGCCCAAGATCCTGAGAGGAGAATGGAGGAGAAGGGATTGCGGCGTGGCCATCCCCCCTGGGGAGTGGTTTCTCACTTTCTGTCTTTCTGTCTTTCTGGTGAGTGCATCTGCCCTATAGAAAACAAAAGCCTTTCCTAAAAAAAAAGAAATTTAAGAACAGAGAATGGGAGAGAGAGCGAAGGGAAGTACACCTGGAGAAGGGGTAGAGGCAGACAAAATTGAGAGTGTGCTTTCATTCCAGATACACACACACACACACACACACACACACACAAACCAGAAAGGGACCAGCAGTTGGCATAATGGCTATGTTGCTGGACTCCCATGTAGTCCACCGCAGTTTGAGTCCTAGACCCGATGGCTGAAACTCATCCTGGGCATGTGTGTGTGCGTGCCCAAGATCCCTAGAGGAGAATGGAGGAGAACGGATTGCGGTGTGGCCATCCACCCAGGGGGTGACTTCTCACTTTCTGTCTCTGTCTCTGTCTTTCTGGTGAGCACACGCACCTTATAGCAAAAACCTCTCCAAAAAAAAAAAAAAAAAACACACAAAAAACCCCCAAAAAACAACAACCAGATCTCCACAGATTTGGATTTTAAGTATACAAAACTGTTTATCAAATACAAACACAAGCACTGAAAGAGTCCTCTGAGGCCAGAAATGAAACTAGGATGGCTACTCTTTACCACTTCTGTTCAGCCTCATACTGGGGATCCTTAGCTAGAGGAGTAAGACAAGAAAAACAAACTTAAAGAAATACAATAAAACTTACTATTTGTAGATGTCATGATTTGTTGCACAGGAAACAAAAACGAAAATCCCAAAGTGACTTTAGCAAGGTCTCTGGATACGGTCAGCATATAAAAATCACTTGTATTTTTATATACAAGCACAAATAAAGAGAAATAGAAATTTACAAAACTTATGTTTTATAATCATATTTTTTAAAAACTCGAAGATGATTTTCTTTTGTTTTTTGATGAGATATTTGCTATAGGGAATGTGTGCTCTCCAGAAAGACAGAGACAGACAGACAGAAAGCAAGAAATCACACCCCAGGGGGGATGGCCATGCCGCAATCCCTTCTCCTCCATTCTCCTCTCGGGATCTTGGGCATGCATGCGTGTGTACCTGGCGTGAGTTTAAGCCACCGAGTCTGGGACTCAAATCGTGGTCGACTGCATGGGAGTCCAGTGACATAGCCATTGTGCCAACTGCTGGTCCCGAAGATGACTTTCTAAGCATCATTTTTCTTCAGTGTGAAATTAGAGCCACAGCAACCATGATAACAATAGAAGCAGCTGGAGTTAACTGAGCACCTACAATATGCCAAGACGTCATTCTAAGTGTTTACATGGGCAATTTCTTTTAAGTTCCACAACAGCCCTTTAATATGGGCATTATATGGATGAAGTAAGGTAATATATGTAAAAGATTTAACAAATTGCTCTGCATATAATAAATTCTCAATAAATTCTAACTACACAAAAATAATCATTATTTTAGAGAGACTTCAACTCATAGAACTAAGCTGTTGGTGTAATGACTATGTCACTGGACTTGCATGTAGTTGACTGCAGTTCCAGTCCTGGACCCGGTGGCTTAAACTCACCCTGGGCATGTGTGCATGCGTGCCCAGGATCCTGAGAGGAGAATGGAGGAGAAGGGATTGCGGTGTGGCCATCTCTGTCTTTCTGGCGAGTGCACATGCCCTATAACAAAAACATCTCATAAAATAAATAAATAAATAAAAGAACTAAGCTGGTGTTCATTTGACTTAAGATTTATAGAATAGGTAGTCACATATTTTTTAAGAATTTGAGGTAACTTACTGATTTATTTATTCATTCATCCAGGCACTGCTCTTTGGTCTAATAATACAGTGGGTAAGCAAAGTAGGCAAAGCCCATGCCCTAATGGAGAGTATAATTTAGTAGGAGAAACACGACATTAACTCAGTGATTTCACAGATTGTGGTATGAGACTAAACACACAAATACAAGACCTTATGAGAGCATAGAAAGGGGGCATCTGGTCTGGACTAGAGAATGAAGAAGGCCTGACAGTTGGCATAAGTTCTGAAGGATAAATGGAACAGGGGCCAAGGGTCAGAGAATGTTCTATGCAGAGGTAGAGCCGTGTGTCTGAAGGAGGTGAGAGTTGGGGGTGGAGGGAGAGTATGGCATGTTTCGTGAACTGCCAAAAATGTCTGAGTGACTGGAGCTCAGCAAAGGAGAAGAGAGGGTTTTTGTATGAGCTATCACTACAAAGGAGGACAGGACAGGCGATAGGGGCCCTCGGAGCCTTGTTGAGCATTGTCACAGTTATCCTAAGAAGGATGGAGCACACTGTGAGGTTTTATGAAAAGGAACAATCAGATTTGTGTTTTGAAAATATTTCTCCCCTGAGATCCTAGAGAGATGGGAAAGTAGGCTGGGCGAGGCATCATCTGTGGAGGAAGAACTAGCGTGTGTATCTGAGAGATGTTTAAGGGGTAGAATCGATGTGGTTCGGCTTTAGCTTGGGCGAAGGAGAAGAGTTGCCCACTGATGCCTCATCTTCTGATCTGACTTGCGGAACTGAGTGACAGAGTGTGACAGTGACTGAGATGAGGCAGTCTTTCTTTACTGTGAAGTAGCTTTACGAACTTTGTATTGGAACTTGACACAGTGTGTTTGAAGTATTTATTTTTCTGTGGAAATGTGAATGATTCACATACGAGGAAAGGAAGGGCAGGTTTGGGACACTCATTTTAGCAGCTTGAATGATTGCTCCTTGTAGTCCCTTTGAGTTTCAAAAGATATCATATATTTAGTCTTTTTAAAAAGGGCAGGGGTATCAAACTTATTAATTCCTGAAGTTTACATTTAGAATCAATTTCCTGCCTTCTGCCTCCATCAGATCTGTTCTTTCAGTGTGAAAAACTGGATGAATTTAGTGCAGAAGTTTGTGTCTTCAACTTCTTTTTTTTTTTATTTAAAGAAATTTTTGCTATAGGGAGTATGTGCTTGCCAGAGAGACAGAGAGAGACAGAGAGACTGAAAGCAAGGAATCACTCCCAGGGGGATGGTCACCCTGCAATGCCTCCTCCATTCTTCTGTTAGCATTTTGGACAAGCTAATCCACACGCATCCAGCATGAATTTTAAGCCACCGGGTCCAGGACTCGAACCACGGTCAACACATGGGGGTCCAGCAATGGAACTATTACACTATCTGCTGGTCCCAACTTCTTAAAATCTAAAATCAGCCTTTTATGGATCTTAATCACCAAGTAGATCATAGAGTAGTGAGATGTAAAGAAAGAGTTCTTGGAATTAGAACATTTTTATTCCATCTGATGATTGTAAGACTAGGTCATATTAAGATCTAGCTGCCCTGAAGTTCTCTGCTTCTTGTGTGCAATGTCTTTGGCAGGCATATAGGGCTGGAAAAGACCCTCGATGTTTTTATTAAAGGCTTCAATAAATGCTGGTAGTGCTTGAAGTTAATATGAACAAACCCATAAGAAGGCCCTGGAGTTGTCCCAGAGTTTCCAGAACTGATTAGGACTCTCTGAGCCTTGGCATATCCTCAAAGAAGGAGGTCTGAGGTATATCAGAATTTGGACTTTCTTAACCCTCTGCCACTGCTATGTAGCAGAAACTATCCTTTGGACCCCTTGAAGGGAAGAGAAGCCAGTAATGTATAGTTAGAGGGGCATGTGGAAATAGAGGACAGTCCCACAGTCTGACCCTTTGTTTAGGTACAGGACTGGGGGTGGGGTGTGTGGCTGATGGTGTATGTGCATGTCCACACATGTGCACGCTGCTCACTTATCTCAGTTCAAGTGGTAAGCTCTCTTTCTCTTTTTTTGGGGGGTCATTTTTGCTGTAGGGCACGTGTGCTTGCCAGAGAGACAGAGAAACAGAGAGTGAACATGAGAAATCACCCCCTGGGGGGATGGCTATGCTGAAGCCCTTTCTCCTCCATTCTCCTGTTGAAATTTTGTGCACACATGCACATGTGCCAGGCATTGAGTTTCAAGCCACTGGATCTGGGACTTGCACCGCAGTCGGCCATGTGGGAGTCCAGTGTCTTAGCCACTATGCTACCTGTTGACCCAGCAGCCTCCTTTGTGTAGGGAATAGGAACAGGTTTACAGGTCCTGCCTGAGTTCTTGGCAGCTACTAGACTACAAGGCCAGCATAGAATCTGAGCATGGGTCCTCTTGTGGGCTAGGTGTCTCCTCTCCCTCCTGCTTTCCCAGCTACAATGCCTGACTCTCCCCTTGTCTCTGTTCCCACAGCACTCCACTTCAGTGAGCATCATGGGCTTTTCCAACACTCTGGAGATGGAATTGTCGTCTTCCAGGCTGGCAAGAACCCTGGAGCCGCAGATCCAGAGTGTGAGCAGCCTGGCAGCTGGCCCCCCCAAGGTGGTACCAAGCCTGCTGGGTGGCTCCCCTCAAACTGTGTCCAGTCTGACAAGTGTTCAAAACCAGGCCGTGCCCAGCCTGACAACCAGTCATCTACAGACTGTGCCCAACCTTGTGCGTGGCACGTTCCAGTCCATGCCCAATCTCCTAAGTGATTCCTCCCAGGCCATCCCAAGCCTGGCAAATGATCACTCTCAGGCTGGGCCCAGCCTTATATCTGGTCACGCCCAGGCTGGGCCAAGTCTGGCCACTTGTCCTTTACAGAACACACCTCCGGTTTCTGATGTGCAGTCAGAAACTGGATCCAGCTCCAGTCCTGACCATGGCCGAATTGCAGGGAGCCTGTGCCCTGGGGATGGGGCTGACCCCTCCCTGGGGAATCCCCTATGTAAGGTAAGTCTTGGGAAGTGCCATTCAACTTCCTAGGCTCATCACTGGGCAAAAAGTTGGCCACTAATGGCCTGTGTTGGCCTTAGCATAGCAGGTCCGGGACTGCTAATGGCAAAAATGTCTGATTTCTTTGATTCTTGTTGATCTTTCACTTTTGAAAGTTGGAAAGTGAGGATTCCACCCGCTTCACTGACTCACTGGGAAAAGGTCCTACGGCCCCTGGTCTGGATGCTCCCAAGGACTTGGCTATCCCCTCTGAACTAGAGGAACCAATTAACCTCTCTGTGAAAAAACACCCACTGGTGTCAGTGGTCAGCACTTCCACGGCTCTGCAGCAGTACCGGAACCCAAAAGGTGAGACTCAAGAAAGCAGCCAGGCTTTCACGTGGGCCGCAGTCTCGGGCAGATGGACTCAGCACTTCCAGATGAGGTAGACACCAGCAGGCAGGTTCTGGGCCTGGTGGAGCCGAGCATCTCCCTGAGGCTCCCCTCCAGAACTGCCTGTGACTGACACTCACTTTGCTTCCCTCACTGTGACCACAGCTGATCCTCGCAGCCTCCCTGTAACATGCTTCATGTGAAGGGTCCTGGGGATCTGAGTTATCTGTTGGGGGAGTAGGAAGGACTCACGTAAGGGGGCTAGCCTGACCAAGTGTAAGAGGGAACAGAGCATGTCTGACTTTGCAGTCAGGTCTAAGTTGGAACACCAGCTCTGTGCTTTATGTTTGGTCCTGTGTGAGATGCCCACCTTCACTGAGCTGCTTTCTTCCTGTGTAAATGGCTCAGTCATCCTGATTTCATAGGCTACTTGGGACAGATGAGTACAGTGAGATCATTTGATACCTTACTCTGTGGTAGCAGGGATTTTCCTTGTATCCGGCAGAAAGGGGCATTTGTATCGTGCCTCGTAGTAAAGTGAGTGTGCACCACTGGAGGTTCTTCTCAGCCACCACGTCCCTTCTCAAACCAGGCTGGGTCGAGGTTTGTTTCTTCTGTGGCAGGTGAGGGCTGGTCAGGAAGTCAGGGAGTCGGGACATAGTGATCTTGGGGACATTTTCAGTTCTGTGTATGCTGTGCATGTACTTTGTAGTTGATAGTCATTTTCCTATATATTCAATGAGTGGAGGAAAAGTGATTTTTTTTCTTCTTTTTTCCTTACACTGACTAAAACACCAACTGAAAATCTCTTGGTTCCTGTTACACACGATAACGTAACCCCACATTTTATGCACTTAAACTGGCCCATGTAAAGTGTCTGGGATGGTGCCTGCACCTGAGCACGTTGCTCAGTAAATGCTGGTTCCCTCCTTCCCCCCACCATTGCCTCCTGCTCATCTATGTAGACCGCGCCACTCTGGGCGGGGGTGGGGGCTCCGGGGAACCTGTTGCCAGCAGAGTGTGTGCAGTGCTAGAATGCCAGCACTTGGCTGAAAAGGCAGAGACTGGACAGAATGACTCCTCAGGGCAGACTACCCCAGGGTACTGGGAACAAGTGAGTTCTGAACTCATTTTGAAGGTGAGAAGCGGGCCACTCAGTGCCTAACCCACACTCACCTGTCGGCAGCCTCTGAGTATTATCTGTGCTCATCTCTTTAAAAGAAGATGGTCATCCTCCTCTCTCAGGAGAACAATTACTACATAAGTAATAGCAGGTGTGGACCAGTTTGTGGCCAAAGGTTCGAAGAGCAGATATGAGTGCTTGGTGTAGGTGTCAGGGTGTGTGGTCACCGGCATATGTCATAGGTATTTATTTGTCTTTTGCTTTAGAGTATGACAGTTTTGAACAAGGAGCCCGAGAGCTGGATACAAAAGTGAATCAGAGCATCAGGTAACAGACTCTTGTCCAACCTTCCCATCCCACCCTGCTTCATGACCTATGAGGCTGCCTCAAGAAGCAAGCACCCTCTGAGACCAGCAGTTAGCATAATGGCTACGTTGCTGAACTCCCATGTAGCTGACTGCGGTTCGAGTCTCAGACCCGATGGCTTAAACTCACACTGGGCGCGTGTGCGTACGTGCCCAAGATCCTGAGGGGAGAATGGAGGAGAAGGGATTGCGGTGTGGCCATCCCCCCTGGGGGGTGATTTCTCACTTTCTATCTCTCTCTGTCGTTCTGGCGAGCACACATGCCCTATAGCAAAAACCTCTCCAAATAATAATAATAATAATAATAAAATAAAAAAGAGACAAGCACCCTCTATGACTTAACTGGAAGCAGAAGTTTGCCTGCCACTGTTTATTCAACCCCAGACCCTGTGGTTGGGTGTCTGGGATGACTGGGGAGGACGTCTTGGCTCCTGCACCATGAGCATCTGCTTTGTGTGCAGTCTTCGGGGAGCTCCCTCCTTTGCTCAGAGCCTGCACCAAGGGCTTCCCAGTTGCTGGTAGGGCCTGGCCAGGAAGGACTGTGTAGGATGGCAGCACACAGACGTGCAGAAGGCTGGACTGAGGATGTCTTGATTAGCAGTTCAGTTGTAGAATTATGGATAAGTTCGACTTAGAGACTGGAGCCAAAGGAGGCTTCCACTGAGACCCAAGGGTGTTTCTGTTGCTACAGAGCCTTCAACAGTGAGCCTAAAATTCCTTACGTGCGACTGGAGCGACTCAAGATCTGTGCTGCCTCCTCTGGAGAGATGCCGGTATTCAAGCTGAAGCCACAGAAGAACGATCAGGATGGGAGCTTCCTGCTGATCATCGAGTGTGGCACTGAATCCTCCAGCATGTCCATCAAGGTACCCCTGTACTCTACCTTAGCCTTGAAACTTGGCTCATCCCAGGAGCTTCTTTCTTGCTGCTGCTGCCAGAATTCTGGCCCTGGGGCCTTTCCTGAGTTTCTGAAGGAGGCTGTAGCTTGGCCAGACTCTGTCCCCTCCTACATGGGGCCTAGGAGGTGCATATTAGGAGTGAGCTGTTCTAGAAGTTGTGGAGCGTGTCTGGCACAGGTCGTGGAGTAAATATTTCTCATAGTAGGTGTTGAGGGCCCATCAGTCCTACCTTCCCTTCTTCCTCAACTTGCCAGTGCCGTGCTCTGATGCTCAGGATTTCATCTCCCCAAGGTCAGCCAGGACAGCATGTCTGATGCCACACAGGCCCCAGGTCTTGGGGGAAGAAAGGTTACAGTCACCTCTCTGACTGGGCAGCGGCCACCAGAGGTAGAAGGCACATCTTCTGAAGAACACAGACTCATTCCTCGAACCCCTGGAGCCAAGAAGGGCCCTCCAGTCCCCATAGAGAATGAGGATTTCTGTGCTGTGTGCCTCAATGGGGGAGAGTTGCTGTGCTGTGACCACTGCCCCAAAGTGTACCACCTGTCCTGCCATGTGCCAGCCTTGCTCAGCTTCCCAGGGTGAGTTATACCAGTCCAGAGCTGTCACCAGCTAGGTTATCTTACAGGGATTGTTAGGTCAGATAGGCCCTTAGAGCTCCCCGGGATGGACTTACTCCCTTCTGGGCCTGCAGGAATTGTAGGTCTGTCAATTAGTGGCCCACAGACTGGTAGATGTTTGAAATTTGGCTGGCTTTCTGTCCTCTTCTTTCCTTTGCTTTGCATACACAGACTTGTCCCTATATGCCTGCCCCAGCCCCTTCCTTACTCCTACTTCTCTGAGTTTGCTGAATCCTGACTTACTGAATTTCTTTTAAGCTGTGATTAGGAAGCCATTCCCAACAAGACAGGGTTAGGGACTCAGATTTCCATGCCATTATACCCCACACCTGTCTCAGGGCAGAAGGACCGGGAAGCGGGCTCTGGGCCATCTGCAAGGCCTAACGTGGCCTCACCTGCCTGTGCAGGGGAGAGTGGGTGTGTACCTTGTGCC
The DNA here is from genome assembly GCA_026018925.1 of Tupaia tana. Taxonomy (NCBI): domain Eukaryota; kingdom Metazoa; phylum Chordata; class Mammalia; order Scandentia; family Tupaiidae; genus Tupaia; species Tupaia tana. Next base: position 22,681,698 of record JAKSZU010000012.1, read on the forward strand.
GCAGCCTGACCCAGCCTGAGATGGAATACGACTGTGAGAATGCCCGCTACAACCAGCCTGGAGTGCGGGCACCTCCGGGCCTGGGCATGTATGACCAGAAGGTAGGGAGGGGTCTCCAGGAGCAAGTTTTGTGCCTGGGGCAGCTTCCTCGCGCCTGTGTGGGCTGAGGCCTTTCAGAGAAAATTGAGAGGCCTTTCTGGGTGCCTTTCTTTTGGTCTGAGCCTAACAGCTCGGCCTGTGGGGGGTTTGCATGCTTTTACTTCTCCCAGCAATTTTCCTCTGGTCCTGGGAGCCTGGACTACACCTTAGTATGGTGGTTGGCACCCTGTAGGCCAGAGCCATGGTGTTATCAGGGTCACTGTCTTTCATTCTAACTGATGTGGGGCTAGAACAAAGTGACCCCGTTGCTGATTCTGATTCCTGCAGAAGTGCGAGAAGCTGGTACTGTCGTTGTGCTGCAACAGCCTCAGCCTGCCCTTCCACGAGCCTGTCAGCCCCCTGGTAAGCAGGCCTCATTGTTTCTGCGTGGGCACGGGGCAGGATCATGGTGTACCAGGGTGGGCTCAGAGCATGGTCAAGGGAGGTGGATGGTCCAGCGGACAATAATGGCCCTGGCGTCTCCAGCCCCCTCCCCAGAACTGCTGCTGAGTCAGACCTGACTCAACGAGTGATGCAGTCCTCCTTTTCCCTTCCTTTTTGTCTTCTCTCTCCATGCTTTTCTTCTCCTTGCTCTTCTTCATCTGTCTCTTTCTTTTGTCACTTACATTACAACTCATCCTCTGTCTCTTCTTCCTTTTTACCTATATCTTCTCTCTCCTGCCTTTGCCGCCTCTTCTCCTCCCCCAAGGCCCGGCATTATTACCAGATTATCAAGAGGCCCATGGACCTGTCAATCATCCGGAGGAAGCTGCAGAAGAAGGACCCGGCTCACTACACCACCCCAGAGGAGGTGGTGTCCGATGTGCGCCTCATGTTCTGGAACTGTGCGAAGTTTAATTATGTATGTCTTGCCTGCTTCCCTCTTCTATTTCCTGATGGCCCCAAGAGAGTCGTGGCTGGTGGGGATAGAGGGTCAGGTTTGGTCCTGGGCTACTGTAAGGACCTGGGAGCAGATTCCTTGGACCTGCTGTGGCACGTAGTTGAATACTCCCTCTCTCACTTGGGCCTCAGCATGGACTCAGCAGGAAGATAAGGAGGTGCTAGTGACCTCCGTGGGTATCTGTCAGGGGTGCTTCTGACCAAACTGGTTATCCTGAGTCCTAGGAGAAAAGTCAAGTTCCAGACAACCCAAGATCCAGCCAGGTTTTGTACCCTCTGTATAGCTCTTGAGGGGCTTGGAAGAGAAGGGCTGGTAGAAACAGGCCAGACCATCACTGCTCTCCTCCCTCATCAGCCTGACTCCGAGGTTGCAGAGGCTGGCCGCTGCCTGGAAGTGTTCTTTGAGGGCTGGTTGAAGGAGATCTACCCAGAGAAGCGGTTTGCCCAGCCACGGCAGGAGGACTCGGACTCCGAGGAGGTGTCTAGTGAGAGTGGGTGTTCCACTCCCCAAGGCTTTCCTTGGCCCCACTACGTGCAGGAGGGCATCCAACCGAAGAGGCGGCGGCGACATATGGTACAGGGGGCTGGGTGGTTGAGCAGGCAGGGTGGCGGGCGCCTGAGCATCATGTATAAAGCAATCTACAGTTAGGCTGCTCAGGTGGCAAGGAGACAGGAGACCCTGAACCCTCACTTCTAGCCCTTTAGCCTGTAAGGAAGCAGGAAAATACAGGGCTCATCAATCCAGTAACCTATGAGGCTTGAAAACCAGGGAAGTGCATGTACCTGTTAGTGTCACCCAGCAAATTAGCAGCAGAACTAGAAAAAAACAGAGACCAAAAGATACTGTCTCCTAGCTCGGTGCTGGTTGTACTAAATGTCATTATGATGCCCAGAAAAAGAAGTGCCTGGCCAAGTGCCTGATCTCTACCTGGGTTTGAGGAAGGAAGGAAGGGATCTTTTTCAGCTATAGGAAAGGAAGGAGAGTGATTGGCTTGCAGCAGAAAGGGCTCCTCTGACATGCTGGCTGGTCCCACCTACGTAGACCTGAACCACCAGTGCAGTACTGCTTAGTCCCACTGACATGTACTATGTGGCCAGCCATCTCCAGCTGTTTACGGTACTTAGCACACAAAGCTTAGTGGCTTTAGAGAGTTTTGCTATTGCATTTCTAGAACAGAATAAAATACTTTGGAAAATCCCAATCTTGACACTTAGTCTTTTTATGTTAATATATGCTACATTGGCTATTACAATTCCAAATATATATGTATGTGCTTTTTTTTGTTGTTCTTTCAGGACAATGAAAGAGCTAAGAGAATGTCTTTCCGCCTGGCCAACAGCATCTCCCAGGTCTGAGCGCTGGAAGGAGACTGAGCACTCTTGCCGTTGGTGCCCCACCCTGTCAACCATTTCTCCCCATCTTTCAGCTTACTCTCTTCAGACTGCCAATGTGAGATGAGTCTGGTTGAGCTGTGTAGTGCTCTTTTTTGCCATTTGCATCTACAACATTTATTTGGGAGCCATAGTGCACCCACTACAGAGATTTCAGTAATAAACAGAAGAGAGAGAGGTGTTCCTTCTTACCAGAGTAGTCAAATGTTCAGGGTCCACTTGACAGACCATGCCTGGTCAGGCTCGAGAGAACCTACCTTCCTTGGTGAATTCTTTCTACTGAGGGAAGCAGACATTTCTCACCTTTCAGTGTCCAGGGCTCAGGAGCAATGTATATATCTGAACTCCTACTGGGCTCAGAAGTAAAGAAGAGAGAGGGGTTCAGACATATGGCAGGCCTGCGATCCTGGCCCAGCACAGCCAAAGGCTGTCTCTGTTTGCCTTTGCTTATCCTGTTGGGACAGATGCACCTTTCACAAGCAGAATAGTGGAGGCTTCTAGATGCCATAGGTCTCAGTTGGGTTCTAATGGTTTTCAGGGTATTATTTTCTCATACCCCTTTCCGGATGTTGACTTTGGGGACTGCAGTGAGGATGCCCTGGGTGGTGTGGCATTCTTGACTGAGCTGGGTAGCAGTGCAGAGACTACTTACATCTTCCAGCTCAAGTTTCACTTGTAGGCTTAAGAAGATGTCAGCTTCAGAGTCTGTCCTCTCTGCTACTTATTTTGGACTAATAGCACTTCTTTGGAGTCAGAACCTGCCTTTCTAGAAGTGACTGTCAATGCTTGTCAGGGGCACCCCTTCATCATCTCCATTCAGAGGTCTAGATCCTAAGTTCTGCTTGGGAAAACTGAGGTAGCTGCTGTCTGCTTCAGGGACAGAGCTCCCTGGGCAAGGAGAGTGATCGACAGCCAGTTCACTCTGCAGGGCTACGTCTCCTGCTTAGAGATTCTGTTTCTCAACCTCCCCAAGTTTATAGAGTCAATGATCAGAAGTGAGTATTCTGACCAGCCTCTCTCCTGGGCTGGCTGGAGCCTAGAAAGAGTGAATCCTCTATTGGCAACCCTTTTTTTGTTGGAGGTTGAAGAAGGCCCTCGGGGATTGGCAGGAGTCAGATTGGGCATTCCTGGGAGAAGTTCTGGGTGGAAAAGAGGAAAACTGAGAACTGAGAAGCCAGGGTCTTTTGGTGACCCAGTGAAGCTACTTAGCTCTCCTAGACTGTAGAGAGAAGTATTCTGGAAGCCATGGGATTAGGAACTCCAGGCTGCATCTCAAAAGGATCTTCATAATCCAGGTAGGATGTGACATAGACAGATACCGGGGGCCAGACCACCTTCCAAGCAAGGACTTGGTTGAGAAGGAACTTCTTGCTGATTTTGTTGAGGGAGGTATGGAGCTGACTCTAAGACTTCTCTCCATGCTTCTGCAATGGCATGGCTACTTTCAGGGGAGGCTTGGGTCATGGCTTTGTTCTTGCTAAGAGATACAGTTTAAGAAAAAAATTGCTAATGAGCAATTTTTAATCAGAAAATCTCTCTCTCCTTTCTCATTTACTTCTCTACCTGGGCTGAGAGAGCATCTTCATTTTGAAACAAGCCATGCCCATTGGGCATTCTTTCAGCAGCACAGGCCAAGTTCTTGTAAGCAGATGAGCATCTGTAACCCAGTTTTCTAGTTTGGGATAACTAAACTAGAAACTAGTACTTTAGTGTACTATTAGTCAGGCAATCTGCTCTTGGGGGGTCCACATGACTGGTTTGGGCTCTGGCCATTTCGTTTTCAATTTTTAACCCTTTTTTTCTGTTTAGTTGGCTTGGCAAGGTCTTCTCTATACTTGCCTTGCTAATCCCTGCCCTGGATCATCATTCCTTTGTGTGGCCCATATTCTTAACACCCCCCAAGTGAACCTAGTAATGCTTGCTACTGGGCAACCAGTAATGGCTGTAACAGGCTCAAATCCAGTTAAGATCCCTTCCTGGAACCAATTGGAAACCACAATTATGAGGCAGAAATGCCTGGCTAAGTGTAGCTTCCCTCTTGTCACTGAAGCTCCCAGCTTGGGTATGTGTAGCCTGTCGGGCCCAAGGGTCAGCCTTCTGAGCCCAGGGATGTAAGTGAGGTCGTAGAGAGTCACATGTTCTTCACATCATCGAGAGCCTGCATGCTCAGAGGCTCCTGTTAGGCACCTGAGCAGGGAGTAGTGGGAGACAGTGCCCTTTTCTCCCAGGGTACCTAGCCCACCATGTTGTCTATCCCTACAATGATATTTCATGGCACAGCCCTCTCCCTGAATTTTCCTATGTACTTACCATCAATGTTTTGAGTTATGGTTTGGTTTTGGTTTTGCATGCAAAAAATAGAATATGATTTTTTTTAAGAAATTAAGAAAAAATTCTGCTAGTCACATGACTGCCTTCAGTGGCTCTTTGCTGACAGTTGAGCTGACCTTGTTTTTGACTTGTTCCCACAATGGTCCCATTTTGAAGTCAGTCAAGTACTTTGGCCCTTGACAAAGTCATACAATAGAAACGTAGTGAGGTCTGTATTCTTATGTATTCTCCTGGAAGAGAAATGGACTTCTTGAGTGTGCTGAGGACAATAAAGTGACTTCAATTGATGCAAAGGAGATTTTAGTGCAAAAACTGGTACAGATAAACTTGCCGAGCACTCTTCCACAGAGCATGGATAAGTTGGGCTTGTCTGACTTCTAGAAATCGCCAGCTACACACCTTGCCTGCCTCTGGTACCTCCTCCCTGAACGGCAGCCACTAGACCCTCTGCAGGCTCTGCCCCGTAGCAGGCCCTACCACAAAGCCCCTGCCAACTCTGGTTCCCTGTCCCTATTTCTGATGATAAGTCTTTGCCTGGCTTCCCTGACCTAGGTGCCCCCTTGTTTGTTCCTAGCTTCTGCTCTGTTCCCTCTCTTACTCCATGGGGTCTCCTGACCTCCTGAGCCTTTGCTCTTCCTGGATCACCACTTCCTGTGCTCGCTTCCTCTTCTCACGTACCCACTCTTGCTGCAGCTGAAATTGCCCTGCTCCTTTAGTCCTTTCCATGATCTCAGCCTGCACCTCTCTTCCAAGTTTTTCTGCCTTCTCCTGGACTTTTCTTTCCCAGCCCGAACCCATGGCTCATCAGACACTAACATTATCAGCATCCTGAACTTTCTTATCACCTCCAACTTTTGCTGAAACTATCAACCATTCTCCATTTTTTGCAACCTATTTTCTGCCCCCTCCCTTTTCCTAGGTGGCTGAGCATTACAAATTCATGGTTGACAGCTTCTGCTGGGCTCTCAGTATTCACTGGAAACTCAGACTCATTGTTACTCCTCTTTCTCATTTGTGCCCTTCATTTTTGCTGTCCACAAATGACTGATCTCATTGTCTGTTTCACAGAAGAGAGCCCCAAGCAAACATGTCCTTGCCCATTAATCCTCTCTGCGCCTTCATCTGTCTGTCCGTACCCATCTTCATTGCCTTGCCTTCTGTTTCTAGTTCTCTATTTCTTGAATCCTGTTATATGTCCTCCGTGACTTTGCTCCCTGACTTTATCCCTGTGCTCCCATTTCTTGGGGTCTTCAACCTCCCTCCCCATTGGTTATCTCCCCATAGCGCACAGACAAGCAAAGTTCTCCCCAAAGTTAAGACAAAATTTCTTAAGAGTTTATTACTCCTTATACTTTTTTCTTTATCAGCCAAGCTTCTTTTTTAAAGGTATTTATTTACTTATTTGCATTTTCCCACAAACATAAACTTTTCATATCAAAAATTTTGCTCATACTCCATACTTCTTGACAGTTAATAGATAAACAACTTTCAGAACTTCAAAAAACTGAATTTTAGAGATAACCTTCAAACTATTTGCTATAATTTTGTTTGTGACCATAATAACAGAGACAGTATGGTTTTAAATATTTTTAAAATATTTACATGTAAACTACTCAAACTGTTGAAAAGCAAACCACAGTACACAATTTACACATGAACCTCCCCAACTCAGCTCTGCCTACCAAGTGTTCTGTGGTTTACCATCTACTAGCAGAGATCAGTCCCTTTTTCTTCCTTCAAAGTCTTCCTCAAGGTAATCGCTTGGTTGTGGCTGCTCTTTTGCAATCTCTACTGATCACAATGCTGGGCTGGAAAAGTCCAGGTTGTTTTATGGTACAAATTCTTTCATATAGCTTCTCCAATCCTCTCTACCACGCAGAACTGTTATGGTGCCAGACAGTCTTTCCAAGAGCTTCTGTTGACTTTTTGAGATCTACCTTAGTTCCATAGCTTTCTGGTCATGTCTTCAGATATGACATTCCAGTCAAAGCTCTCAGCCCAGCTTCTTTTAAAAATAATCTTTTTCATTAATTCTTCTTACTCTTTAGCCCTCTGTAGTTTTTCTTAAATTACCAGTGATCATCCAGTTGCCAAATAAATACCTTTCAGTCCTCAACTATCTTGAACTCTCCTCACCACTTTTCATCTTCTATCACTGTCTCCATGAAGCACCCTTTTCATGGCTTTTATGACACTACAAGTCTCTGGATTTTCCTCTTACCTCTCAGCCATATGGGTTGAGCCTTCTGGAAACCTAGACAGGGGACAGGTCTGTGGCTATCTGAGTCTCACCTCTTCAGGAGGCAGAAAGATCTCAGTTGCTCCTGCTCACTAGCCTGGGTCTATTTTCTTTGAGTCCCTTCCTTCTCTTGGACTCAGTTCTCCTCATGCCAAGCAGGTTGATGAGCCCCTACTTAGAGGACAGCACCTGTGAGTCCTTCCTTCTGTCTCTTCCAGTATAACAGAGACAGATTTTAGCCAACTTTGCTAAGAGGCCCCATCTAAATTATCCCAATAGTGTGGATTGGGTCTTACAGCATCCAAACTATAGTCTGGGTAAACTCAGTTACCAGGCTGGAGAGTGGCTCCTCACCATGATCTCACACCAGAGCCTGTTGCGGTCTGTAAGGAGCCCGGGTGGTGATAGCACATGTTTCCATGGCAAGAATCTGGCAGGTTGAGTATCTGCCACTGATGACCTTCTGTTGGAGGGGGACTGGCAAGTGCAGTGGTTCATCACTTGCTTGGGCTCAGCTGATGTCAGCATTAGCTCCCTTTATCTGAGTCTCTCCCACCTGTGCTGACCGTCACAACCTGCTTGCTCCAGTTTTTCCTGGAGCTGAAAGTAGACAATGGTTGATTTCTTGGAGATAAGGAAGTATTGTTGAAGACATCTGTTTCAAGAGTCAGAGCACCTCAATTCTGACCCTGCCATTATGAATTGTGGGTCCAATTTCCTCAACGATAAAGTTGGGGTGAGAAGTTTCTTAGAAAATGATCTCTCAGAGGCTTTCCACCTCTAAAGATGTTCATTGTGATTACAGCTCTGAAGCTCACTCACATGAGAACTGGGGAACCTTGGGGTTGGGAAACAGTTGGGGCTTCCTGACTAGGACAGGAGAAGGGGACCCACAGGCCAATGTGAGCTGCTTCGAGGAAAGTCCTCATCAGCTTGTGCTGCTTCTTGAGCCATCTGCCCATTTCTCAAACCGTGCCCCTTCCTTGGATATCTAAGGCGAGCTCCTTGTAGACTTTTTCTAGAAGTGGCCATTGGACCCAAGTGAGTAGGAGGTCTGGGGGAGGAATATTGTAAGGGGAAGTGTCTCTGATTTTAAAAGGACCTACATCTTCAAGACAAATAATAAAAAATAATAATAAGCACTTTTCTTTACCAACAATTGTGTCCTGGAGTGTTTTTCAGAGAAGATGGTTGAATTCACTACATAGCCTTCTTGCCCCTGGACTCCATCATGATAAAGAAGACAAGGTGGGGAAGAATTGGCTGGGAAGCCCTTCTATTTAGGGAAGAATTCAGATCTCTGCTTCTTATTGCATGAGTACAGCCTGTACTTCAAAATATAGGTAACAGGGGCCAGCAGATGGCTTAGCGGTGATGTTGCTGAACTCCCACATGGCTAACTGCTGTTCAAGTCTCAGACCAGGTGGCTTGAAACTCATACCAGATGCGAGTATGTGCATGCCTGAATCCTGGGGGGAGAATGGAGAAGGGATTGTGGCATGGCCATGCTCCCTGGGAGGTCATTTCGCATTTTCCCTCTCACCATCTCTGTCTTTCTCAGATGAGCAAATGCGCCCTAAGGCAAAAACCTCTAAAAAAATACAGGCAACAAGTCTGAGAGGCATAAGGAAAAAGCATATTTTTAATACCAACTACTTCTAGGTGCTAAACACTTTGAGAATGTCCTTCATATGGTGATGTTCCCAGTACTTATCCCTAGCTGTCCCCTCTACACATTCCCCACCAGTAGTTTCTAGCCACATTGGAGGGTCAAAGACATCGTAATGAATATTCGTCATCTGTTTGGGGTGCATAGTCTCAAAATCACCCCCCCCTTTGTTTTTCCAAAAAGTGCTTGCACTTACCAGAGACAGATAGAAAGAAGGAAAAAATACTTGTCAATGGGGCATGGTCATGTCCATAATTCCTTCTCCATTGTTCTGTCCTGTTGGGGTTGGTGACACACATGCACATGTGTCCAGCATGTTTTTCAAGCCACTGAAGCTGTGATTAGAACTGCATGGTTGGCTATTTGGAATCCACCTCCCTTAACCTCTAGGCCACAGGTCCAGCCCTACACTTTTCTATTTTTGGTGAATTTTCCACCTTCAAAGCTTTAGGAAGCACAAGTGACTCCTCACTACAGAAGCCAAATTAAATGCTCATTGACTTATGATGGGTTGTGGCCCAATAAACTCACTGTAAGTTGAAAATACTTTAAGTTGGGAATGCATGGAATGTACTTACCATACAGAACAGTGTCACTTAGCCTGGCTTACCTTAAACATGCCTGGAAGACCTGTAATTGGGCAAAATAATCTAATACAAAGCCCAACCTGTAACACACAGTTTAATATCTCATGTAATTTATTGGATGCTGTACCGAAAGTGAAAAACAAAGTGGTTGTATAGGTATCTGTAGTATGGTTTCTACTGAATGCATATCACTTTTACATCATTGTAAAGATATAAAATTGTAAGTTGAACCAACTTAAGTCAGAGACCATCTGTGTACTAGAATCCACAAGTCAAGTGACAGTTATTTAAGGAAAAAAAAAAAAAAAAAGAAAAGGAAATCTCAGAGACTTCTCTCTTGTGGCAGTGTTGGTTTAGGGGGTGAGGTTTCCTGGCAGCAGTAGCAGCAGTACAAGTGGAAGCACCTGGTGCTTGATGGCAATGATAATTCCTTCAGACCAGTTCCATGCATGATTTCAGGAACTGTTCCTGGCTGCGTAGTTCAAGGCTTAATTCTCCAACCTTCCTGACAATTCCATGAACTATCTAAAAAAACTTTTAATAGATTTATTTTCCACATAAATTAGCCAGAATGAATTTCTGTTCCTTACAACTAAGCACCCTAATTGATGCAGAAAATTTAGAGAGTCTGGTAAAAGAAATGGACCTACTACAGCCCCTAAGGCTTCTTTTCCGAGCTCCAGATTCACATATCCAGTGGTCTATTTAACACCCCCACTTGGATGTCTCAGTGTCATCTGACATCCTAGCCACCACCAGGGATGAGGAAGAAAACTAGGAAGATGTAGTGTCAGAGAAACCAAGGAAATTTGTATTTAAGGAAGAATAATTATTAGTTATAATGCTTACGATCTGGAAATCGCTGACCTTACTCCTTCCCAGACTGGCCCAGGTATCTGAAACCTTCTCCCTGCCTGCTCTGACTTTTGTTGTGTTTTGTCTTTAGCGATCGTATTAGTATTAATTCTTCTCTAGGTCCCAGAAACACCCCACTTCTCAGGTTCCATGGCAAACTGCCAGCTGAGCCTACTCCCCAGAGAAAACCTTGTTCTCACAGGTAGGTCTGCAGTATGACCACACCAGGCTACTGGATTATTTTATACACTAGGCAGTGTAGGTATCATATCCAGGGCCTGAGAACTTTAAAAAAAAATCAGATTAAATTAATTATTTTATATATGTATGCATATGTGTATGTGTGTGTGTATATATATATATATATATATATATATATATATATATGCATATGTGTATGTGTGTGTGTGTGTGTGTGTGTGTATATATATATATATATTTTTTTTTTTTTTTTTTTTTTTTAAATTTGCTATAGAGCACATGTACTCATTTGAGAGAAAGTGAGAAAGCAAGCTACCAAGTCTGGGACTCGAACCATGGTCAGCCACATGGGAGTCTAGCACCTTAACTACCACACCACCTGCTGGCTCTGGGCCTGAGAGTGTTTTAAGGCTTGTAAAAATAAGTCCTGGGAAAAAAACTAAATTGAAAGTGGCAAAGCAGGGACCAGCAGATGGTGGATATTTACATTGCTGGACTCCCACATAGCTGATTGCGGTTCAAGTCCTGGACCCTGTAGTTTAAACTCATGCCAGGCGTGTGTACATGCATGCCCAAGATCCCAAGAGGAGAATGGAGGAGAAGGGGCTGTAGTGTGGTCATCCTGCCGGGGGGCGGAGGGGGGGGGCTTATTTCTCTCTTTCTGTCTTTCTGTCTCTTCCTGTCTCTCTGGTGACTGCATGCCCCCTATAGTAAATAATCTCTCTAAAAAAAAGTGACAAAGCATACATAAGAAATGTCTAATTAGATGTCTATAAACTATATCATTATGTTAAACTCATTGCTAATTTTATAACAATTTTATGAAGTTCATAAAAATTTTGTTATACTTGAGAGTAATTTGTAGATTAGTTTCTTCACAAGAAATTCTATATATAAGAAATGGTTGCTAAAAAGCCTAAGTCCAATATCAAATACATTACTCCTAACCAAATAATTTAAAGAGCAAAATAATACAAAGCAATTTCAATAATTTTCAGTAAAAGAATGTACCGCAGGCTGTGGGTGCATTTTCATGTTTGGAGTGTGTTGAAGAGCCTCCTAGGGTAAGAATGCCTGGTCTCTGGGAAGAAGTGTCATCCATGAGCACTGGAGCTAAGCACTGGGGAGGACCTTGTCCTGCACACATGGGCTCCTGAACACCTTGCACAGGGTGTGGTTTGAAAATGAAAGGGAATAACCAGTCCCTAGAGGCAGCTTTCCAATTGTGGCAGACACTGCTAATCATTGCCAGTATCCATTTTCTTCTTTTTAAAAATTTAAAAATTTTTTAAATTTGCCATTGGGCATGTGTCCTGGCAGAGAGTGACAGAGAAAGGTGGAAAGCATCGCCCAATGGGGCATGGTCACACTGCGATCCCATCGCCTTCACTTCGGGCATGCACATACATGTACTTGGCATGTTTTTCAAGCCACTGGAGCCAGGATTTGAATTGTGCTGTATGGGATCTGGCTCCCTTAACCACTAGATCATGGGGCTGGCCCTATTTTCGTCTTAATCTTAGTAACAGCCCCCTTCTTGTACCTTTCTCAGCTTCCTCTTCATTTGGATTTGTCTTTTGAATAAGTTCTAGTCAATTAATTATGAGGAGCAATGATGTATACAACTTTCAGAACACACTTTATGTGGTTGTCTTTTAAATGGTTGTCCTCTAGGTCTGCCCTCTTTATTCCTTTTTCTAGGACTGGCCTGTCTACCTCTTCCTCCAGGGAGAAAGTGCTATGATGCTGGTCACCCATCTCCAATCATGCAAATATGAGCGACATCCTAGAGAACGGTGAAACAAGATGTCAGAACTAGGTTCTCTGTCAATCTTATGGACAGAGCCATCTGTCTTTCCTGACTGCTTGTTTCTTTGGATTATTGCCTGAGAAAGAAACACATTTCTAGTTTTTAAGCCACCTAATTTTTTTTTTTTTTTTTTTTGGAGAGGTTTTCGCTATAGGGCGCGTGCGCTCGCCAGACAGACAGACAGAGAGAGACATAGAGACAGAAAGCGAGAAATCACCCCCCAGGGGGGATGGTCACGCCGCAATCCCTTCTCCTCCATTCTCCTCTCGGGATCTTGGGCATGCACGCACACGCGCCCTGCGTGAGTTCTAAGCCACCGGGTCCTGGACGCGAACTGCGGTCGACTACATGGGAGTCCAGCGACATAGCCATTGCGCTAACTGCTGGTTCCCAAGCCACCTAATTTTGAAATCTTTATGTTTCAGTTGTTACAACAGCTGAACCTACACTCTGACCAATACGTCAAAACCAGGCCCAGCTGCGGTAGGGCACTCTGGACACAGCTGCTTGGCAGGCTGAGGCTACATGGGAGGCCTGGATTGGATTCTAAGCCCACATGGTGGCACGTGTCTGGAGTCTGAGGGGGAGGATTGTGAGCTTAAAACCAGTGTAGGCAAGAAAGACCCTGTCTGAAAGTGCAGGGCATGGTGGGGCATGCCTGTGGTCCTAGTTACTTGAATGGGTGAAGCAGGAGGATCATGACATGGTGAGACCTTGTCTAACCTCCCCCTTCCCACATGCACACATATACAACAAGCTTTATTGTGCTACTGGGCTGACAGGGTATTACTAACCTTCTTTGGAAACTGCTGTAGTTTTGGTCTCCAGCTCTGTTGGAATTATATGACCTAACCTGCTAAGGCCAAGTGTGCACTCATGGAGAAAACAGGTATCTGCTCCATGCTTATGAGCATGAGTAACATGCCTTGGTCTTGGCCCAGCCTCGTAAACAAGGCCTGTTGCTGGGGGAAACAGTGGTCCTTATCTGGGGCTCTTGTGTGTTCCAGTAATTTTCAGATGTGGTGTGACCCACTGACAATGTCACTTCATAGCAAAGATTCAGCTGGGGCAGCGCCTCTGTGACTTTTCTATTTTTTTCCTCTCCAAACTTTATGTTAAAAGGTTACACTACATTCATATTTATAAAATAGTTAGGGGCCAGCAGGTGGCATAGTGTTTAAGGTACTGGACTCCTACATGACTGACCATGGTTCACATCCCAGACCTGGAAGCTAGAAAATCATGCAGGGCATGTATGCATGTATGCCCAAATTCCCAAGATAAGAATGGAAGAGAAGGGATTGTAGTGTGGCAATCCCCCCAGGGGACAATTTCTTATTTTCCCTCTCTATCTCTCTCCAGCATGCATGCAGACCCTATGGCAAAAACCTAAAAATAAATAAATGAATAAAATAGCTTTATATTACTATTACTACTTTTTAAAGGTCCATCAGATTATATATTTACTTGGGTTCACAAGCAATTTCTTTAAAAGTTTACTTGTCTCTTCCATGAGCAAGAGAGACAGAGAAACAGCACTCCCAGTGAGATCTTGGCTCCGTGATCTACACTGAGCTTCAGCCAGCCCCAGATCATGGCCACCGGCACACCTCACCTACTCAGGGAGGTCTGTAGAACCCTCCCATGTGGGTCCACCTTGCAGAGCCTCACGTGATTTCTGAACCACATTTAGTCCCCCACTTTTATGTTACTAAATTTATCTTTTTAACTTTTTATCAAAGTATTGATATTTTTCAAGCACATACAAAAGTAGAATGAGTGGTATAATCAAAGCTTTCTACTGCAGAAAAACTAGGTTCCAGATAAGTCACAATATGCCCTTAAGGCATTGCTGGCCTTCGAGAAGGTAAGGAGGAGCAGACAAGCTACTGTGCAAGACCTGCCACCAAAATATTAGTCAACCCTTTGTAAAGTAGTGTAAACTTGAATTGCAGGCATTGGCAGTCCACTGGAAAGTAAAGCAAATCTCCAAAGTTAAAACACACACACACACACACACACACGTGCTCACACACTCACACACACGTGTACACACACACACACACAATTCACAAGCTGAACTTGCAGCAGGAGCAAGGACTGTAAACATGCTGCAAGGCAAAGTGTTCCTATAAGCAAACCATAGTACCATCTCCGAATCAAGAAACGAAGCCAATGACCTGCCGTATTGTGGGGGAAGCTGAACCTGAGACTCGACATTAAGTCAAGGCTCTGAAGGCAGTCATCTCAGGGCATAAGCATCCTCTATTTTTGGCAAGTATGAATGCCCATCCTTTCAGGAGGTAAGTGTCACAAAGCTTAGATTTCCCACACATAATTTCGACAAAATATGAACTCAAAACACATAGAAGTATGTAGAAATAAGTCGCCATGAATGAGAATCAGAAGCAATAATGACCCACAGAGGAGAACCTTTGTAAGGAATGAGAAACAGCAAGGGGGTGGGTAAGAGATACAGAGGGCAGAATGATATATTTTTAATATGTGTCTATTCAAAATGAGAATAGAGAAGAGGAATGTGTGAAGAGATAATGACTGGGAACTGTCCAGAAGTGATGAATGATATGAATTCATTAATGTAAGACGTAAAACCAAATATAGCAACTAGGAAAAATAAGAAATTGAAATATATTGTAGTGAAGCTGCAGAGTACCAAACACAAAGAGAAGAGCCTAAAAACAGCTGGGGGCCAGATATAAATGTTACCTTCCACCATTTCTAGTATCCTCCTTCCAAGTGTGTGGCAGGATTGCCCTACCTCACACCCTTTATTTTAGGTGGGTTTACAAGACTTGATTTTACCAATGAAATGTGAGCACAAGTGATATGAATCATTTCTAAATTAAAAAATTGTAAATGTCAGTGCCTGATTCTCTGATCTTCACGTTCTGTCTTCCCCTGTTGAGGTGATTCGAGTGTATATTGTTACAAAGATGCTTATGATTTAAGCAGTCTGCTGTGCTGGGCTGATATATGGAGGATATATATTTTATCTGTTCACACTTTGCATTAGTGAGAACTCGACTTTTGGTGTTAAACCAATGAGAATTGTGGGTTATTCATTATTGCAGTATAACTAGTCTGTAGTAAAAAGAACCTTAGTTTTGTTTTGGAAGCAAAAGCAATAATAAAGCACTAAGATCTAAGACATCGTTTTAGTAGTTGTATAGCAAAAAAATGAATATTGATATTTAGAAAGATGGTGATTCATGCTATGCGGTGGAAGAACATTTGGTAAAACTACTGTTTGTGATACCTGGGGAGGCAGGTCATGTACTTGATGAGCTCAGTAGTGGGGGAAGAGGTTGGAAAACGACATTGGTAGGATATATTGCTTAATACTCAGTTTATCAAGACATTTCAAGAAAGACCTAAGTTGAGAAAAGAATTACCCTGTTTTTAAGCAGACGTTCAAGAAAATAGAGAGTATGCCAGAATTCAGGGACTTGAGTTTTGAAGAGGTAAATTGCTTCTTGACTTTGAAAACTGAAAGATAAAATAGGGTAAAGTCTTTGAATATTGAAAGGCCCATTAAAATTCAGCCTTGAGGCAAGGATCAAATAAAAAATATGGCCATAATATTCATTATCAAAACCTTTGAATGGATTAAAGTACTCTGGGGAAAATATCAAATTAATAGTATAGTATCCAGTAAAATCTTTGAACTGGATAAGATTCAAGGAAAAGATTCTAAGGATGTAGCTTTTCCAACAAAGGCCTATGTGGAGAAGGAAAGGGGGGGGGGGGGCTTGAGAACTGGTTCTCAAAAACAGCTATGGGTATAGCTTTTGGCAAATTATGCTGTCTACATTCAGATAGATAGAAACATAATTAGTTTTTTTTTTTCCTTAAGAGCATTTTGCTACCAGAGGAGCTATGAACCTAGATGAACAGAAAAAATAATATTCAAGACTGAATAGCTCTTGGGCTTCCAACTACCACTGATAGAGAACGGGTTGAGAAAGCTGCTCATTCCCCAGGAGACTTAGTCTTTATTCCCTCTGTCAGCTGGGACACTGAAAAGGAAAGAACCTCTTGGAGGGCAGGACCAAGGGCTAAGGAGTACAATGGATGGGGTGGCTACTCTCAGGCACAGAATTGGAGAATGATAAATAAATCCCACCCCGGACTTGGCAAATATTTTCAGAGCTTCCATAAAATATTTGTCCAGCTAGAGTTCAGAATTGCACAATGGCTCCTGTGTGCCTCTGGTTCTTTCCCTTTCCTTTGTGGAATGCTTTTCTCTGTTCTATCATCTATTGTCCACCTTTCATTTTTTATTTTTATTTTTGCTATGGAGTGCTTGTATTTGCTGGATGGAGGAAGAGAGAAATCACTCCCTAAGGGAGATGGCTACACCACAATCCCTTCTGCTCCGCTCTCCTCTCGAGATTTTGGACACATCCATACATGCATATGCACCTGGCATGTTTTTCAAGCTGCCAGGTCTGGGACTTGAACTGCAAAGTCGGCCATATGGGATCAGTGACTTAACCTCTGTGCCACTGGCCAGTCCACCTTTGATATATTTAACTTCTGTTTTTTTAAAGAATTATTTTACTTAACTTTGTTTATTCTAATTTGACCAGAGATGGAGAGAGAGAGAGAGAGAGCAAGAAAGCAAACCACCAGGTCAGGACTCAAACCACAGTCAGCCACGTGGGAGTCCAGCGCCCTTAACCACCACACCATCTGCCAGCTCCTTAACTTTTTTTTAAAAGCCAATTAATTTGTTGCTGCCACTAGAATTCCTCTCTGTTATGCCTATAATATACTTGTCTTATCTTTCTTTTGCTCTGCTTCAGAGAGCCCCCATCCTCACTCCCTAAACGAACCACAAATAGGGAGGTAGAACACCAAACACCTACTCATCCTTGATTCGTTTTCCTGTCTGAAAGGCTCAGTCTCCACAACTTCTCCAGGTTGGCTCGGCCCCACATCTTTTATGTCTTAGCTTAAACCCCTTCCTCACAGAGCTTTGCCTTACTGCATAATCTAAAGGAGACCTCAGGTACTGTCTCCCACAGTCCTGTTTTATTGTCATCGTAGCACTTAATATTATATATATTTATCCTTTTCTATCACCTGTTTTCTTTCTTCTTCTTTTTTTAATGTTTATTTATTTCTTCCATAAAAGAGAGAGAGAGTGAGAAAGAGAGGCCCCCCTGACAGGGTCCCTGCTCTGTGCTCCGCCCTCAGTCTCAGCTAGCCCAGATCATGGGCACATGCACAGGCACCTGGTGTGCTCAGGGAGGTTCTAGGACTCAAACCTGTGACTCCTCCCATGTGGATTCAGCTACAGCACTGCTGCACCACCATTTTATTTACTTTCTCGTTCCTTTTTTTTAAGAGTTTTTTTCTTTTTCTTTTTTGTATAGGGCACGTGCACTCACTGGAGAGACAGAGAGACAAAAATCACTCTCTAGGGGGATGGCCACACTGCAATCCCTTCTCCTCCAGTCTCCTCTCAGGATTTTGAGCATGTGTGCTCACGCACCTAGCATAGTTCCAAGTTACCAGGTCCGGGACTTGAACTGTGGTTAACTATGTGGAAGTCCAGCCACATAACCAGTGCACCATCTACTGGTCCCAATTTGCTTTCTTATTCATTGTCTGGTTCACTCCTCATAGGGTGTAAGCTTCCCTGAATGCAGAAATCTTGCCTACATTCTAGAACAGTGCCTGTATTTGCTCACCATCTATTTGTTGAATGAATCCATAACTCAGGTCTGTTATTCAGTCTCCCATTTTACTGGGAACTCTGAAGTGTGGTGAAGAATTTGCCCAAGGTTCCTAGTGAGTTAGTGGTGGTGTCAGAACTAGGACGCAGGCCTTGTGAGTTGGGCCTCTATAGGCTCTTCTTCCAAAACGTCCGAGGCTGAAACAGCTGCTGGCCACCAGACAGGAGCAGGAAGAGAGAGGGCCCATGGTTCATTCCCCTTGCTGTAATGTGCTGGAAGTCCCATAGGTGGCACCAGTGGCACTCGTTTAGCACCAGGGGATGTCAGGGAATCATGGTAAGGGCTAGTCTAGGGGGAAATTTTGAAGAGAGTCAGGATATTTGCCTAGTCTTAAATTGTCTCTCCACTGACTCTCATTAGTTGTGAGGGAGAAAATACATACAGTCTGTGTACAGTGGAGAAATCAGATCACACTTATACAGTGTGATCAAAATAGCATCACCACTAAGGGACAGGTGGGTAGACGGTGCATCCGGATGTGATAGAAAGGGTATATCATCACTCATGCAGTATTGCGGCCAAGAATGAATAACTTAGATTGAATCAAAAGGAAGTATCAGAAAAACCAGAGACGAGCCATGTTATATTAAACTAGGGTGAGGGATAGGGAACTGGATTCCTGTAAAGAGAATGGGTTGAGAAAGCTGCTTACCCCCCAAGAGACTTTGTCTTTATTCCCTCTGTCAGCTGGGACACTGTCTCTGTCTTTATAGATGAAAATGTTCCAGGTTAGAAGACGCTAGCGAGGGCTGGCTCTGTGGTGTAGCAGTAGTGAATGCACTGCTCAGAAGCAGATCGCACGTGGTGAATGCAGTTCAGATTGCAGCCCAGTCAGCCTGCAATTCACCCGGCACGCGTGTGAGTGCCCAAGATCTGATGGGCTGGCGGAATGAAGGAAGGGGATCGTGGCATGATCAGACTCTGCGGAAGAGGTGCTTCTCTCTCTCTCTCTTTCTCTCTCTCTCTCTCTCTCACACACACACGTGCTGTCATGAGTAAAGAAAAAAGTCTCCTCTTCCAAAAAGAGGCCAGAGACATGATAATTAAACGCAGTACCTGCCCCCAGACTGGGTCCTGTAGTGGATGCTATATGGTCAACTGACAAAATTGGCATAGGGACAGTTTATTGTGTTATTGCATCATTGTTCAATGTACTTCGCACTGAGTATTTAGGAGTAAAAGGCCATACTATTTATAACTTACTCAAATGGGACCAAAAAAAAAAAACTATAGTTGTACAGATTTTAAAAATAAACACACACACATATATACATATAGCTATAAATAACAAATGAGGTAGAATGTTAATAGGCGAACCTGAGTGAAGGGTAGGAGCATTTTCTGGTTATTTTTATTTTTGTAACTTCTCTGTATACTTGAAATTATTTTCAAATAAACATTTAAGAAGACATGAAGAATTAAAGGTACCTCCTTGGTACCTTTCTGCCTCATTTCTTTCTGCCTCACATTGGAACCAGAGTCCCATTTTACCAGTGTGTATCTTCGTTGTTTCAGTCATTTCTCTGCGAGTAAAAGGGACTTCATCCCTCTATCCCCATGCTCAAACCCAGCTGGTTCTGCCCCTCCCCTAGCCCTCCTCACAGCAGTCTGCTGGGGGAGAAAACCACGAGGGTCTGGATTAAGGCTCCAGCTCCCGTACACTCCCCGAGTAAGCCAAGGAGACAGAGGTTACGCCCTCTTATCTGAGCTCAGTAAATGAAGTTCTGGGCCGTGAAATCCCTCAGACATAGCCCCGAAGTGTTTAGATGGACAAATCAAACTTCCAAATGAGTGGTGCTTTTAGTCATTATGCCATCACAAGTCCATTTGCTTAAGTTGCTCCTTGACCAATTTCTCGAAGAAACCTCAGTGACCTGCACTGACGGCATGTTACGGATACCTAGGCAGTGGTTAGAATACAGACTCTGGGCCAGACAGGATGGCCGCACGAAATGTGCAGTCTGGGGTAAGGCATTCGATCACGTGGTACTTCTGTTTCTTCATCTGTTAAGTGGGGTAGTTATAGTACTTATCTCATGGAATTGTTGTGAAGATAAATTAAAAATACACAAAGCATCTGAGACAATACCTGGCATGGGGTTGGTGATATTAGGTGAGTTAGTATTACCTGTATTTTACTAAAATGAAGACATGTCAATGCAAACATGTTCTTGGTTCTTCAGGAAGGTGCCATCAAAAGGTTTATAACCCTATCAGGCAGCTCCCAGGCTGACAGCAGTGCTAATATGTAGTCAATTCTAAAAATCAGTCCACTTTCCAAGAAGTTAAAAGGTGAAAAAAAAATGTAGTTTTAGAATCCATAAAGTATGAATAATGATCTATTTTGATTTTACCTTTCATGTACTATAAAATTCACCCTCTTACAAGGTAAAATTCAGTGAGGACCAGCAGTTAGCGTAATGGCTATGTCGCTGACCGTGGTTGGAGTCCCGGACCCGGTGGCTTAAAACTCACGCTGGATGCGTGTGCGTGCGTGCCCAAGATCCTGAGAGGAGAATGGAGGAGAAGGGATTGCAGTGTGGCCATCCCCCCTGGGGATGATTTCTCATTTTCTATCTCTCTGTCTCTCTCTGTCTTTCTGGTGAGCACACGTGCCCTATAGCAAAAACCTCTCCCCCCCAAAAAAAAAAAAGTAAAATTCAGTGACTTTTAGTACATTAACAAGGTGTGCAACGTCATCACTATGCACACCTAATTTTAAAGTACTTTTATTATCTCAAGAAAAAGGAATCCCCATACCTGTTAGTCGTTTCTCCCCTTCTCCTAGTCCCTGGCAATTGCTATTTTCTTTTTCTTTTTTTTTTTTAAGAATTATTTTATTTAAGACCAGAAGTTAGCGTAATGGCTATGTCGCTGGACTCCCACGTAGTCGACCGCGGTTCGCGTCCCGGACCTGGTGGCTTAAAACTCACGCCGGGCGCGTGTGCGTGCGTGCCCAAGATCCCGAGAGTAGAATGGAGGAGATGGGATTGCGGCATGACCATCCCCCCGGGGGGTGATTTCTTGCTTTCTGTCTCTCTGTCTCTCTCTGTCTGTCTGGCGAGGGCATGTGCCCTATAGCAAAAACCTTTCAAAAAGAGAATTATTTTATTTAACTTTATTTATTATTGTTATTTTCCAGTTTGATCAGAGAGAGACAGAGAAAGAGAGAAAGGGAAAGTGAGAAAGTAAGCCATCAGGTCCAGGACTTGAACCGTGGTCGGCCATGTGGGAGTCCAGCACCTTTAACCACCATGTCACCTGGCGGCCCCACTAATCTATTTTCTATAGACTTGCCTCTTCTATACATTTTGTAAAAATAGAAGCATACACTCTGTGGCCTTTTGTATCTGGCTCCTTTTACTTAGCATAATGTTGTCAAGGTCTGTCCGTTTTGTGGCATGTATGAGTACCTTATTCCTTTGGTACTCATGGCTAAACAACATTTCATTGATGAATACTGCATCTTTAGTTTGTCTAATCATTTGATGGCCACATGGGTTGTTTCCTTTTTTGGCATATTATGAATAACGCTACTGTGAACATTGATATGTAAGTTTTTGTGTGGAATATGTTTTTTATTCTTTTGGCTATATACCCAGGAGTAGTCTTATAATCACTCTATGTTTAATCTTTTGAGTAACCACTAGATTGTTTTCCAAAGCAGCTTTTACATTTCTACTAGCAATGTATGAAGGTCTAATTTCTCCACATCCTTACCAACACTTTTTATTATTTCTTCAGTCTGTTGGGATTTGGGGCATGCATACACACATATCTGGTATGTTTTTTGAGCCACTGGGACCAAGATTCCAATAGCAGTTGGTCACATGTGATCCAGTTCCCTTAACCTGTATGATGCGAGGCCAGCCCCGATGTGTCTTTTTGATTATAGCCATACTAAGGGGTGTGAATTGGTATCTCATTATGATTTTAATTTATGTTTCCCTAATGACTAAAAATGTTGAGCATCCTTTCATGTGCTTATTGATCAATCATGCATCATTTTTTTGTTGTTGTTGTTACATAAATTAACCCATTTATTGTAGGCTAGTGATATTCCAAATGTCTATGTAACTTCTACTGGTCTTTCAATTCCTTCAGTCTTCTGATGGCAGACTTTACTGTGACAGCCGAAGTGGTGTTGCAGGTCCAGGCACCACCACCTACCGTTTTCATGCAGGAACCACAGTGCCAGGTCCCCACAGCCTGTCTCTTCATCTTAGTTTTGCCACAGAAGGAGCAGGTGTACTTGGCGTGCTGGCTGATTTCAATTTTCTTCACCATTTTCCGGAGGGAGGCACCATAGCAGGTCCCGTATTTACCAATGATGCTGACCTTGGTGCGTTTAGCCATACCGCCGCCAACTAGGTCCAAGCCCAGAGCAATCATGCATCATTTTTGAAAAAATGTCATGTCAATTTAAATCCTTTACCTATTATAAAATTAAGTTGTCTTTTATTTTGCTAGTTATAAGAGTTCTTTTTAAAATTACATGTTCAATATTTTAATCATTACAGGACCATACTGGTGGTCTATTTCATGTTGTGTCAGTTCAAATTTATTAACATACACAAATAATCATTTTATTGCCTCAGGATTTATAATGATGATCTTAGTTTCATTCCTAACATTTGTTATGTTTGTCCTCTATTTTTTTATCGTCTTTTTAAAAAATAATCACTTTTTGGCCTTTTTGATCTTCTCTTTTGTATATAAATATTTGATGTAATTAATTTCTGCTCTTATATTTATTATTGTTTTTTTTTTTTTTTTTTTTTGGAGAGGTTTTCACTATAGGGCGCGTGCGCTCGCCAGACAGACAGAGAGAAACATAGAGACAGAAAGCGAGAAATCACCCCCCAGGGGGGATGGTCACGCCGCAATCCCTTCTCCTCCATTCTCCTCTCGGGATCTTGGGCACACACACACACGTGCCCGGCGTGAGTTTTAAGCCACTGGGTCCAGGACTCGAACCGTGGTCGATTACATGGGAGTCCAGTGACATAGCCATTACACTAACTGCTGGTTCCTCACCCAGTCTTGATTACTGTGGCTTTGTGCTAAGTTTTGAAATTGGGAAGTATGAGTTCTGCAGTTTTGTTCTTCTTTTTAAGGTTGTTTTGCCCGATCTGTATTTCTTTTATTTCCATATGAATTTTAGGATCAGATTATTCATTTTTGAAAAGGCAACTGATATTTTAATAAGGATTACATACAATTTGTAGCTCAATTTGGGGAGAATTGCCATCTTAACAATATCAATTCTCTTAATCCATAAACCTGTGGTGTGCGCTAACCTGCACTCTAGTTTGATCTGACAAGAGGCTGGGTCAGACATCCAATGTTGATCAAACTGAATTAATTACTAGATACTTATTCCATTTTTAAGATTTGGGGATCAGGTAAAGTTTTATTTAGCCAATGTAGGAGAAGAGAAAAGTGAAAAAACTTGTATAAATTGGTAGAGCCTACCAGTAATCAGTCAGATCTCGTTAGGAGTTACATTTTGCATTATACACTTTTCAAAGACACGTTCCTGTTTAAGAAATTTTAATTTAAGGACAACCAGTAGTTAGCGTAATGGCTATGTCATTGGACTTCTACGTAGTCGACCGCGGTTCGCGTCCTGGACCCAGTGGCTTAAAACTCATGCCAGGCACGTGTGCGTACGTGCCCAAGATCCCGAGAGGAGAATGGAGAAGAAGGGATTGCGGCGTGACCATCCCCCCTGGGGGGCGATTTCTCACTTTCTGTCTCTATGTCTCTGTCTGTCTGGTGAGCGCACGCTCCCTATAGCAAAATCCTCTCCAAAAAAAAAAAAAAAGAAATTTTAATTTAACATAATATATATCTCTGAATTTATTTTATAGGAAGTAAAATTACAGGGTTTTTTTTTTGTGTGTGTGATGTAGAATCTTAAAAAAAACATTTACATAACAGAGATAAAGTGTAATTAATGTTCAAATCAATTGCTTCTTAAGAAAACTGAATGTTTCCCTCCCCTGCAAATCTTTATCAATGGGTCAACAAATCCAGGAACAAACTGTATTAATGGCTTCTACATTTTGTTATATTGACAAACTTCAATCCTGACCACTCTCCCTTAAATGTCAAGCAGTTTGATATTGCATTGTAACAATGATGTTACCATAGCGTGTTTAAGTAAACACCATATAGTACCTGTTGCCAGTGGCGATGTTAGTAATTACAGGGGTAGAATGAGGGCAGATTGTTGTGTAGTAATGACCCTTGGAATAGAGTGAGTTCCTTGGCAGTGTGGAGAGTTTGTCACGGTGTTGCAATCCATGATTTCCACTGAGAATTAATGACTTCAGCTATGGTAACTAGCCATAATATTTAATGTAACTGCCTTGAACCACTTGAATATCAAAGAGTAATTTTGTCTAAGGTGTTACATTAAGGGCGCACCAGGAAAACCTAGGATCTTTGTGTATATATTTTAGGGAGTTGTTTTACTGTCTTGTATAGTTTTTCTCATCTCTTTCTATAAATGTTAGTGACATTTCAATGAGGAACATGCGGATTCTGTCTATTTGTCAGTATATCTTTTCACCAGTTTACCTATCTAGAGCTTAACATTTTTACAAAGTCCCTTCCTCCATCTCTTCCTTCCTTCTTTCCTCCCTTCCTTCTTCCTCTCTCCCTTTCTTTCTTCTATTAGTTTTGTTTTTGCCTTTTTCCCATTTAACATCATGATTTCATTAAATAACTCTGAAGTGTCAGGTACTGTCCCAGTGCCTGGGAACAAACCCAATTCCTAGGAACAAGCAATAAACAAAGAACCTAGGTCTCTACTGTCTTGGAGCTCAACTTTTGGTGAGGAAAGAAGGAAAACAAGACTGTTTAGATGATATTAAGTGCACTAAGACATTAAAGCAGGACAATGTGATAGACTTTAGAGTGAAAACACTTTAGATAAAGAGATCAGGCTTCTCTGAAGAGGTGGCGAGTGAACTGAGATATGAACGATGACACAGCATTGTGGGGCTCTGGGGGCAGAGCCTTAGAGGCAGAGGGAACAGCAAGTACAGAATAGTTGAAGCAGCTTAAACTAATCGTCAAGACAATGAGAAAAATACAAAAGATAAAGGCAGTGATAAGGGAAAACGGAAGAGAGATCATAGGAGAAAGTTGTAATGCAGATATGCAAGCTATAGTGTTTGATAAAGTTAAAGCTGCAAATTTGGGTCCTATCTTCCCAGAAGCCAAGGTGAAAAGAGCAATGTGCCAATCTCAAGGTTTGCTTTTGGAGGGGTAGGGATGGGGGTGGGGTTTTGCCATGGGTGTTTGCACTAGCCAGAGAGAGAGAGAGAGACAGCAAGAGGGAAAGTGAGAAATCACCTCCCAGGGGGCCTGGCCACACCACAATCCCTTCTTCACTCTCCTCCTGGGATTGGGGCATGCATGCACACGCATGCGCATGATTTTCAAGCCTCCAGGTCTGAGACCAGAACTGCTGTCGACCAGGTGGGAGCCCAGCAGTTTAACAACCATGCCACCTGCGAGCCTCAAGTTTACTTTGTATAAAGAAAAATTTATTCCTGGCATTCAGGATGGAAATACATTTCTGAAGTGGATCTTCCTGTGCAGGGCATAGAGTGGTTGTGTTAGAATGGTCTCTCTCTTTGCAGATGTTCAATCCTACTTCTAGAATCTGCAGATATATTATTTTATGTACAGAAGGCATTTTATAGATGTGATTAAGTTAAGGACCTTCAAATGGGGAGGATTTTTTAGCTGGACCCAGTCTAATCACATGGGTCCTTGAAAGCCAAGAGACTTTCCCAGCTAGAATCAGAAGCATGGTCAGAAAAATGCAAAGCTGCTGGCTTCGAGGATGGAGGGCGAGGGCCACAAGCCAGGGAACGTGGGTAACTCCTAGAAGCTCGAAAAGACAAACTCCAAAATCACATTCTTGCTGATTAAAGCCCAGTGAGGCTTGTGTGGAATTTGGGACCTACAAAATTGCCACGAGAATAAATTGGCATGAAATCACCAAGTTTTACTAATCTGTTCAGATAGCCATACAAAACAATCCAATCAGATTCATTTTAGTTGCAATATTAGAAATTCACTCACCTGAACTAGCTAAGCAAAAGAGTGTATTATAAAGATTCGGTAATAGTCCATGGAATTCAGAGGCAAGAATGCAACCCTTTTCGGGAAATACTGTGACCAGGGATGGAAAGCTGTAAGAACTGTTCTGGTCTCTCTTCTCTTCTCTTTAGAGATCTTTTTCATCCTTCCTGTTCTTTTCCCATTTCCCTAGAAGTCTAGTTTTCTGTATTTCTCCAGGCTACCTGGCGTGGTAGGAAAGTATGTGGAAAGCTACTGATTTTCTGTACTAACACTGTTTTGTTGTCATATGAGCTACCTAGAGGAAGGCTGAAATCTCTCACTCCTAATTCCACATTTGTGGGAGATGGGAAATGATTAGCTTGGTTTGAGTCAGATACCTACTATTAGAGCAGTCAGCTGTGACCAGGGGGGCTGATTCCTTGTCTGAGGATCTAGGGCTGGTCTGTAGAAAAAGACATCAGCTTATGCTGCTGGTTTTTAAATGCCACTTGCAACTCGTATGGAGGTCAAGAAACTATATAACGGGTAGAAATCAGCATTAAGAAAAGGGTGAAAAGTGTAAGTGTGCATAGTTTATGGTGTGGGTAATGTTTTAAAGATTTGTTTCAGTTACTAAATAGGTAGGTACACGTGTACTGGGTGGTAATGTAAAAGGTTTTTCTTGGTAGAGTATGATCTCGAAAGTTTGAAAAGCCCTGGACTTGACCATCGGGTAGGATTCTGCTACAGGGATAGAATGAACATCATTTTATTTGTTTGATTAATTTGTTATAGGGCATGTATTCGCTGAGGAGGGAGAGATAGAAGGTGAGAAAATACCCTCTAGGGGAGATGGCCATGCTACAATCCTTTCTCTTCCGTTCTCTTCTCAGGATGCTGGGCACACATCTGCTCAGGGTATTCCTCCGCCCCAAGCTGCTGCTGGGTCTAGGATTTGAAGGGCACAGTCAGCCATGTGGGATCTAGCCGCCTTAGCCACCAATGCCACTGGCTGGCCCTAAACATTATCTTATTTTATTTTTAAATTTGTTACAGGGTGTGTGCACTGGCCAGAGAAAGAGAAAGAGAAAGAGATAGAGACAGAGGAAGTGAGAGAACATCCCTTGAGGGGTAGGTCACACTGTAATCTCTTCTCCTCTTAGGATTTTGACCATGCATACACATGTGCCTGGTGTGTTTTTCAAGCTGCCAGGTCTGGGACTCGAACCACATAGTCAGCCATGAGGGACCTAGCCACCTTAACTACCACACCACCAGCTGGCACCCTAAACATTATTCTTAAAATAATCCCCTTGGTCAATGTAGAGATGCCATGAGTATTTTTTTTTTTTAATAGCATCTTTTTTTTTTGGAGAGGGTTTCGCTATAGGGTGCGTGCGCTCGCCAGACAGACAGTGAGAGACAGAGAGACAGAAAGAGAGAAATCACCCCCCAGGGGGGATGGTCACGCCACAATCCCTTCTCCTCCATTCTCCCCTCGGGATCTTGGGCACGCACGCACACGTGCCTGGCATGAGTTTTAAGTCACTGGGTCCGGGATGCGAACCGCGGTCGTCTACGTGGGAGTCCAGTGACATAGCCATTATGCTAACTGCTGGTCCCTATAGCATCTTAATATAATCAAATGACATAAGGCTTCGTACAAGCCTTTCTGTATTCCTCCAGGCTATGTGGTGTGGTAGGTTCCAAGCCTGACTTGGTACAGGCAGGGTTGCAAAGATGAAGGCAAAGTAGTATGAGAACACAGCTTTTTCACGGTCTGGAAAAATCTGGGATAAATGTGGTCCAGTGGTTTCCAACTTCACTTGGTATCAAACTCGTAAAGATCTTTTAAAAATGGTTTCACGGGATCTATTTAATCAAGAGTTTCTGAAAGTATAACCTATGAATCTGTGTTTATCCAAAAAGCAAAGCCAAACACACAGAACTCCTGAGATCTCTCTGATATGCAGCCAGGTCTGGGAATACTGACCCACAGACCGTACAGAACAGGGGTCATTTGCATGCCTTTCAAAGAATTCCCTGTAACTAATTTCTCTCAGACTTTGGTTAGGCTTAGGAAGTAGACAGTTCAAAGTTATTCCTTGAAAAAGGTCTGAAATGTAAGGCTTCATAGCCATTGATGAAAGACAGATCCATATACTTCACAGTCCAATGAAGCAGATGGTAAGAGTTTATCTCCTTCCATGGACATTGTGAACTTACACTCATGCTTGGATAAATGGCCAGGTGAGAGAGCTGGGTGGGAGGCAGGTTATTCCAGACCCTTGTTAGACAACAGTTCTGTACTTATCCAGAACAAGGTCTGGCCAAGTCCCCAAGTTCTACAATGTAGGACAAGGTGGGGTTATTTGTGCTTGAAACAAATTTCAAAACTGAAATGATCAGTAATCCACCATAGCCACAGTGAGCTTTTGATGATCAGCACAGGATGAACTAGTTGCCAATGTATGCAATAAAGCAACCAACCCGTTATACCAAGTTATTGGCTATTATCAAATTAATTTTAGACGGTATCTTCCTCAGATAATCAGGCTAGTATTAGGAGAGTTCAGTTTCTTCTCCACAGCTGCTGGAGGGCAGGACCCACGATCACTCAAGCCATTCCTGGTTCAGGTCAATAGAAAAATTAGCATACAGCTGGAACCAGTATTTCCAACTTTGCAAGAGGCACACATTCAGGTGGTCCCACAGGCTTCTAAAACACGTTGCCGTTTGCTCAGGAGCCTTGGCAGCCCGTAGGTGGAAACACACTACCCTCAGCACTGATAAATGGATAGTTTCCTGTCCCTTCAGGCCAACTCCACGCCCTCCGTCATGCAGGACTGCGACCCCAGCTCCAAGTCGCTGGGGCCACGCCAGGGCCAGAGTGAAGCGGGCCAAGGCCTCCCGCAGGACGGAGTACTGCAGGAAGAAAGCTTTCCTGTCTGCTGTGTCACATGCGCCCTTCCAGGGCCCGAGACAGGGCTCCAGGTCCCCAGGTGGGGCTGCCCGCGGGCGCGCCGTGGACCGTGCGGGCGCGTGGCCGCCGTTGCCCGGCCCGCGCTCCTGGCCAGCCCCGCAGCTGGGAGACGGGGCTTCGCGCTCGCCGACGCGCTGTGTCCGCGCACGGCCCCCGTCCTCCTCCCCGCGGCTGCTCGGCCGCCGGAAAAGTTTGCCCAGGTGCGGAATTCCGGCTCGGCCACAGCCGGCGCGAAGCGTGGCGCCGGTCGGAAGCCAGCCCACCCGCCGGCGGGGGTGAGTGGCGGCTCGGGGCGCCGCGAAGGGCCCGGCCCTGGGGGCGGGCGGGCGGCCCGGGACGGTAGCCGAACCACGCCGTTACTATGGCAACAGCCGGGCAAACGGGCCTCGCTCGGCCTCCTGCTGCCGGTCGCCGGGCGGCCCGCTGCGGAGGGACCGGGCCACGGCCCGCTGTCCCTCCTAGTCTCCTGGGGTCGAGCCTCTGGGACCCCAACCCCTCCCCCGGGTTCCGTGTTCGGGTGATCCCCGGCTGCCAGGGTTCACCTCCATCTCGCCTCCACCTCATCTCGGGACGCGAACCTTTGTGAAAGTGTAAGGCACATTCTCTGTAGGGTAAGTGTGTGGGGACAGGAACACATGACTGACATTCCGAAATTGCAGGGTTTTTCTTCATTCTTTCTTTTCTTCTTTTTTGGAGAGGTTTTTGCTATAGGGCTCGTGTGCTCGCCAGACAGACAGAGACAGAGACAGAAAGTGAGAAGTCACCCCCCAGGGGGGATGGCCATGCCGCAGTCCCTTCTCCTCTATTCTCCTCTTGGGATCTTGGGTACACACGCACATGCGCCTGGCTTGAGTTTAAGCCATCGGGTCCGGGACTCGAACCACTGTTGACTACATGGGAATCCAGCGACATAGCCATTATGCTAACTGTTGGTCCTTTCATTCTTTCGTAAAAACAAAATAAAGGTGTAGAGCCCAGCACCTAGTATCTGTAGCACAACGTTATATGGCGGCTCTGTCGTAGCTCTTTGTTTACTCCCTGGGACCCAGTGGGTGACACAGAGAACAGGAGGCGACCTAGCGGCTCTGTGGACAGGTGGTTGAAACTCTCCGCCTGTTTCCTCAGTGTAGATTGTAATCTCTCCCGATGTCGTGGGCTCCCACGGGAGGCTGTTTCTGTGAACAGTACATGTAAAGCCCTTGGGAGTTGGTTGTAAGGGATAGTTGCAGGCAGAAAGTCGTCTGACCCTTCTGGTCCCACAGCTCCAGGAGGTCAGGAGGACCTTTTTTTTTGACCACCAAACAACTCCAGTCCAACCAGAAAATAGGAGCATCATGCATTGGAGAAGGGCTCTGTGAATGGACAAGAGACATAGCAGGTTTCCAACCTAAACTTTGTCTCCTTGTCCTCCAGGCCCATGCTTCCACATTGTGACCTGTATGCAGATATGTGACATACTAAAATTTTTAGCCCAGATAAATCTCTAGAGTTCCTATCTGGATGAATCGTTTGGAAGCCAGAAAGCTTGGCCGCATCCTTGATGCCTTCTGTGCTCTCTCCTTCTGTATCTAAGCAATCATTAAGTCTGTTCATTTTGCTTTGAATCTCAAATCCATACATGTTTCTGTCCTTACCACCATTACCCTAGACCAAACTATCATCATCTTTCTCTTGCTGGGTCTCCTACAGTAGCCTCCTAACTGGTCTAAAGGTAATAGGTATTCATCCTGTGCCTAAAGGTATTCCCATCTGTTCTTTGCACTGTAGAAGGAGTAATATTTTTAAAATTAAAAATTGATTATGCTTTGTGTCTCCCCTCATGTCTTCTTCCCCCAAGCACCCTACTCTCATCATGGATTCTCATTATGCCTGGGAGAAAGATACAGCTCTGATGAGGCCTAAATGTTGGGTGACCATACTACATTATCACCCAGACCAAGATTTGTTGTTGTTGACAGGGTCTCTATATGGCCATCCTCCTTCTTCACCCTTCCAGCTGGTATTACAGACATGTGCCACTATGCCCAGCTACCTGCCTACCTACCTACCGATTTATTTATTTATTTATAGGCAAGGTCTTGCTTCGTTGTCCAGGCCAGCCTGGAAGTCATGACCTCCTGCCTAACTCATGATCTCCTCTGGGATCACTGGGCTTACAGGTGCATGCCCCTGTACATGGCTTCTAAGTTGGACCAGATATCCATAGTTGAACTATGTTTAACTTTCATTTAACAGACACATGAATGAAAAATTATTTGTAGATCATGTATATGGTAATGTCTTTGACTTGATTGATCTGTACTGCGTTCATGCTGGGAAAAACCATTTTGTATCCTATAAAGATGTATAGTAATTAAATGTATTTTTTTTTTTTTTTTTTTTTGGAGAGGTTTTTGCTATAGGGCACGTGTGCTTGCCAGAGAGAGACAGAGAGATAGAAAGCGAGAAATCATCCCCCGGGGGGATGGTCACGCTGCAATCCCTTCTCCTCCATTCTCCTCTCGGAATCTTGGGCACGCATGCACACGCGCCCGGCGTGAGTTTTAAGCCACCGGGTCTGGGACGCGAACCACGGTCGACCACATGGGAGTCCAGCGACATAGCCATTACACTACCTGCTGGTCCCATTAAATGTAAATTTTATAATGTAAAAAAAAAAAATCTTTGAAAATAGAGCATAACACTTTAAGTTTTAAGAGCCTCCGGTGTGGTCCCAGCCTGTGGAACATAGCATCTGAGCATTGTGTCCTACCACGCTGGGCCTAGACCAAGATATTTTTGAGACTAAAAGAGTCTTTATTATTTATCTTGGGACAGAAGGCTTAACCTGGAACTGGCCCTCAGGCAAACTGTGGCAAATGGTTGCAATGGCTCGTTAGCAGTCATTTGTCAGCATTTCTTCTGTTACTGTAATGTCACGTTTGCCAACAGGTAAGTTTGCCACCAGTTGATGGAAGCATTTAGTTTTCAGAGATTTTTCTGTTTTACAGTTTCAGGTAAGGATGTGTGAATCTCTCAGTGAAACCTTGAGCCAATCACTGGTTTTCTTTGTGCATCAGATTCCTCACCTATAAAATGGAAATAATACCGGCATCTAACTACTTCACTGGTTCCATGTCATGTTGTTTTGAGAAATAAATCAGTTAGTTCTTGTTAACTGCTTAGAGCAGTTAATGGTCCTTAGTGTTATAAAAGGGTTAGTTCATATCATTTTAATGTCTGTATTTATAATAACCCACACTATGGATGAAACATTTATTTGCAGTTGACTTATTGCTGGATATTTATATTTCAAGTACAAAATGTAGTGATGAAGAATGGCTTTATACTTAAATCTTTTCATTACATTTTTAATTATTTAAGGTTAATTAATTAATTAATTATTTTGGAGAGGTTTTTGCCATGGGGCGCGTGTGCTTGCCAGAAAGACAGAGAGAGACAGAGAGACAGAAAGCGAGAAATCACTCCCAGGGGGGATGGCCACACCGCAATCCCTTCTCTTCCATTCTCCTCTTGGGATCTTGGGCACGCACACACACGCATCCAGCATGAGTTTAAGCACTGGGTCCAGGACTTGAACCGCGGTCGACTACATGGGAGTCCAGTGACATAGCTATCATGCCAACTAATGGTCCATTTAAGGTTAATTCTTAAAAATGAAATGATAGAGTCAAAGGGCAGGAATACTGAGAATGTTCTTGAAACATATTGCCACAATACTCTTTAGGAAGATTATGCTAATTTACAATCACACCATCATTTCATTTTTTTTAAGAGTGATATTTGCTATAGGGCATGTATGCTCACCAGAGAGACAGAAATTCCCCCCCCCCCCGGGGGGGGGGTGGCCATACCAAAATCTGCTCTCCATTCTTCTCTTAAGATCTTGGGAACACATACACATACAGTTGGCATGACTTTTAAGCCACCAGGCCCGGGACTCGAACTGCGGTAGACCACGTGGGAATCCCGTGACATAGCATTTACACCATCTGCTGGTCCCCATGGCATAAGTTTTATGACACCATGTTTATTATTATTATTTAAAACAAAATGTTTGCTAATTTCACTTATAAAAATGGTACCTCCTTATTTTAACTCAACTCTGTCATTAACATGTTTAAGCATTAAAAAAAAATCTTCCTGTTAGCTGATAGATGTTTCTTTTCTGTGAATTGCCAGCACAATCTCATTGCTGGCTTTTCTTTTGGAGTCTCAGCTTTTCTTATGAGCTGTTTAATTGTTTGATTTCTGTCTTCTCCAGTCCAGTCAGGAGCCAGCGTGCTGGGCTTTGGCTGGAATTAGTTGGATAAGGTATCCTTGGAGCCTGGGGCGAGTTGTTACTTGCCTGTAGGCTACAGAGCAAGGAAGAAAACAGTGTTTCTGAGGCTGATCTCGGAGAAGGTCTGGAATCAAGACCAGGCTGGCTGGCTGTTTATCTGAACCTTCTGTCAAACAGGACTTGGAAGAAAGGGCATCCAGGTAGGGGGCAAAGGACCACGGCAGACAACGAGAGGCAGAGTGATCCTCACAACTGAATATTAACCCTTTGCTTGTCATATGGGGCATTTCCCCTACCATTGCCTTTTCATTTAACTTATGATGGCTTTTTTTTTTTTTTTTTTTTTTTTTTTTTTTTAAGTGATTGAGTATATGTGCATGTGTGTGTGAGGTTGTTGGTGGTGGGGGACAGAGAGAGGCAAGAGGAGGGGGAAGGAAGCACCCTCAACAGGGTCTGACCATGCCACAACCTCCTTTCCCCAGCCCTTCAGCTCCTCGGGATCTTAGCACATTCACTAACATGATTTCAGGCCAGCCCAGGTGTCCACACCTTGGTCAGCCGTGTGACTTCCTGCACTGGTCTCGTATGCTGCAGGCTGCACCACTCAGACTGGGCCAACTTCTGATGGCCTTTGATTGATAGAAATTAAAACAACTTTATGTTGCCTGTTTACTTATTCTTTCCTTTATGATTCATTGCTTTTATGCTTAGCAAGTTCTTTCCATGCAGACACCGGATAGCTATCTACATTTTCTTTAAAAATGTTATTTTGTGAGGCCAGTGAACCAAGAGGTAATAAAAGTAAGTAAAAGAACCATTGAATAGTGTGATTTCTAATAAAAAAACAACAACAAAAAAAACCTAAAAGATACCCAGGGTGATACTTGTGTTATCTTCATGTCTCCTTGAAGATAGAAGAAAAGAACATATACTGCTGCAAGGGGGATTGAAGAATGATTTTTCTGACACCGTTTGTTGCATGTTGTCAACTTGTAGAATATTATCCTTAGAAACTTGTTCTGAAGAGGAGTAGATGTGATCTCTAGAGAATTAAAAAAAATTTATCTATTCGATCTAGTAGAATATTTCAAGCACTCACACTTGTTAGATAGTGAGAGATAATTTTCCTAGTGAAAATGCAACATGTGAGTAATTGGTGACTTTCTTGGTATTGGTAAATTGTTATGCCTTAGGATATGTTTCAAAAACAATTCTTTTGAAACACATTTCAAACATAATTCTTTTTTTTTTTTTTTAAAGAAAGAGTATCCATTCTGGGTTAGCCTGTGGCCTACCAGGGATCAAGGAAACTGGATCCCACATGGGGCTGACCTTAGTTTGAGTCCCAGCCTATTGAGGGGTGCTTCCCCTATCCCTCCCTCTTCATGGTGAGCACACATACCCTCGGGCAATTAACAAAAGAAAAAAATGAATTTCTGTTCCTGCTGAACACTTGATATATATTAATTAGTGCTGATAATCGTATTTTGCTTAGATGTGTCCTAGGGCATCAGAACGTGAAGAATGGACAACTTATTGTTAAACTGTATTAATATATCTTTATTTATTTTGGAATTATTAATCTTATTTATTATTATTTTAAAAGTTTGCTATAGGGCATGTGCACTCACCAGAGAGGACAGACAAGGGAGAAAGCAAGCTGCCATGTCCAGGACACGAACCACAGCTGACCATGTAGGAGTTCAGCACACAATCACCATGCCACCTGCTGGCCCCTTCTGAGTTTACAAACTAAAATAAATTATAGTGCACAAAAGAAACTAATTACCTCATAAATCCCTTCAGTTTTATCAAAGTTGTCTTACTTAAAAAAAGTTATAAGGAGAAGGGCAATAATTTTAATAATTAGAATGTCCTTTGTACATATAGTGGACTAGTTATCCTTCTTAATAACCATTTACGTACTACTTCAGTATCAGTGAGGATGTAGTATTACACTAAGAATGAAGTAAACCATAATTTCTATGGATGAAAATAAGTATATTTACAAATTCTGTTACTGATTGCTTTATTTGAAAATTATTTAGCAAATGATATCAACCGTTATAAACATTCATCCCACAAATATTTCTTGGGTGCCTATCTGTTGTGCCAGACACAGTCCTAGAACTGTACCCTATCTTCACTTTTACATTGTATGTATAAAAAGTTTATTTGTAATTCAGTATTCTTAACATGAGCTGATGATTATTTGGAAAAACTGGTCATTTAGACTCACACATATCAATAGACTCACACAGGAACTTTAAAAAAAAAACCCTCGTAGAAAATGTTCAGCCAGGTTGACATATTGGTAATTGGAAGTTCTATTCTGCTACTTTGTCCTTTTCACAGTGCATGCTTATCTGCAGTGACAGAGCTTATTGGGAAATAATCCATTTCCCACTTAGCAAAGACAGTGCATCTGAGGCTCAGGTTCTTTCAAGTTTGAATTCTTACTTATATTTGAGAATCCTTTCAAGTTTATTTGCTGTTAGCAAATCTAATCTAGAGACTCTTCTATCTACTCTAGGGAACTCAGCTTCCAACCAGTTGAGACATTGGGAAGAAAACAAATATGAGAAAAAAATCATGAAAAATGCATATTATAGAAAAAGCTATGCATGGACTTCAAAAATTTTTTACACCAGGAAAAGTTGTAACTTAATCCCATTTTTTCCCACGAACTTTTTGAAGTCCCCGCATGTTTGTCTTTGGATATTTTTAATGGAAATTTAATTAATTTTTCTCTCACTACTCTTCATTTTGGTGTTAAGTTTATAACACTAACTTTCAATATTTTTCGTACTTGTTATTATGAAAATAAACACTGATGTCTAGTGTGATTTTTAAGTTAATGTCTTATTTGTTTTTTTGCCATATCTTTTGATGGTAAACGTAGTTATGATATGTTCATGTAGTTTCTTTTTATAGTTGTACCTCACTTTTTTAATTGAAGTATAATCTACATATTACAAAAGTATACAATCAATTTTAGGTGTATTCACAAAGTTGTGCAGCCATCACAACCATCTACTTTCAGAATATTTCATCACCCCAAAAAAAAGCAACTCCACACCCATTATCAATCACCTGTTCTCCTCTCCTCTAGTTCCTGGCAAACGTGAATCTACTTCTTCTCTAGATTTGCCTGTTATCAACATTTCATGTAAATGGGATCATGAAATATGTGGCCTTTTGCATCTGGCTTCTTAAAAATTTGCCGGAGGGCGCTTGTGCTTGAGAGAGAAGAGAGAAGTGAGAGGAGCGAGGAGAGAGAGACTGATACCTTGTCATCCCATTAGGTGCCATCATCCTAGACAGAGGACATTACAAGCAAAGGAACATTCCATGTTGCTAGCAGAACACTGGCCCCACATTTATATGTAGACTCACAATTTGTTAAATTAGTGCTATGGACTGAATGATTGTGTTCTCTCAAAATTCTTATGTTGAAGCCTACATCCCATTGTGATGGTACATACTTGAGACTTTTGAGAGATAATTAGATGGGGTCTTTGGGAAGTAACTAGGTCACGAGGAGGGGTCCTCATGAATGGTATTGGTGCCCAGATAAGATCATGGAAAGACCAGAGCTCTCTCTATTCTTCACCATGCGAGACCACAGCAAGAAGACTGCTAGGAAGCAGACCCTTACCGGACCAGATCTGCTGGCGCCTTGGTCTTTGACTTTGCAGTCTTCAGAACTGTGAGAAAGCAGTTTGTTGTTGAAGCCACCCAGTCTGATATTCTTTTAGAGCAAACTGAGCTAGGACAATTGGCCTGTGAGGAGTGTAAGCTTCAGGGCTGCTCTCTAATATAAGACCCATACATCCTGTTTGTAACTTCCACTGAGATCCTGCCCTCTGGGATCATGATCCAATTGAGCTTGGCTGGTTCAGAACTCCTTTTTAGAGTAGACTGGTAGGGAGGGGAGCCTTATACTCCCAGAAGTTTCAGTGTTCAACTGGGAAAAGCTTGACATTGGGGTCTGGCACATCTGCATTCAAGTTTTGGCCTTGTGTCTCTAGCTTTAGTTCCTTTACCTATAGTATGGTGCTTATAATTCCAATTTCCTAGAATTATTATGAAAAACAAACAAAATATGAAGTGTCTAATGAGTTTTCCACCTTCAACATTACTAGTTACCCTTTTCTGTTTTTCCAATTTTTCTGAGAAATTTTTATAAATTTGTATAAATGCAGTTTTTAAAAAACTTCTTAGAGTCTTAAAGGTTGAAAGAATCGTCATACTCATGTCCATGAATAACAATTTGCTGAATTTCTCACCATTTTTTCATATTTATGCACTTGATTAATTCAGTTTTTATTGATCACTTGTGTTTCAGACACAGTTCTCTACGTCACAAGTCACTAGGGGAGAGGTGGCAAATACCATGACACAGAGCCTGGCACTTGATTGTCACTTCACACATCCTCACTTCTCTCATTTGCTTCATTCACTTACTAAGTTAGCCAGATCCTGTGCTAGGTTTTTGTAGTATAAAGATAAAAAGGTGCAGTCCACGTAGAGCTCAATCTGTGGTGAAGGGAAACAAGCCAAGGAACTGTGGTGTCCTGAGAGAGGTGTGGTAACAGTCACCTGGCCTGGTGCTATGGGAGCTGAGTGGAGCACTCGTGTGTCTGCTTGGGAAAGTTGGGGAAGGATGAACAAAAGGAGAAAGGAATCTGAGGCAGCAGAACAGCAGGCACATAGGTCTTTGAGGAAGTGGATGTCCAGGGGAGCAGTGGGCGACAGTGACGGGACAGGCGAGGGGTGCCAGCTTACAAAGAGCCTGTTTTGCCAGACTGGGATTCGAAGTCAGTTTTGATGGAGAAGACAGGAAGACAATTTGTAGTTAAGAATTAACATCTGAGTTGGCTTTATTCTTATTCTAAGTCTACCTTAAAAAGAAATCCTTTTCTTTGCCTGTAGCATTTCCCAAAATATTTGTTACTTTGGACTTTTGCCTTCCTGATTCTCTTCATATGGCATCCTGATACTTTAATATTATCCTAAGTGGGACCAGCAGATGGCGTAATGGTTACATCGCTGGACTCCCATGTAGTTGACCATGGTTGAAGTCCCAGACCTGGTGGCTTAAAACATACCAGGCGCGTGCGTGTGTGTCCAGAATCCTGAGAGGAGAATGGAAGAGAGGGGATTGCAGCATGGCCATCCCCTGAGGGGTGATTTCTCATTTTCTGTCTCTGTCTTTCTGGTGAGCACACGTGCCCTATAGCAAAAAATCTGTCTCTCTCAAAAAAACCCCACAAAAACAAAAAAAACAAAAATCATCCTAAATTACTTGTCTTATTTATGTTAGAGCTATGACCATTTAGCTCACAGAGACATTCCCCTGTGGTCGTATGCTTTATCTGAAAGGATACCTCTCCTGTTCGCCCTAGAGCTTAGTCAGTAACTGAAAGAACCTGTTAGGCTGGCTGAGACCTTCTGGAGGGAGAACTTTTGGGGAAGGCAAGGTAGATGGGGGAAGGCCCCTGAATTGGAGGTTTACCCTCTGGTGCTTCTAATGTTGGTGTAGTCATAGCCTCCCTTCTGATCTCCTCCCATAGTCACTCACTGATTGGCCTGGCTCCAAGGCTGTGTTCCTCAGGTCTCTCGTCCCTCCCATGCAGAGTAACTAAGGGTTGAGGACTGGCCTAGCACCTCAGGAGTTGCAGTCTTGGTGGGGCAGCCGACCTCCAGGTATCTAGTTATTTATGTATCCCTTCAAAACAGCCTGAGCTGGCCCTTCAGGCATGAAAGAACATGTCTGAAGTTCCAGTGGTTACTTATGTAGGACTTT
Organism: Tupaia tana; assembly: GCA_026018925.1. Classification (NCBI taxonomy): domain Eukaryota; kingdom Metazoa; phylum Chordata; class Mammalia; order Scandentia; family Tupaiidae; genus Tupaia; species Tupaia tana. Next base: position 22,720,738 of record JAKSZU010000012.1, read on the forward strand.
GTTGTAGAATCCTCCTGACATTATGGAATCATTGAAGGAACTGGCCTTGAAAAGAAGCAATCTTCTTTTTAGAGGGGGGGAGGGAGGGCATGGTAGTAGCTGTTTTCAGATATTCAAAGGCTTGTTCATATATAGTAGACAAAGTCCCACATTTTGGTCTTGAGTTCTGGGCTTGCCACTTAACTATCAATAGCTTTTTTTTCTTTTCTTTTTTTCATCTGTATTCTTTTCAGCCTAAAATAATTCCATGATTTAATAAATGTAATAGGTGGTGACTATGCTGATTAGATCTGGATTCTTGAGGCAGATTGAATGACAGCATTTTAGTTTTTTGAACTCAGCCACAAGTGAATTGAAACTGTAATAGCCGTATTTATTATATTCAGAATTGAATGAGTTATTAATAAGCCATTCCCTAGTCCCATATTATCTCTGTTTCACAGACTAATTTTTTTTAATAGGGTATCTTTAATTGTATCAAATGTTTCATTCCTAGAATGCTTAAAACGTCTGATTGCTATAATCTCCAGGGAAACTAAACAGTCTTAATTACATCTAGTATTTTTTTTTATTTCATTTGATTCTTTGAATAAGATTAAAAGTAATTTATTTTAAAGGATGTGACTACTCTCTGTAACTATGATTATTGTAGAGTTAGAAAGTTTCGGTCATAGTATACTAGCATTACCATTATCTTAGATAATTTAAGGTGTAGACTAACATATAGTGTGGTTAATTTCTTTCTGAATGAATGACTTGATGACATTATTTTCACTACCCTCCCCCCATTTTTGCTATCATTGTCTTTAGATAGCATTGACTTATATTTGCCGTTCATTCAGTCATTTCCATAGTGTATGCCAAATCTTGCTCCCTAGGAAGTAGTGGGTTCTTGAGTTTGATTCTTTCCCAAATATCTGCTTGCTAGTGAGCTAAGTTAATCAGAATTTATGAGTATAACTTAAGTTAGCTGCCATTTTTGGGTAGAGATACTAGCATTTTTTCCCCCAAAGGGATGTGTGCCTGCCAAAGAGAGAGAGAGAGGGAAAAGAGAAAACACTCCCATGGAGAATGGTCATACCGTAGTTCCTTCTCCTCCATCTCCCCCTCCCTTCAGCATTTTAGACACATATGCACATGAGCCTAGCATATTTCTCAAGCTGCTGGGTCTGGGACTCAAACTGTGTCATTGGCCATGTGGGATCTGGCCATCTTAACCATCATACCACAGACCCAGTCCAAAGGTACTACCAATTTAATTTCACCTATGGAGTGAAAGGAATAGGTGAGGCTCTTTAAATGATATGAAAGACAGCTAAGGGTGTTGGGGATGTAAAAAAGATGGATAGCCTCAGGGAAACATGACCAAATGGGACACATACTCATTTTCTTCATATTTAGTAAGCAGAGACCTGTTAAAAGAAGATGTGCTCCTGTAGGCACATCTGTAAGGACTTAACTGGGCATGGCATATAGGAAGATTTATCAGGCGGTAATTTTGGCCCAGCATGAGGACAGTGTTCTGTCATTGGTGTCCAGCGAATTAGCTTCGTTTTTTTTTTTTTTTTTTTTTTTTTGAGAGGTTTTTGCTATAGGGCACATGCGCTCACCAGACAGACAGAGACAGAGAGACAGAAAGCGAGAAATCACCCCCCAGGGGGGATGGCCACACCACAATCCCTTCTCCTTCATTCTCCTCTCAGGATCTTGGGCACACACGCACATGCACCCGGCATGAGTTTTAAGACACTGGGTCCAGGATGCGAACCACGGTTGACTACATGGGAGTCCAGCGACATAGCCATTACGCTAACTGCTGGTCCCCTTCTTGAAGAAAGTAAGGAATAGCTCCCTGTCACTGGAAAACTTAAACAGTATCCATGTCACCATCCATCAAATCTTCCGTGAAAGAAATTCCACACTGTACCGGATGTCTGCAGATACCCTTTCCAGTTCTTAGAGTCTGTGGTTGCCTTTCTGCTGTGGTGTGGCTACTTCTTTCTAGGTTTTCCTTTAGTGGTGTATACAGTTGGTTTTACATTCCTGCACATACTGTAGCCCAGAAAGCTGTGACATGGTGAAAAGTGACATAAATTTTTAAAATATAATTTGTAAAGTAGGTGCATCTCACATGCACATATTTACTTACACACATGCACACGCATTTGCGTTATGAAATTGAGACCTATGCTTTTTTAGTTTTGCGCTCCGTTGTTATGTTATAAAGTGATACCAAGCTATGTGCTGTAGCAATCTCTGAGTATCATAAGAAAATGTGTTTTGGGATTGGTTCAAGAAGCTGGATCCCACGTGATGACCACAGTTTGAATCCTTTGGCCAGTAAGCCTGAAACATGCTAGATGTGTGCACGAATGCCCAGCAGGACTGAAGGAAGAGGATCTTGGCGTGACCACATCTTGTGGAGGGTTCTCCTCTCTCTGTTGTTCTGATGTATGTGCACACATGCTCTATCATGAATAAGGAAAAAGAAAAATAATTTAAGTTTTATTTATAAAACCAAGTTTTAAGAAATACACCTCTGTTAAGTCTTTAAAATAGAACCCACAGAGAACTTTTGTGAAAGTAGGAATTAAGAACTGGTGGTTTTATTATGAGATTATTTGAGAAAGATCTATAAATAAAATAGAATGGACATTCAATTAGTGTCTTAGATATTTAAAAGTAGGAAGTGGGAACAGTATAGTCATTCTGGAAAATGTGTTTTCAGACTCACTCACTAATTGGGTTGTTGAGTGCTGTATTAGTGGTTTCAAATGGCATCACGATTCATTGCAGATCTGACCTGGGGTAATAGATGGAGAGGTAAAATGAAATCCGTCTTCCTGAAGAACTACTGGTTATATGAGATGATTAAATCTGATTTTAAAATAAAGCATTAAGTGCAAACCACTAAGAGTTCAAAAAATACTTACAGGTCCCATGAAATAAGATTTAGTGCATTTAGCTTTAGAACAGTTTGCTCATTGTGGATGAAATGCTTTTAAATTGATGCAAGTTATCATGCCAATAAATTAATAAAAGAGGGGAAGTTACCTATCTTCCTTTTCAAATGGATTCATCCTTTAGGGACAGAGAGTTCTCTTTGAGGATACATTTTCTTCTAAAATGGGAAGGTCCCTACTGTTTGGTCTCTTTCCCTAAGTCAGTAGAGAAGTCTATTTTCTGGGATGAACCCACGCTCAGTATGTGGGTGCTTTGATTTGGTATTGTGCAAGAGAAAGTCATGCTGGGGGAATTTTCCTGGTGACAGAGATACACATTTTATCAGAGTTTTTAAATTTTTTAATGCTTGGCCACTTAAAGAGCCCAAAGCATTTATGGGTATGGCAGATTACATATGTCCTCCACATACTCCTATGTAGTTGAGGCCAAGATATTAGAGAATACGGGGAATGCCTCGGAGTTCATTGGGGAGGAAGCAAATCTTGTGCATGTGCTTGCCAGAGAGAGACACACACACACAGACAGAGAGATAGAAAACAAGAAATCACCTGCTGGAGGGATGGCCATACTGCACTCCCTTCTGCTCCATTCTCCTCCTGGGATCTTGGGCATCAATGCACACACACCTGGCATGATTTCGAAGCCACTGGGTCCGGGACTCAAACTGTGATCAACCATGGGAAAGTACAGAGATGTAACTGCTATGCCATCTGCTGGTCCTGAGCCCTTCCTTTTAATAGGATGAAACTGGGTGGTCATTATTTTTGTTATAATTCATATTAATATAAAAAGTTGACTGAATTATCTGAACATTAATTTTCAGCAGTTTAACTTATTTCAAGTTTCTTTTCCTTATGTCTCTAGAAGTTTTCTATCACTTAACTTCTGCCTTTTGGCTTATTTGAAATACTTAGATGACTATTTTTTTTTCTCTTTTTTTTTAATTGCCAGAGGGCATGAGTTTTCATCAGAGAGAGAGAGAGAGAGAGAGAGAGAGAGAGAGAGAGAGAACCCGTCAGTGGGGAGTAGAAATGCTGCAGTCCCTTCTCTAATTCTCCATCCTGCAGGGATTTTGGGAATGCAGGCACATGGACCTTGTGTGTTTTTCAAGCTACCAGGGCCAGGATTTGAACCATGGTCAGTGTGCAGGATCTAGCTCCTTTAACCACTGTGCTATGGGATGACCCACTTCCTTTCGCTTCCTCTTTTTCTCTTTCCACAAACACCAGTTGTCTACTACGTGCATGGTGATAGCCCTAAAGATACAATGATGAAATAATGATACCACTTCTGTCTTCATGAGACTCTGTTGGGGGAGATGTACATAAGTAAGTTTGACTATGATAAAGATAATACCAAAAGTATGTATAAAGCTCTATGAAGCTTGGAGGACAGAGAAGTTTACTTTGTGTATGGGGGTGGAGGAAATAAGAACATTGAGAAGTGACTGCTAAGATAGAGACAAAATTGAACATTTATTTATTGTTTTGTACTTGTCAGGGTTGTTCAATTTGCATGAATTTCAGGCACTGACTTTTCAGTTCAGTATAGTAGAACTGATGTTTAGTCAGGAGCATGTATTTTATATCTTTAAAAGATCTCCAGTGATAGATTTCTTTGTTTGTTCATTTATTTCTAAAGGCTTAGCTGGAGATACATATATTTTTTTCTTTTTTCTTTTTGGAGAGGTTTTTGCTATAGGGCATGTGTGCTCGCTGAAAAGACATAGAGAGACAGAGAGACAGAAAGTGAGAAATCACCCCCAAGGGGGGATGGCCATGCCACAATCCCTTCTCCTCCATTCTCCTCTTGGGATCTTGAGCACACACGCACACGCACCCGGCATGAGTTTAAGCCACCGGGTCCAGGACTTGAACTGCGGTCGACTACGTGGGAGTTTAGCCACATAGCCATTACGCTAACTGCTGGTCCCTTAGCTGGAGATATATTGTTGCTCGTGATTTCTTGCCTCTGTATTACCTCAGACTATTTTTGCCTATTCGTTGGAGATAGATATTTGGCATTTCTGAAGGATTCTGACCGGGTCACTGGACAGTCATAATGATTAAATTCTGTGTCGCATAGAGTATCTTCATAAAAAGTTTTTCATTTTTATATTTATCAGGGTGTTATTTATTTAGTTTACTTAAAACAAAATTCTTATACTTGAGCCAGCAAGTGGCATGGTAGGTAAGGCGCTGGACTCCCACATGGCCAACCACAGTGTGAGTCCTGAACCCAGAGGCTTACAGATGATGTCCGGTGAGTGTGGATGCGTGCCCAAAATCCCAGGAGGAAAATGGAGGTGAAGGGGTTGTGGTGCGGCCACCACCTGAGTGGGTCATTTCTCACTTTCCCTCTCTCTCTGGTGAGCACATGCACCATGTGGCAAAAGTTGTGAAAAACAAACAAAAATAACCCCCTCATATTTAAGGTTGTTGGCAAAATATTCATAACTTTTGAGGCCATATTTGTAATATTCAGTTATTTATTCAACAGAGATTTAATGTAAATTGTAAGTCACCACTTTTTATGATTTTTGTTTATTTAACACTTTAAATTCATATTTAATAGGTTACCTTTAACTTAAAAATGTTCAACCATATAAAAGGGATAAAGATATGAAGGTGCTTCAGAAAGTTAGTAGAAGATGGAATTAAAGTGCCAGTTTATTTTGGTGCAAAAATTTTTTAAAATCCACACATAGTTTTGGTTTTATATAATATATATGTATTTTTTGCTGTAGGGTGTGTGTGCTCACAGAGGAGTCAGAAAGAGGGAAAGTTAGAAATTACTCCCTGGGGGTTGGCCATGCTGCAGTCTTTTCTCCTCTTGGGATTTTGGGCATGCGTACACATAGACCTGGTGTGATTTTCAAGCTGCTGGGTCCAGGACTCGCACCATGATTTGCCATACAGGAATCCAGTACCTTAGCCACCATGCCACCTGCTGGCCCCTAGTTTTTTATTTTTTATATGATATGCATTTTCTATTAACTTTTGAAGACCTCTTGTATATGTTCCACTTCCTACATTGTTGATAAAAAAATTACAGTGTCCTTTAAGGAACTGTCTATATTTGAAATTCTTATCCAGGAATTGAACTAAAGTGTTTGTAAATACCTTATAAATGATAAAGTAGGAATACAAATATAACTTGGTGGCATCTGGTATTTAGTATTGTGGAGGCTATGTAGGTATGTCTATATATAGTGGCACTGAGGGCTGGACTGAAAGGGTTAGATTTGATATAAAACCTATACCAAATGCAATGGCTCCTAATTGTCTCCGTCATAACTTCAAACTCTTTAGCTGATGGTCTGGGGCCTGGGCCAATCTCTAGTGGTAATAAAATGAACAGAAATGGCTGAATGCCATTTGTTTGCAAAAGAACTAGCAAAATTTGATTACTGAGAATAAAAAGAAATAAAAAAAAAGGGATTGACAATGATTGTAACTTTGTGATTTCCATGTCTGTAGTGCCATTTAAAAGATGGCATTAAATAATTTTAATTTTCAGATCCTTTGGTAATTGTTTTATGTACTTGATTTAATTCCCATAGTAATTGTTATTACATTTGTTGTACAGATGAGGAAACTGGGACTAGGGGAACTTACCTAAGGTTATACACTGGTAGATGGCAGAGCTGGGACTTATACACAGATCTTGAGCACAGAGCTTCTGCATGGAACAGTTATCCTATGTAGTTTTTTTTTTTATGAGATTTTTGCTGTAGGGTGTGTACATTCACTGGAGAGACAGAGAAAGACATAGAGAGACAGATAGTGAGAGATCACCCACCGTGGGGGGTGGGCAGGGACAGATAGCCACACCGCAATTCCTTTTTCTCCATTCTCCTCTCAGGATTTTGGGCATGCTTGCACACATGCCCATCATGTTTTAAGCCACTGGGTCTGGGACTCGAACCACTGCTGACTACATAGGAATTCCAGTGACGTAACCATTACTCCATATCTGCTGGTCCCTCCCATATAGTTTTTAAGGTTTCATTATTTTTTGACTAGATAGTAGTAGTTGGGATATAAGCTTAAAATAGAAGGGTATAGAGTAAAAGTGTTTTCCTTTTGTCCCTGTCCCCTTGACAACCATTTTTCTTTTCTGGAAGCAAATAATAACTATTTAATTGAAATTTTACCCATTTTATGTAGATAGTAGTATGCTATAGGTACTGTACTGTCTTTCACCTTGATTTTTCCCCCCCAAATATGTATTGGAGATTACTCCAGTTAAAAAAAAAAGTGTTCATTTTTTAAATGGCTGCATAATATTCTGCTGTATGGATGTACCACAATTTACCTAACTCTCGTCCTCTATTAAAGGGCATTTAATGTTTTTCAGTATTTTCCTATTACAAACAATGCTATAATGAATAACTTTAACTTATTTTATACATATGTAAGTTCACTGTATTTGCTGAGTAATAGGCTAGGGGATTGCTATGAGTGTGGTGAAATTCACTATTGGAAGAGTTATATATTATTACTAATAAAGAAGTTTTTTACACTAAGTATAGGTGTGTGATAAATCATAAATGTGCGAGTGCTTTTCTATCAGTAGGGCTCGATATCAGGCACTGTAATCAAACGTATGTAAGGGCTTGTGGATTTCAAAAATGAGAAGAGAGAAAGTTATAGCATAGTTGGCTGACTTGGAGTGAGAGATGTCTGCATATGAGCAGACATTTACTCAACGGAGTGAAACTTTCATTCCTAAAGAAAAATGACTCATTACTGCATGGAAGAACTTCCCTGGAGAGGCACTGATGCATTTGACCTTTATTATAGTATGATTCTTCCTCAAGAAAGTTGCCGTATAAAAATGGCTATAATGACTCTGTTGGCATTGCGTTTATCCAGAAAATGGGTAAAAGGGTATTTTTAATATCTACATGTAAAATGAAGAAAACCAAAGTAAGCTTGTATTAAAGAACTGCAGAGCCAAAAGATGCAATGGAGTACAAGTTGTACTATATACTTACATTTTCATGTCCTGCCTTGGTAGAATAAGAGTGGATAAAAAGGTGAATCCTAATGGTACACAGCACTTTATAATGTCTGAGTTATTGAGCGGGAAATTACTATGTCTGAGTATGGTTATAGATATTTTTTAAAAACATGCAGAGTACAGAAAAATAATACATTTACATGCCCACATAGACAAGTAGGATGATGGCAGAATCAAGGCTATTCTGCTTATAGCATGTTGCATAAATAATAGCTAAGAAGTGAAGTTTGTGAAAAGTCATCTAGGCTTTTGAAATTTGATTTAAGACTGAGTTTGATTTGCTCTCCTTATACTCTAATTTATTAATTATGCATTCTTCTTCTAATTAAAAAAATTTTTTCCACAAGGTGCGTGTGTGTGAGAGAGAGAGGGAGGGAGAGAGGGAGGGAGGGAGGCATTTTTCAGTGGGGCATGGTCACATTGCAATACCTTCTCCATTTCTCCATCCTGTAGAGATTTGGGGCATGAACATACACGGTCTGGAATTTGAGCCATGTGGTTCAGCCATGTGGGGTCTGGCTCCCTTAACCATCAGGCCATTAGCTGCCCCTTAATGATGCAGTCTTGAAATATCTTTGTTGATTTTTTCTTTCTGGTTATTTTCTTAGTTATTAACCCTAGTATTTGTAGGTAATGAGCTCCAGAATACAGACTGAAGTTGCTCTAATTAATGAAGATTTAAAATATTTATTATTCATAAATATAGCTTCTTAGTTTATTTGTATTGTATTTGGGACATAATTGAATGTGAAAGAGTGACATTACCATATTTTGGTAGTTGTATTGCTTTATTTCAACTCTGTTTTAAAAAGAATTATTAATTTAATTTTATTTTTTATCACTATTATTTCAAAATTTGCTATCGGGTAGGTGTGCTTACCAGTTAGAGAGAGAAAGTAAGAAAGCAAGCTGCCAGGTCTGGGACTTGAACTGCGGTTGGCCATGTGGAATTCCAGTGTCCCACCCACCATGCCACCTGCTGACTCTCTATTTTCTTTTAATAAGAGAAATAGAGAGGTAGAGAGAGGTATTTTTGACACAAAGCTTACCATGCCTCGATTCTCCTGTCCCAGCCTCCCAGTTAGCTAGGGGTATAGGTTTCTGCCATCACCTCTGGCCTATTTAGGTTGGTCTGGGAACAGAACTGGGCCTCCCAGCCTTGTGTTAACCCTTTACTAGACACGTTTCAGAGCAACTATTTTCCCAGATTTTCTCCCAAACGGATCTTTCTGTTCCATAGCCTCTGTTCTACTGTCTGAATTCTTGTCACTGCCAACTGCCCATACTCAAAATTTGATTAGACTATGGTTGGCTAGTGCATACATAAGATTTCCAGAAGTTTATGACTTCTTTCTTGTCTCATAAAAGTGAAATGATTGGATACTCTTGTTTGAATAGCATTTGATTTTCAGTGTCCTAGAACTCCAATTTACTACAGTTTCTCCAGGTTTATTGAATTGGGCTCTGAGCTGGACCTAAAGTGGCTGTGTTCCTTTTTCCTCGTCATGTCTGTCTGCATTTTCATGTTTCACTTTGTATGTTCTGCACATGGTTTCCTGGAGAAGATAGAAATAAAATAGGCATTGACACTTGTTTTTAAAATGTGATCATACGTACTGCTTATTCTTTTATGGGTTGTGATATTCTTATCTAATGCTTATATTTCCATTTGGTTTTATATTAAGTTAACCCATTTATAAAACACCATTAAATCAGTGATTGCTACAAAGTTATCATATCTCTGAGTCAAGCATTTTTTTTGAATGTTCTAGTAATAATTCAGCTTCTGATGATGTTCATCCAGGTATTTGGAAGTATTAATAAAATGGAGAGCAAGAGTTTGGGGTTTACTTTGAGGCTTTGGAAGTTTTGCTTGAGCAGGAACTGCTGGAATCTATTGGGTGGGGTAGCATTACGTACAGCATCTTACTCTAAGCTTCAGCATCCCTGTGTGTTAGTTGGCAGGTGTCATGATTCTCATTTTACAGCTTGGAAGATTGGGGTACAAAGGTTAGATAGCCTGCTCAGGAAAACCAAATGGTCCATAATACAGTAGGAATGGGATTTGAGTATTATTCTACCGATTGGCTTGTACTTCTTCCTGTCTCTCTGATCGGTAGTTTCAGTTAATGCTGTGTGTTTTATATTTTTAAAATAATATAGAGTAATGATTTTTATATTTTGAAATTTGGGAGACACTTTCACTTAAAAATTAAATTGGCATCTTTTGCGGTTAGCAGGTGGCGTGATGGCTGGTAGTTGAGGTAGTGGACTCCCAGATGGCTGACCAGTTCGCATCCCAGACCTGGCACTTTGCTTTCTCACTTTCCCTCTTGCTTTCTTTCTGTCTGTCTCTGGTGATGTGCTTATAGGGCATGTGCCCTATAACAAATTAAATAAATAAATACATGAATAAATATTTTCTAAAATGAAAAAAGGCATCTTTAGTTTCTGGTTTAAAAAATGTTATTTTTCCCCAAGGGGGTGATTTCTCATTTTTCCCTCTCACTATCTCTGTCTGTCTCTCTGGTTAGTGCATGTACCTTATGGCAAAAAAACTCTAAAAAAATAAATACAAACTTTGATAATTGGGCTAGCTTATATCATGGTGATTAAGGTGCAGGACTCCCACATGGTGGGCCATGGTTCAAGATACAGACTTGATGACTTGAAAATCATGCCAAAAATGTGTGTGTACAGGCCCATAATCCCAGGAGGAGAATGGAAGAGAAAGGATTGTGGCATGGCTATCCCTTCTGGGGGCTGATTTCTCACTTTCCCTCTCTGGTGAGCACACGTGGCCTATGGCAAAAAAAAATCAAGGTAAGCAATAGTTATTTTAGAGAGATTTTTTGCTATAGGGTGCATGCATTCGCCAGAGAGACAGAGAGATATAAAGAGAGAAATCCCCCCACCCCAGTGGGATGGTCACATTGCAGTCCATTCTCCATTCTCGGGATTTTGGGCATGCATGTACACATGCCCAGCATGAGTTTTAAGCTGCCAGGTTTGAGATTCGAACTGTGGTCGACCACATGGGAGTCCAGTGACATAACCATTATGCCATCTGCTATTCTCAGTAAACAATAATTTTTAAGGGTGCCCTGATTGTGACTACTGAGTTTTGGTATGTAGTTATGAAATTATATTTAGAGTCATTTTATTATAATTTTACCAGCCAGTGTTTGGAACATAATGTCCCAGGGAGCTAGAATAATTCTTTCCTGCCTTATTTAGGACAGTCAAAAGTTATCCAGTAGTCTTTTGTGAATTGATAAAAATTTGGAATGTTTGTCTCTTTCATCTTTTACAGCGTTGCTGTTAGGAATTTGGTATGGTAGCAGATGTCCTGGTTTTAAAGCCTGTCTCTATCATTTATTAGCTGTGTGACCTTGTACAAATGACCTAACCTCTCTGTGTCTTGGTTTCATAATCTATAAAGTGAGGCTAATAATGGTATTTATTTTATAGAGTTATTATAAGAATTAGGTGAGACAGTATCTCAAAGGTACTTAGAACAGTTCTTGGCTCATAAAAGATATTTCATAAATGTTATATATTATTATTCAGTATAAGAAAGTTAGTGTCTCATGTATTCACACATCATGGGGTTGAAGTAACACAATTCGTGGCATATATATAGCCAGGCTGATAGTAATATATCGTAATAATTTTATCTGTGATCTGCAAATGAATTTCAGGTTTACTTATTTCCTCTTATTGCATAAATGGTTTCAGATAGTTTGGGAAATCCTAAGAGGAAATGACATCTTAAAGGCCTAGCAATTTATACATTCTAGACTGTTGGTTGTAATTCTTGTTTTGAATGAGAAAGGTCTACTCAGAAGACAGATTGTTGTTCTGTTGTTTGTTTGTTTTGCTGACCAAGCATTTTATGATCACTGACATGAATTTCCCTGAGAGAGAGAGAGAGAGAACGCCATGAGGAGGGTTAGGAAGCTAGTACTGTTTTTAGCTCCTCCTTTTTGAGGTCTGTCTTCATTTTCTCCAGCTCTGATGCCCAGTTTCTGCTTGCTGCCCTCTGGCACACCATCATGCAAACATTCGGTATGCCATTTGCAAATGTCAGTTTGTTATTGATTGGCAAACTAGACTGAATTAGTTCTCTTAATAACTCCCTGTTTCTGCAATCTCTTTAATATAACCTAAGCTTCTTAAGGCATATGAAGTACTCTGTGACTCGGTCTCCGCCACCCTCCTCAGCTTCTCTCTATTGAGATGATCACGTGGTTTTTCTTTTCCAGTCAGTTATTATGGTGCATTGCATTGATTGATTTTCAAATGTTAAACCAACCGTGCATTTTGGGGGTAGACCCTACTTGGTCACGATACGTTATCTTTGTTTTAATTGTGTTTCTAGTCACACATAGATACAGATATACTTAAATAAAAATTGTCATTTCAGCCATTTCCAGTTTCCAGTCAGAGGCATTAATTCACAGAGTTGTGTAGACATCACCTTTATTTCCAAAAAATTTCAACAACCCAAACAGAAACTCTGTAACATGAAGTAGTAACTCCCCATTCCTTTCCCTCCCCACCCAGCCCTGATAACTTCCAGCCTCCTTTCTGTCTCTATAGATGTACCTGTTCTGGACATCTCATATACATGGGGTCATATAATATTTCTCTTTTTATGTCTGACTTAGTTTGCTTAGCATGTTTTCAAAGTTCATGATATATCAGAGCTTTATTCCTTTTTTGTGGCTTAAAAATGTTCATTTTGCCTGTGTATCACTCTGTTTATTCATCTGTCGATGGCCACTCATGCAGTTTCCACCTTTTGGCTATTGGGAAAATGATGCAGTGAATGTTGGTATATGAGTATTTGTTTGATTCCCGGCTTTAGTTCCTTTGGGTGTATACCTAGGAGTGGAATTGCTGCTTATGTGGTAATTTCGTGTTTAGTCTTTTTGAAAAACTGCCGAACTGTTTCCTGCAGCAGCTGCATCATTTTAAATTCCCTGCAACAATGAATGAGAGTTTCAGTTTTTTCACATTCTCAACAACTATTTAAAAAAATTCAAGCTATGGGACCAGCAGTTAGTGTAATGGCTATGTCGCTGGAATCCCACGTAGTCGACCGCGGTTCGAGTCCCGGACCCGGCGGCTTGAACTCACGCCGGGCGCGTGTGCGTGCGTGCCCAGGATCCCGAGAGGAGAATGGAGGAGAAGGGATTGCGGCGTGACCATCCCCCCTGGGGGGTGATTTCCTGCTTTCTGTCTCTCTGTCTCTCTCTGTCTGTCTGGCGAGCGCACGCGCCCTATAGCAAAAACCTCTCCAAAAAAAAAAAAAAAAAGAAAAAAAGAAAAAAAAAATTCAAGCTATTTCATTATTATTTTTTATGTTAGAGGATTAATTTACTTAAATTTTGTTAAGAATCTTTGCATATAGATTCATGAGGGATAGCAATACTTTCTTTTGTAATATCTTTGGTTTTGATAAGAGTAATATTTTGGGAATTGAAAAAATTTTTTCTAGAAGCATTTTGGTGGAATTTGTATTGTTTCTTCTTTAAATGTCCTTCCTTTAATGTTTGGTAGAATTCACCAGAAGTTTTCTTTGTTGAAAAGTTTTAATTACACATTTAATTCCTCTAATATTCATGATTTGAATGATCTTTTACCTTTCTTTTAACATTTTATTTTGAAACCGATTTACAGAATGTTGCAGAGAAATGTACAGAAAGATCCCCATGCTCTCTTCACCTATCCTCTCCCACTATTAATGTTTTATATAAATAACTAATATGTTATCGATCCTAGGAAATTGACACTAGTGCAACCACAGACTTCTTCAGGCTTCTCCAGCTTTACCCTCATTCATTTGTATCCGTGTGTACAGCTCTGTGCAGTTTTATTGCGTGTGTAGCTCTGTGTAATTGTCGCCAAGTCAAGGTGCAGAACGGCACTGTTACCGTGAGGCTCTCTCATCTGCTCCTTTATAGCCACACTTAGCCCTTCTATCTGTGACCTCTGGGAACCACTAGTCTGTTTTCATCTCTATAATTTTTATTTCAAGAATATTATATAAATGGAATCAAAGTATATAGCCCTCTGAGATTTTCTTTTCACTTGGCATAATTCCCTTGCAGTCCATCAAAGTTTGATGTTTGTATCAATGCTTCATTCCCTTTTATTGTTGAAGATATTCCTGGTATAGATGTGACAGAGTTTGTTTAATCATTCACCTATTGAAGGACATCTGTATAGTTAAATAAAAAAAAAAAATTTTGTTTTTATTTCTTTTAGTGGTTGCACATGGAGAGATGAGTACCCCAAACAAATTCCTTGTGCTCCGACCCATCCCCAGTCCTAGTCAGCTGGGATCACAGGAACATATGTATCTAGTGCTCAGGGAGGCCCCAGGACGTGAACCCTAGGACCTTTTCCATGTGGGTTCAGTTGCGTTATCACTAGCCTACCACCTACCTACTCCCAGTTTTTACTATTATAGCTGTTATAGATATTTGTGTACATGTTTCTGTGTGACCATAAGTTACTTCTTTGGGATAAACGCCCATGAATACGAGTGTTGGGTCATATGTTAAGTCCATTTTTAGTTTTGCAAGAAATGGACAGACTGTTTTCCTGAGTAGCCATATCATTGTATATGCTCACCAACAGTAGGAGTGATCCAGTTTATTGACATCATCACCAGCATTTAGTATTGCCCTAATCTTTATTTTAGGCATTCTGATGGGTGATATATCTCATTGTGATGTTAATTCACATTTCCCTAGTAGCTAATGTGTTTGCCATTGGATATCTTATTCTGTGAAATGTCTACTCATGTATTTTTCCCATTTTCTAATTGAGTTTTTTTTTTTAACATTGAGTTTTGAGAGTTCTCTATGTATTTTAGATACAAATTCTTTGTTAGGTGCATAATTTGTAGATTTTTTTCCTAGTCTGTAATTTGCCTTTTTAATCAATAAGTATGGTCTTTTGCCAGAACAAAATATTAAATTTTGATGAAGTCATGCTGCAATCTCTTTTCTATTTTCCTTTTGGGATTTTGGCATGTGCCTGGTGTGATCTTCAAGGTGCCGGGTCCAAGACTTGAACCACGGTCGGCCATATGGGATTCCAGTGCCTTAACCATTACACCACCTGCTACCTCCCCCCTTCTGTCAGTCTTTTTAACTTTAATCTTCCTGGTGGATACATAGGAGTATCTCATATGTTTTTACCTTCTAATAACTAATGATTTTGTAATTTTTACTTGTATGCTTGTTGAATATTCATATATTCTTTGTAAAATATCTGTTCTTTCACTCACTTTTTGGAATAGGCTGTTTGTCTTTTTATTATTAAATTGTAGAAGGTCTTTCTAATTGTGGTACAAATTCTTTTTAGATATGTATTGTGAATACTTTCTCTCAGTCTGTAGCATGCTTACTTCTTAGGTTATTGGGAAAGTCATCACGTACTTTACTATGCAAAATGCATCATGACTTTCCAGACAACCCAATGTTTTCCTATCTTTTGAAAAGAAGAAATTGTAATTTTTTTTTTTTTGGAGAGGTTTTTGCTACAGGGTGCATGTGTTTGCCAGAAAGACACAGAGAGACAGAGAGACAGAAAGCGAGAAATCACCCCCCCAGGGAGGATGGCCACGCCACAATCCCTTCTCCTCCATTCTCCTCTCGGGATCTTGGGCACACATGCACACGTGCCTGGTGTGAGTTTAAGCCACTGGGTCCGGGACTCGAACCATGGTTGACTACATGGGAGTCCAGTGACATAGCCATTACACTAACTGCTGGTCCCAGAAATTGTAACTTTTTTTTTTATTTTTTGGAGAGGTTTTCGCTATAGGGCGCGTGTGCTCGCCAGACAGACAGAGAGAGACATAGAGACAGAAAGCGAGAAATCACCCCCCAGGGGGGATGGTCACGCCGCAATCCCTTCTCCTCCATTCTCCTCTCGGGATCTTGGGCACGCACACACACGCGCCCGGCGTGAGTTTTAAGCCACCGGGTCCAGGACGCGAACCGCGGTCGACTACGTGGGAGTCCAGCGACATAGCCATTACACTAACTGCTGGTTCCCTAAATTGTAACTTTTGATGAAGTTTAATTTATCAGATTTTCTTTTATGGCTAATGCTGTCTATGGTCTTTCTAAGACATTTTTAATTTATCTGGAAGTCATAATGATACTTTTAAAAAAAATAATTATTTAATTTTATTCATTTACTATTATTCTTCAATTTGACTAGAGACAGACAGACATAGAGAAAAAGGGAGAGTGAGACAGCAAGCCACCAGGTCTGGGACTCAGACATGTGAGAGTCCAGTGCTCTACCCATCAAGTCACCTGCCAACCCTGAAAATACTGTTTTCTTTCAGAAGTTTTTAAAATTTTAGCTATGTTCCATTCTAAATTAGCATTTATTTGTTAATGGTATGAGATAGGACTTGAAGTTTACTTTTTTTCCATGTGGATATACAGTTGTTTCAATACCATTTGTTGAAAGACGTTCCTTTCCTTGTTGAATTTCTTTACCACCATTGTCAAAAGTCAGCTGACCTCTGCCCTGTTCCATTGCCTTCACGCTCTTTACTCAATACCAGTGTCTTGGTTCCTGAAGCTTTACAGTGAGCCCTGAAACAGGGTAGCGTGAGTCCTCCAACTTTTTGTTCTTTTAAAATTTTTTTAAAAAAGTTTCTTTCGTTCATGGATTGAGAGGAAAGAGAGAAAAGGGAGATAAACAAGCCCCCTCAGCAGGGTCCCACGCCATGAGTCCCCGTTAGCTTGGATCATGGGTGCATGAGGCTGGCCGGCCTGCAGGGGAAGCGAGGCTGCCATCTTCCATCAGGATCCGGCATCGCCGGAGCAGTACGATACTGTGCTGGTGAGCTGGCCCAAACTTGTTCTCTTAAGGGATGATTTTGACTTTTTTGGAACCTTTCCCTTTATCACTACACTCTAGAATCAGTTTTCCGATTTCTATAAAATATGCTGCCAGATTGAAAAATCATAGAATTAGACCTTGGAAAAGCCTGACTTGGTAGCACACATATGTAGTCCCAGCTGCTTGGGTGGGAGGCTGAGGCAGGAGAATTAGGAACTTGTGGCCAGTGTGGACAAAATAGTGAGACCTTGTCTGAAATAGCTGGGTGTGGGGCTATGTACCTGTGGTCCTTGCCACTTGGGAGGCTGAGGCAGGGGGATCCTGACTCCTGACATAGACTCCAGATTTAAAAACAAACAAACAAACAAAAACCAAAAAAAAACTTGATAAATTCATGCCTTGTGATGTTTCTTTTCTTTCTTTCTTTCTTTTCTTTTCTTCTTTTCTTTCCTTTTCTTTTCTTTTCTTTTCTTTTCTTTTCTTTTCTTTTCTTTCTTTTTTTTTTAGAGAGGTTTTGCTATAGGGCATGTGCACTCACTGGAAAGACAGAGAGACAGAAAGCAAGAAATCACCCCTGGGGAGATGGTCATGCTGCAATCCCTTCTCCTCCATTTTCCTCTTGGGATCTTGGGCATGCATGCACAAGTGCCCAGCGTGAGTTTAAGCCACCAGGGCCAGGACTTGAACCACATGGGAGTCCAGCAATTTACCATTATGCTATCTGCTGGTCCTGTGCCTTGTGATGTTTCTTAGAAGTGTTGGGGGGCGGGCAGCAGGTGGCGTGGTGGTTAAGGCACTAGATACTCCCACATGGCTGACCACGGTTCAAGACCTGGACCTGGTGCTTGCTTTCTCGCTTTCCCTCTCTGTCTCTCTCTGTCTGTGTGTCTCTCTCTGGTCAAATTGAAATAAATGAATGAATAAATAAATAAAAATTAAAAAAAAAAGAAGTGTTGGGGGCCTTCTCCAAATAATATTCCTTAGGAGCACTGGACTTAATTCATTTTGAATGTATCTTACAGTTTTTAAAAAGGAAGCGTATACTAATAAATAACTTTTCTTTTGGTCTTTGCCTGGGTACATAGTTTCCTTGTCTACTTTAGTGTCTTTGGTAGAACTGAATTGTTATTGTTTCAATTTTAGGAATATAAGTGTTGATTTAGTACAAGGAAAACAAGAAGGTAATATAGCACATCGATTAAGTTCTGTCAACAGAGGATGTGTAAGAGAATGAGATTTTTCCTCTGTAGTAACAGAATTGATCTTTTTGCTTCATTATATTTCCTAGACAAGTATTAGGGAAATATTCAGGGACACAGTTTCATGGCACCACACTTAGTGAAGTATCAGATACTAAAACAAGTAGCTCTGTGGCTTTGTATTCTGAATCAACTTGAGTTTTCTGAAAACTTCAGATGGCCTAAATTTTGCTGTTATTTTGAAACATATGCTTTAATAGTGCTGCATTTGTTAAGTGACTTTTAATGGCAAAGAGCGTTATGTTGCAGTATGTATGATGTTTTCTAGAATTTGCCTAACTATAATGTAGTATTCATTTTTGTAATTATTTTTGAGTTTGTGGTTTTACATATATATATATATATTAGTCATAATTTATGATTCTAGTTATATAAATCAGTTCTTTATAGTCTATTGTAATAAGCACATATAAATGTTATGAATAAGATTTTAGAGGAACTTTTATGTCATCTTAATGGATTTGTGTTTGTATTGAATAACTGAATTGCAACTTTTAATTTCAGTTTGGAGTGTTCCCAGAATAAAAAATGTGAATTACTGAAATAAATTAGGGCACCTCAGGATGGTGATGGAAGGAACTAAAAACTATATTCATTTTATTTGAGTGATCATATTGTTCTATGGTAAAAACAAGTCATTTTGCTTTGGAGGACAATTATTTTGTACTAAAGCAGTTCTTTGGAATTATAGATCATTTTTCAATTTTATGTGCATTTCTGTCAGCTGAAAATAATTACTGGTTTGGATTTTCCTTTGAAAAAGATGTGAATATTATATTATTAACTTTGTAGAGAGACTTTTTAGTCATTAATCAGATATATTGCTCTAGGAACAGTAGAAGATTATTTTTAAAAAGTTCACAATCATGTAATATAAGTCCAAATCTAAGAATAAGTTAATTATAGAAAAGTACAACATCATATGATTCAGATAACCTGAGATTGCTGACTGATTTAGTGTGTAGCTAGGAGCTAATTGTGTGTCCTGTAGACATTAAACATAAAGGATTTTGAAGCCTGGAAAAATCCACGTGGGTGGAACTGTAAGGCGGTTGGAAAACAGTATCAGATGTTCTTCATCACGTCCATGCTGAGACAACCAGAAGACCTCCCAATAGCTCCTGCAGAATGCTATCTAGGTGTCCTTACTTCTGACCCTGCCTCCTTCTGGTACATATGGGCATAGCTCACCTATTTCTGTAAACAGAAGACTCACTGAATTGGCGCTATATTGGTTTGCTCTAACTAAATCCCTTATGAAATGTGTTATTGTACTCCAGCAGGTGGCGGAGCAGTTAAGGCACTGGACTCCCATGTGGTTCACCATGATTTGAGTCCTGGACCCGGTGGCTTGAAACTCATGCCAAGCGTGTGTGCATGTGTGCCCAAAATCCCAAGAAAAGATTGGAGGAGAAGGGATTGTGACATGGCCATCCCCCTGGGGGATGATTTCTCGCTTTCTGCCTCTCTCTCTGTCTTTCTGGAGAGTGCATGCGCCCTATAGCAAAAATCTCTCTCTCTCTCAATAAACAAACAAACAAACAAACAAAAAACCCCAAAAACCCAGAAAACTGTGCTCTTGTAATGACTTGCTTTTCTTCATATCCACTGAAATTATGATTGCCTCCAGCCATAATTTCTCCCAGTCACAAATAATAACTAATAATTTTATAGCACTTAAATATGTACCACTCAGTATTCTGTATACTTTTCATATTTTGACTCATTTGATCTACATGTTAACTCCATGAGGTAGGTAAGTTTTCCCATTTTGCAGATGGGGAAACAAATATACAGCTCCAAACTGACAGAAGGTGAGCTATGAACAGAATTCCCATTATTAACTCTTTTTTATGCTTCCTAGCATGAAATGATAGGAAGTAAATGTTATTATAAGTGTATTAACATTATTTTAACAATGTCATAGATTACTCTGCAGAAAGTAAAGACCTTTGCAAGAAGCTTGTTCAGTAATTTTTAAAATGTCCACTAGAGGTCAGTCTATCACCTGGTGATATAAATATTGTCTGTTTCTGTTCTTGGAAGTGCAAAATTTCAAGTCTACTAAATTAAGTATGCAATAAAAGAGACTTAGGTGGATTAGAAGCATAACCAGAGTCAACTTTAAAAAAATATTCATTTATTTATTTTGTGGTGGGAAAGGAGCGCTCAGGAGTGAGGTACCCTGCTGAGGTCTCACCATGCCACAGTACCCCCCCCCCCCCCCCCCCCCCCCCCCGCCTTCTAGCTAGTTAGGACCAGGGTGCATCCAGTGTGTTCAGGTAGATTTGAGATCCGAACCCAGAGCTTCCCATATGACTCTAGTAGCCTGGCTGGATCAAAGAGTCATCTTTATAGTAGTGAAAGCGTATGTGACTATTACAAGACTCAATATTGGTTCGATAGATTGTATTTGCAGAATATAATCAAGGTAGGCTGTGAGATGAGGTCTGGCATAGAAAAGGCTGATGACCTTGACCTTTATTTGCTGCCTTTACATTAACCACCCATTAAACATTAAAGCAATTTGGGTTACTAGTACTCCAAAGACCTTTTCTTGACTCATTTAATTCAGTCAAGGACTTAGGATGTATTTGGAGAGTAATGAAATAGTAAAATGCTGTAGCATTCCATAAGAGATGCTGTGATATTGGGTTGTCACAAAAGTCATTTTTTCCTATGCAAAAAGGCTTCATGATTTTTCCGATAACCCAATAATTGTAAGCCAATGCAGATCGTAAAAAAATGTAGGTAGCTAGAGAATTTTATTCCTCAGCTCTCACATTTTGGAAGTAATAAGGTATTGAATTAGGATGCAGAAACAATCTTCATTCAGAAGCAATATTTTGAGGTGACTGCTGAAAAAAAAAATGTAAGGGTTTGTAAAAGAGGAGAATCGTATTTAGGAGGGATTAAATATGGTTATTTGGAGAGTCTGGCATGACCCCGGGTACAGCGTAATTAATCAGTTGATCAATGATGTTAGTTACATGTAAGTAAAGATTCTGGCTTCTGTGTGTTAATAAAGCCTCGTAGGCAACCTTCAAGCTAACTGAACCAATCTGACTTGACTTCAGATTTGTCACACTGGAATTGAATGACAGCATGCAGAAGAGACCAGCCAGGAGGGAAGTCACCGTGAGGGTGGGTCAGCAGAGTTGGTAGGTCTGGATAGGAAAGAAGTGAAATCAGGGGCTTGATGGTAGCGAGAGGAAGAGGGAGTCCTGCAGATACGCACAGGCAGAGGTAGACGGGATATTAGCGTTCTAGGTAAACAAGTTGCACCTGAGAACCGAGAGGTCTGGGGGCAGCAGAGAACAGATGAACATGAAGGTAAGAGTTAACGATCTCTAACAGTACCTGCCCCTTAGTGGGCGCTCATCCTGTGCCAGGTTCTGTGCTAGGAACTTTGCACGAACCTCGTTTTCTCCTTCTCATAATCCTGAGGCAGGTTCTTATCCTCTTTTTCTAGACAAGATAACTGAGGGACAGAGTTTTAGTAACTTACCTGGGGTCAGACAGCTTGTAAGTGGCAGAAGAGATTTGAACTGGGGGTTTGTGGTTTTGGCTATAAAATCTGCTTCCTGATGCAGAAGGTTCTTTCTTTTTTGCCCCAGTTTATTCTGCCTGCAGTGTAGGAATGGCCATAGGTAAACCCCAATTACAACAAAAGCAGAGGGTTATAACTTCCAGGAGGGTGAGGGTGGGGATATTTTTGTTAAAAATGTGAAGTTTCTTAACCTTTGCCTGTAAATCACAGTGAAGACCTATATTCTCCACGTGGCACTCATTAGATGGCGGTGAATCTACCTCTTGTAGTTCTTGCTACCTTGGATTTTTTCCCCCTCTCTTAAAATCCACTAATTATCTTACTAGGTGCTCTCTCTGTTGGCTTGGTTTTTCATAAATGACACTCCTGGAGGTGCCCTCTCAAGGACTTTTAGAGTCTTAATGGGAAGACTAGTGGGCAAACCTAAAAGGGAGTTTAGGGATCACTAATTTGGTCTGTCAGTATACTTTTGTCACTTTATTTTTATACCTGCAGGCAGCAGTGCTTCTGAGACCTTTTAGTCCTTTAAAGATAGCTTTGATCCTAGATCTCTTTCTGCTTGGGATATGTTTTTGAAGGGATGAGGACAGAATGTCAGCTTTCTTCTCCCAAAGGCACCCGTTGCTGAATTTCCCCTATAATCTAGGACTTTCATCATTTCCTCCATGTTGATGGTGGCACCAGACCTGGGGAATAGCATTTATCTTTTGTTTTTTGACCTAAGAGACTGGTTAATGGTGAAAGGTCCATCAGCTAAGAATTCTTTTAATAAGGCCCTCTTTTTGTGGTCTAGCCAGGGTCTCTCTATGGTCAACTGCAAAAAGTATTTCTCAAGTTCCTTCACTTTTTTCTTCTGAAGTTGCTTGAAGGTGATACTCAGGAAGAGTACATTCACATGCCATCCAAGGGCAAGCAAACGAAAACTTCTTCTCTTTATATAGCTTTTAATCTCTTGGGTAAAACTTTGATTTATTTTGACAAAATAATACAGGATTCTTAACCTAGTAGTATACTGTAACACTGCATTTACAAGTGCCAGAACTCCCTTTTCAGCAGAGAAGTCTCAGCAGAATTCTCTAAGGTCTGAGTGTCTACTTTCTTCCAAGAGGCTCTGGGGATTAAATTCACTCATCTCCATGTTTAATCTATCAGTACCCATTTATCTTCCCTACTTGCTATTTCATAGAGAAGGAAGGCACTTGTTGGGAATTCCTAAATCCCCTACAACTGAATCTGTGTACCTCCTTCCACCCCACACCCATCCACTCTTCATTGGGTAGCTTCCCAACGGGCCCTCCTAGTTTCCAGTGCTGACTCTCTTACGCTCTGCAGCTAAAGTTGTATTTTACAAATACAGACTAATGATGCAGCTCCGTTATTTAGAGCTAATTTATTGCTCCCCTTTGCTCTTAGGGTAGACTCTCAATCCTTTAACAATGCTATATTGCCCCGTAGGGTATGGCCTCTGGCCTACCTCACCATCTCTGACTGACAGCAGTATGAATCTCCTTCCTCAAAGTACAGCCATGTGGGTCTTCTTTAATTTCTTCAAATCAGCCAAGTTCTTTTCTAGATCTTTTTGAAATGCATTCTTTCTTTTCCCTGTCTAGCCGATTATGTCCTTCAGATCTCTACTTGTACCACTCTTTCTGGGAGGTCCCAATGTAGTCATTTCTCTTAATTATGAAGCTAATCACATTATTTTATATGTGGTTTTTAAAAGAATTACTTAATTTTATTTATTATTTAATTTGCTGAAAGGCATGTACATACACTAGAGAGAGAGAAAGAGAGAGAGAGAGAGAGAGAGAGAGAGAAAGCAAGCTGCTGGGTCTGGAACTCGAACCATGGTTGGCCATGTGGGAGTCCACTACCTGAACCACCATGCTGCCTGCTGGCCCCCTTATATGTGTTTTTGTTGCCTGGAAGTTAAGTGTCTTCCTCTTGGGACTCTCTTTTTACTTTGTGGGCATGTCTAAGATCCTGAGGGTTCCAAAAGAGGGTTAATTCCATGCACACCTTATGGAGAGCGAACCGGAAATGTGGTAAGTACGTGCCAATAAAGAGTGCAACTGTTGAAGAATGGTCCTGCACAGCCCAAATGGACAGATTATCCATTATTTTTGTGATGACCTGCCCAAGCTCCAGAATGCACATTTTGAATTAATGTATGTACAGATTTATGTTCACATACTCAAAGCATAGTCTTATGTCATAGTGGTTTCCAGGATGGGCTAGAGTCACCCTTCCTTATGACCTTTTGGGCTGGATTGAGTTCCTGCCTGGTGGATACTATTTCTTTTCTCCCTTCCTTTCTTCCTTCCTTTCCTCCTTCCTTCCTTCCTTCCTTCCTTTCTTTTTTTTAAGTTTGTTTTATTTATTCTATGAGAGAGAGAGAGACAGAGACAGACAGACAGACAGAGCATGTCTGACATTTACAGGGAGGCCTCAGGATGTGCACCTGGGACTTCCTCTCAGGGTCCAGTATCACAGAGCATCGCCTTACCCAGTGATGCCACCACCTGGCCCCATGGGTATTCTTTTGGTGGCATTTGTATTCCTTCTTACCAGAAGACTTTGGTCAGAACCATGTCAGGTTTATTCCAATGGCAGTGAACTTTGAACTCCAAAGAACACTTTCAGGAGGCTTGTGGACTTTTTATTCCCAGAAAACAAAGGTATTCATTGCTAGGTTGTACATACTCAGATACAAAATACTCATTTTGCAAACCATCACTAGGAAAGGCAACTTCAGTAACTCTTACAAAATAGAGAATATGACCTTAGAGGAGACTTTTGCTTCTCTTTGAGCTCAGAAGCAACTCAGAGATTCTCTAGCTAAAATAATCTCTCGGGTACTGCATTTACTCTCTGTTTAAATAACTGCCCTTTTAATCACTTATTGATTTATCATCTTTGTGATTATTTGTTTGTAATAATAGTCTGTCTTGCCCACTGTAGTATATGCTCCAAGAAAGTGGGAATTACCTGCTTGCTTCGTTGCTGTATCTTCAGTGCCTCTCATAGTGCCTCCCACACAGGGAACAGTCTCTGCATATTTGATGAGTGAATGAACTGTACGTTTTCCAAAGTAAGATTTTAATGGTAACTGTTATTTCTAAGAATTCAGAACATATTCAGGAAAGTAATGGCATGTTAACCATATTCTCTGCAATGGAACTAACTCAAAATCAACAAATAGAATGAAAAACGAAAAAAGAAAAGTCAAATGAAACTAAGAAATGGCACAGTTCTAAGCCCCCGTCAGATATCTAAGCAGTACAATAAAATATGGCCCAAATCAAAGGAGGACGGTAAAGGCTGATACATACCTCCTTTGATTATAAACAGAATGCACATTTCACGGAAAGTAACAAGAGGTCCCTCTGTGGCCCGTCTTGTGAGGTTTAAGAGTTGGGAAAGGCTGTGGGAAAATGGAAAGATCCATAAGAGAGCTAGTGCTGTATCTCAGGATTGGGGAGGGGTGAGGCTAAAAGGAGGACAGTATCTTTTTATACTTGATTCCTAACCTAGTATAGGAAGAAGAAATGATAATGAGCTTTCCAGCAGGTAAACAGTCAAATGAGTAGAAATGAATAAGCAATAATTAGCAAACCAAAGTTGGCTAAACTACTTTAACCAAAGAATGAAGATGAAATGTGTTTTAGATTAAGAATCATTTTGGGGGACCAGCAGTTAGCATAATGACTCTGTTGCTGGACTCCCACATAGTCGACCGTGGTTCGTGTCCCAGACCCGGTGGCTTAAAACTCACACCGGGCACGTGTGCGTGCGTGCCCAAGATCCCGAGAGGAGAATGGAGGAGAAGGGATTGTGGCGTGGTCATCCCCCCTGGGGGGTGATTTCTCGCTTTCTATCTCTCTGTCTCTCTCTGTCTGTCTGGCGAGTGCACGTGCCCTATAGCAAAAACCTCTCCAAAAAAAAAAAAAAAAAGAATCATTTTGGAAGACAAATTCTAGAAAAAAAAAAAAAACATCTATTACTGATAGAAACTGAAAGTGAACTTAGAATTTTTAAAAATTGGAATTAAAGAAATCAAGGCAGTCCGTCTCAAGGGCTGTGAGGCTCCAGACCTATTGGTAGCCATGTTTCCCACCTTATGAAGATGGTCTGTTTATGATAATGAGAGCAAAGCCCGTGCACAGAAGCAGAAATAAGAGACAAGAGATAACTATGAATAGTACTAGTGGACACCTGGTAGTGTTCAATCTGTGGTTCTATCATAGTTATCCATTTGTACTTTGTGCATTTCCTAGAGTTATATAAGGCACTCCAGTATCCTTTCAATATATTCTCTTTGTCTAGGCTAGTTCAAGTTAGGCTTCTGCCAAAGGCTTGAAACTAAAGAGTTCTAACGAATGCAGTGTCCGTAAGAATGACAGGCAGAGAAGATCCAACATAGTTGTTACTGGTGTGGCTGATAAAGCAGAACGAATGGACAGAAAATTTCCAGATATGTAATCAAGGAAAAAGAGATCAGAGATGAAAGAAATAGGTAATCTGCAGCCAATAAGGATAGAGTTCTCAAAAAACTGCAACAGGATATTAATGCCAAGTAAGCATGTAGCAGTGAGGTTCGTCGTACTTCAAGATTTAAAAAAGAAGCCTATACTCAGAAAAAGCACATCATCCTAAATGGGGAAAACGTGGTCTCAGACATCATGGTAACTGCCAAAGCCAGGAGGCAGGGGGCACTGTCTCGGCCTTCAGCGGGTGTGGGCGGGCAGGGGGTAGTGTGATCCGCATCTGATATCTAGTCACGCTGCTGTTTCTACATAGAGACAGCAAACAATGCTCTCAAGCACTCAAGGACTTAGTTCCTGAAAAATTGCCTCATGAATAGAATGAATAATGTAAGTGATAAAAACTTGGGAAAAGTAGAGGTATAAAAGGATTGGTAGGGCATGTGGAATCTACTTAAATATAGACCAAGTTAAGTTATTTAGACTTAACTGTGCACACTCCGAAAATGGAAGAAACTATAAAGGCTCTAAAATAAAAATGAAAACATAGTTTTATAATCCTGGAACAAGGGAGGTCTTTCTAAGCATAACTGGAAACCCAGCAACCACAAAGGAAAAGATTTGTAATTTGACGCCATAAAACTTTTGCGTGGCAAAGTTGCCATGGTAAGAATCAATGAACAAATACTCAAGTGGGAATGAATCATTGCAATGCATGTGACAGAAGAATTGCCATAATTAATATTCAGGAGTCACTAAGTCAGCAAGTAAAAGATAAGCAGGCTGGTTCCTTGGCCTGGTGGTTATGTGAGCCAGATCCCACATGGCTAACTGCAGTTTGACTCCTGGCCCCAGCAGCTGGAAAAACATGCTGAGTGCATATGCGTATGCACTCCCAGATTGTCGGAGAAATGGAGAAGGGATTGCAGTGCAACCACACCCCTTTGGGAGGTGCTTTCTTCTGCTCAGTCTCTGCTTCTCTATTTCTCTCCGGTGCGTACATGTGTCCTCTGGCAATTAAAGAGAGAGGGAGAAAGAAAAAGATAAGCAAAAATTGATATGAACAGATACATTACAGAAAAATTAAAATTTGAAAAATCCTTAGCCTCATACAATAAAGGAGATAGAAATTAAAATATAAATACCACTTTTTATTTATCAAATTGACAAAAGATAAAAAAGTTTTATTTTTTTAGTTTTTTTTTAGTTTGTTCTTTGATTTATTCATTTTCTTTTTTTAAATTTCATTTTCTTTTATACATTCAATCGCATTATTTAGCTTACAAAGTAAAAAAAGTTTTAAAATGATGGAAAGGATGTGGTGAGAGATATGAGACCATAGGCACTCTCAAATCTTTTCTAAGGGCCTTTTGGTATTTATTAATATCAAAATTGTGTATTTCTGTAGTGCTACTGGTAAGAATATATTCTACAATATGTTCATCTGTTTACAAAGATATGTAAAATGTTCCTAATAGCATTATTCATAATAAAAACAAATAGAAAATAATTTACTTGACTATTAATTTGACCTTGTTAAATAATTCAGAGTGCTTATATACCTTGCAATGTTATATAATTATTAAAAGACACATAAATACATACGCTGATAATGGCAAAAAGTGGTCAACTATAATATTTAGGACAAAAGTAAGTTACACAAAAATAGGTAGAATGTGACCTTATTTACTAAAAACAATACATAATTTATACTTGTATATGTGCATAGAAATTTTCTAGAGTGTTACAAGACTATTGAAAGTTCTTGCCTCGGGTGAGAATGGAGATGCTGTAGTCTTTTATTTTCATTTCATACCCTCTTGACTCTTAATTTTTATTACAGCAATTATTTTCTATTTTTATAGTAATTAACAACAAACAAAAGTAATCTTTCAATTGGTGGTGACTATGTTGCTTTTGAAATGGGACTTAATATTTTGACAATGAAATTATTTTGGGTAAATAGCAAAACAAATCAAGGAAGTTAAACTGATGTTCATTCAACATAAATATCATAAGCCTTCCTTTGCATGAAGTAATGAACTGAGAACTCTTCATGCTTACGAGTCGCAACAAATAATACTTGATAGATGCTATAAATAGAGGTTCAAACTTTTCCCCTAAAGATTGCATTTTCTTAATCAAACCCAAATAAAGTGAGATCTGTTAGTGAATACTATTTTCATCATATGAACACTGTTGTGATACCAGCCTCAAAAGTAGCACCAAGGACAGGAAAAAAGGCTATTTTTGCTAAGGTTTGTGAATTCAGCTATTTTATTTT
Source organism: Tupaia tana (assembly GCA_026018925.1). Classification (NCBI taxonomy): domain Eukaryota; kingdom Metazoa; phylum Chordata; class Mammalia; order Scandentia; family Tupaiidae; genus Tupaia; species Tupaia tana. The sequence goes on from JAKSZU010000012.1 coordinate 22,749,184, forward strand.
GTTGGCTGCTGCTTTGGTTATCATAATAATGACTGCTCTAGGTGTTAGGCATATGTGAGAAGGTGTGTTGACGATAATGCTGATGATGACAGGAAAAGAAGATACAATATTCCTGAGCAAAAACTAGATTCTATCAAATGTTATGTTTATATAAAATTTAGATTTTATGTCACTATAAAGTTATTGCTGACAAGGCAGTGGGTTTTGTGTGTGTGTGTTTGCTATAGGGTGCATGCACTCATCAGAGAGAGACAAACAGATTGAGAGAGTGGGAAAGTGAGAAATCACCCCACCAGGGGGAATGGCCATTCCACAATCCCTCTTCCTCCACCTTCCTCTTGGGAATTTGGGCACACACACACACACACACACACACACACACACACACGTGCCTGGTATGCTTTTTAAGCTGCCAGGTCCAGGACTTGAACTGCAAAGTTCATGTGGGATATAGCTGCTTTAACCACTATGTGACTAGCTGGCCCAAAAGGCAGTGTTTCTTATGAAGATTGTGGTTTCATGGAGCCAATCAGACCCCCCTTTTTCTGAAGTTTGGCCATATGATTTATCACATCTATTTAGAAATTGTGACTTTTCTGTTGAAGAGTCTGATTCTTCAAAATGTTGTGATTCCATTTAAGTCAGGTTATTTTAAGCAATGAGAAACGATTGCCGTATTCAACTGGCATTAGCTATTTGTATGTGAGTACCTACAGTCAGTCCTGCTTTGAAAACATGAATTTATAGCCACGCCATTGATAGATTAATAAACAACTGAAGACTAAATGAATTTTGCATTTGCTCTCGTATGATTTTATCATCCAGAAACACCAGGAGAACATATAGTACTACACCCAGTTGAACCAACTGCTGCCTCAGTTCACCAGGTGGTATGAGCCACACGAACCCACATGTGGTGTCACACCTCTTTTTCTGATCTATAACCTTCTTTCCAACATTCCCAATGAAAAACTGCAATCTTTCATATGCCTACCTCCACAAGCAAACCTCAGATCTTCTTCAAAGTAGGGTGCTGTATTTATGTTTTCTCACCAATTTTTTTAAACTTATTTTTTAAGTTTATTTTTTCATGAGAGAAAGAGAAATAGATTAGCACCCCCTCAAAAGGACCCTCATGCTGTAGTACAGCCTGGGTTGTGATCATGAGCATGCATGCCCAGTGCATAGAGGAAGGTCTCAGGACACGATCTTGGGACCTTCCCATGTGGGTCCAGTTGTGTCACTGCTGTGCCATCTGGCCCATATGTTCCCTAACCATTTTAACGTGTATAAAATTGTGCTACCATTTTTTATTAGGTTTCTACCTGTGTGTATATTTGTGTGTGTCTGAGTGTATGTCACTGACAAAGGTTTGAAGTGTTATTCGTCCAATAAGTGCTACAGGTTCTGTTGTGTGATTTTTGTATAGTGTAGTGATTTGGGGGAGTGCAGTTGTCCTTATATGCATAACTGCCTGTACCTCCTTGAATAAATCTGTACTGGTCTTTTTTCCTTTTCATTTTAAGTTTATGAAGTGCTCTGATTTGCAAAATCCAGTTGCACAAACACTCCCAAATAATTGATAGAACTCTTATTTTTCTTGTTGTAGGCATTCCATTGTACCAAGTTAGCTCAGCATTTCCAATTTTAGACCAACTCCTCTATTTCTCTACTGGCAGTTAGTTACTAGGCTTCTTAGTACCTGTGATTGGGTGATTTTTCTCAATTAAAATTTTACAAAGGGCTGTATCGTGGGATAAGGTCCCAATTATCTCATGTTGAACTCTTTTGGACTTCTCTAGATGTCTGTAACTTAAGGCCTGTAATTTACATTGCTAGTCCTCTATATCATTATTATATAAAGAAAACCTTGTATCAAGTTTCTGGTGTGAAGTATATATTGGGTTGTTGAAAAAGTCACGATGCATTTTTGAATAGAAAAACAGCCTAATAGATACAAGAAGCATATGATTAAAAACCAAGTATTCATTATTTGACATTGTTTGATTGATTGATTGATTCATTGCTTTTTGCTTATAGGTCATGTATGCTTGCCAGAAAGAGAAACAGAAAGCAAGAAATCACCCTGGTCCCCTGGGTGTGGCCACGCTATAATTCCTTCTCCTCCATTCTCCCCTCAGGATTTTGGGCACACATGCATACATGCCTGGTGTGAGTTTTTAAGCTGCCAGGTCCAGGACTCAAACTGCAGTTAATGACGTAACCATTATGCTATCTGCTGGGCCTGATAATTATTTTTTAAACATTTAAAAAGCTTAGGAATCTTTCTTTGAGCTTTTGTCTATTTCCACTGATGATTTAGGTTAAGGTAAAATCCTTCATGTTGAATGTTAAAGTTCTTTTTGAGATTCTTACATGACGTGCATGGATCAGCCAGTTATAGGTCTGTAATTTGAATAGAATATTGAGATCAGGGCCTGACCATGAGGCCCTCATAATGTTTAACCCATAATGTTCACCTTGGACTCCGATTCTGTTTCTCATTCTAGCTCACGCAGGAGTTTACATGATGAATTATTTCTGGAAAAATATGAGATATAGGAATGTCTATTTTTACTTTAGTATTTGCTTTAAGGTTTTCTCTGTGGTATTACAGGTTTTTATTCTGATTTTAACACATAAAAATTTGGCTTTCAGTTGAAATTAATGTTTTTTTTGAAAGAAAGTATCTTGGCCATTAGTCCATTCAACAAAAAAGAACGTTACAGTGGTCACCCTAAAATCTTTTCTTTTCATAGAACAATTATTTGTTAAGTGCCTACTATGTGTTGTATTGTTTTAGGCTCTGGGGAATATAACAATGAATGAGAATATAGTCCTTCACAATCTAGTGAGGGAGATATAGACTTTAATTAGTGATCAAAATATGTAATTATAAATTGTATTAGGTGCTATGAAAGAAAAAGTATAAGTTTCTTTGAAAGAGGTAAATGGGGCAAGGGGTAACTGGGTAAGTGATTTAAAAAAGGCCTTTCTGAGCAAAGAACATTCCAACTGAGACCTACAGGATAAAGAGTTTACCGGAAGGGAAAGGGGGTGGAAGGATTTCCAGGCAGAAGCAAGAGGTTTTGTGATATCATTTTATAGTACTTATGACCTTTTTAGATGCTTATATAATTAGGTACTAGTCTATGAGCAAGACAGTTTATGGAGCTGTGTTACTGAAAAGATGCATATAAATTACATTTTTATAAATGAATTCCTGAATTCCTGCAGGCTTACATTATACTCTATGCTATATCATCTGCATTTGATTGATGTTCGGTTACTTCAATTACTGCTGGATTGATCTTTCTAAAGCACAACTTTGATGATGCTTTTTCCTGCTCAGAAATCTTTACCACCTCCCCAATTACCCAATAAAACCCAGACTTCTGAGCCTCATGGTCAGGCCCTCCCAAATTGGCCCAGGTCTCAATATCCTGCTTCCACTTAATTATTCCTCTTTCTGTAGTACCTGTTTACCAACAGAACTCGGGACGAGCTCAGGTGCTTCTCTCATGCCCGCCTTTACAATCTGTTTACCTCCTAAGAATGTCCGAATCCCATGTATATGTCTAGCCCTGTCTCAGATGTTACCGTCCGATCTCAGTGCTTTCTCTGCTGACCCCAGCTGGGGACTAGAAGTCACTTCTTAATTTTTTTCTGATAGTATTTTATTTTTACTGTTCTTTAGGCACTTTTTTTTTTTTAAATGGAGGGATTTTTGCTATAGGGCAAGTGCACTCGATGGAGAGACAGAGAGACAGAAAGCAAGAAATCACCCCCCAGGGAGATGTCCATGCCACAATCCCTTCTCCTTCATTATCCTGTCAGGAATTTGGGCACACACATTCACGTGCCCAGCGTGAGTTTGAAGTCACGGGGTCTGGGACTTGAACCATGATCTGGGACTTGACAATGTGGGAATCCAGTTATGTAACCATTATGCCATCTGCAGATCCCAGGCACTTCTTTTAAACATTTAATATTATTTTAATTGATAAATCATAATTGATGAATTTATGGGACACAAGGGATTGTTTTGGTACATGTATACCATGTGGAGTAATTTAAACTCAGCTAATTTTTAAAAAAAACAAATATTTATTTTATTTAATTACATTTGTTATTATTATTTTAAAATATGACCAGACAGAAACAGAGAAAGAAAGGGAAAACAAGAATTAGGTCCAGGACTCGAACTGCGTTTGGCCATGAGGGAATCCAGCGCCTTTAACCACCATGCCACCTGCCGACCCCTAAATCAAGCTTATTAAAATACCTGCCACTTCACACAGTTTTTTGTGGTGAGACATTTAAAATTTACTTTTAGTTAGTTAGTTTATTTATTTATTTATTTATTTATTTATTTTGAGAGAGGTTTTTGCTATAGGGCTCATGTGCTTGCCAGAGAGACAGAGACAGAAAGAGATAGAAAGTGAGAAATAATTCCCCAGAGGAGATGGCCATGCTGCAATCTCTTCTCCTCCATTCTCCTCTCAGGATTTTGGGCATGCACACACGTACCTGGCATGAATTTTAAGCCGGCGGTCTGGGACTTGACTCATGGTCTGCTACCTGGAAGTTCAGCAACGTAGCCATTATGCTATCTGCTAGTCCCACTCTTAGTTGTTTTGAAATATATAGTACATTATTATCAATTATAGTGGTCCTGCTCTACAGTGGATCTCAAATTGTATTTTTTCTTTCTAACTGAAACTTGTTTTCTTTAACCAACAACTACTATTTCCTGCTCTCCTCTGCACTGGTTCTCACACCAGGCCCTGGTTTTGGTAACCATCCTTCTACCCAGCTCCTGTGAGTTTAGCTCTTTTAGGTTCCACATTAAGCAAGATCATGCGATTTGTCTTTCTGTGCCTGGCTTATGTCACTCAGCATCTGTGTCTTCCAGGTTCACCCACGTTGTTGCAAATGACATTTCCTTCTTTAAAGACTGAATAGGATTTTATTGTGTGTATATAGTAGATTTTTTATTCATTCATCTAGTAGAACTTTAGGTTGCTTCTGTATCTTGGCTTTTGTGAATAGTAATGTTACAGTGGACATGGGAGTGCAGGTGTCTCTTCAGCATACTGATTCCATTTCTTTGGGGTTCAGTCATATGCTACATGATGATGTTTTGACCAGTGAGGGACCACATATATGATAGTGGTTCCCTAAAATTATAATAGACTATACCATATAGCCTAAGGTGTAGTAGGTTATGCAATCTAAGTTTGTATAAGTACACTCCATAGTATTCATACAATAACAAAATAATTAAACAATGTGTTTCTCAGAATGTATCCCTGCTGGGAAGTGACACTTGACTGTATACCCAGGAATGGGATTGCTGGATCACATGGCAGTTCTATTTTTAAGCTTTTGAAGGACCTCCATACGGTTTTCTGTAATGGGTATACAAATCACATTCTCACCAACAGTGTGCAAGGATTCTGTTTTCTCTACATCCTCACCAACACTTAACTTAATCATTTTTCTTTTTTTCATTACATGATAGAGAGCAAAAGAGAGAAACACCCTCAAAAGGTTTGGTCATACCGTGATGCCCTTTTTCCAGCCCTCCAGTTTCTAAGGATCCTGGACGCCTGTGTGCGTGCCTAGTATACTTTCAGGTTGACTTGGGATCGAAACTTGTGGTTGTCCATCTGGCTTTCAGTTTTGTGTTACCACTGCACCACAATGGCAAGTCCTCTTTTGTCTTTTTGATAGCTATTGTAAAAGGCGTGAAGCACTATCTCATTGTGGTTTTGATTTGCATTTCCCTGGTGACTAGTGAGGTTGAACATTTTTTTTATGACTCTGTTGGCCATTTGTATGTCTTTTTTTGAGAAATATCTTCTCAGCCTCCTTGTGCATTTTAAAATTGAGTTATTTGTTTTATTGCTATTGTTTGAGTTCCTTATACATTTTGGATATTATCACTTGCCAAATGGATGGTTTGCAAGTATTTTCTCCTACCCTGTGTTGTCTCTTCACTTGTTTTCTTTGCTGTGTCAAGCTTTTTGGTTTGATGTACTCACAGTTGTTTATTTTTGCATTCATTGCCTGTACTTTTGAGGTCATATTCCAAAAATCAGTGCCCTGACCAGTGTTGTAGAACTTTCTCCTACATTTTCATCTAGTAGTTTTATAATTTTAAGTTTTGTCTTTAAGTCTTCATTTTGGGTTGATTTTGTATATGGTATAAGATGAGGCTCTAAATTAATTTGTCTGCATGTGGGTAAAGCTTCCACAGTTGTCCCAGCAGCATTTATTAAAGAAGCTGTCCTTTCCCCATTTGGCAACCTCTGTGAAAAATCAGTTGATCGTAAATATGTGAGTTTATTTCCAAGCTTTCTATCCTGTTCTATTGATCAGTGTGTGTGTGTGTGTGTGTGTGTGTGTGTGTGTGTGTTAATTAGTTAATTTTTTCTTTCTTTTCTTTCAATTTGACCAGAGAGGGAGGGAGGGAGGGAGGGTGAGAGGGAGAGGGGGTGGAGAGAGAGAGAGAGAGAAAGAGAGAGAGAGAGAGAGAGAGAAGAGAAGAGAGAGAGAGAAAGCCACCAGGTCTGGAACTTGAAGGTCAGCCATGTGGGAGTCCAGCACCCTTAACTACCATGCCACCTGCTGGTCCCAGTGTGTCTGTTTTTCTATCAGTCCCATACCATTTTGATTATAATAGCTTTATGATAAATTTTGGAATCATGAAATGTGATACCTCTAGCATTATTTTTTGTCCAAATTTTTGTTGGCTTTTCATCTCCCTTCTTGTTTTGCTATAGGGTGTGTGCGCTCGCCAGACAGACAGAGAGAGACAGAGAGATAGAAAGCGAGAAACCACCCCCTAGGGTGATTCCTCCATTCTCCTCTCGGGATCTTGGGCACACACACGCGCTAGGCCTGAGTTTAAGCCACCGGGTCTAGGACTTGAACCAGGGTCGACTATATGGGAGTCCAGTCACATAGCAATTACACTAACTGCTGGTCCCTCCCTTCTTGTTTTAAAGCCATTTCTAGGCATACCTGATACTCCTAACTAGACTTGTAAGCCTGTAACAGATGAGTCTTCTCTCACTGTGCCTAACACCATCCCTTGCACTTGGTAGGATTTCAATAAAAGTCTGTTCAAGGAATTTATAAGTTAATTGCTGGTGTAGGAATGCTCTTAAAAAGTAGCTGTGATCTTTAAAGAAATGCATGAGTATTGATACATACATAAATCATTTGTAATAGTACTAACCCTAAATTTATATTTTCTTACTACTTGATTGGGATATCTATATGTCTTTTGTCCATTTCAATGACACTGGTTCAGAGATTATTTCAGATTCATAAATAGTGCTGTCATTTCCATTTTTGCCTCTCTTTTGAAGGTTTTCATGCTTATTTAGCTGTAAAAAAGAATGAAAAGAACAAATCAGCACCTTCTCTGGTTGTTGATTCCCAGTGGAGAGAAATAGATTTGAAAGCATGTCTAGATAATGTACTTATTTTGATTGTTTTGGGTTTTCCAAGTGCATTTGGCTTCAGATGAGCTTGGAATAATCTCGCATAGAATTTCCTTATTCATTGGTTCATTTGAACTTGTACTTCTGTAGACAACTTCCTATTTATAAGTTTTTTATTAAAAACCATTTCCCTTTGAGAACTTGTGCCCTTCACTTCTTTCTGAGTAAACAGTGGAAAAGCTCTTAGATTGCTCTTCAATCTATGACTACAGGTAGGACCGCATTGTGCCGTTAGCTGATTCAATTCTTAGGGTGTTTCTCACTGGAATAATATTATCTCAAGGTAGTATTTAAATAAGTGGAGTAATGATATATTTCCTGAGAAATACTTTCTCTAAGGATAATGGAAATGAAGTATAGTAGCAGAATAATATATAAATATTTATGATTGATTTAGTATTTGTAATTTATTTAATGTTACTATTTGGCTACAAGTATTTCTTTTTTTAAAAAAATTTATTTATTTATAGTCTTCATTGTACATCAATACAGTATACAAAATGAGATTTTTCCATCCAGAATACACTGTATATTGGCTCAATCAAGGATATTACCATACATGTTATCATCAGCAAATAAATTTCTGTTTCTTGTTGCTTATATATTTTGCTTTTTTCCCCCGCCTTGATGCCCTACCTCTCACCCTCTGCTGATTCCCTCCCTTATCCCATAGTCTCTGGTATCTACAGTTGTTTTCCATGCTTTTTTTCTTCACATTTTATTAGTTTACTAAAGATCATAATTAAGTTAAAAAACTTTCAGTAGCAAGCACAGCTGATATGTACATATCTATGAACACATGTCTGACTTTAGGTATAAACCTCAGTGAGTAAAGTGTACAAACTATAAAGTAGCACCTCGCTGGGGCTATATAATTCACTGCAGTCATTATAAATAGGTATTAGTAGGTATTTTTAATGCATATTTTAATTTCAAAAAAAGCAGTTTTAATTTTAATAGATCAAAATTTTAAAAAATGTTAAGAGAAATTTGCTTAAAACTTAAAGCCAGGAAAAAGGTTAGGATTCAGTTCAAATAGTAGGTAGATACACCTATCAACAGTTCAAGGGAAGACAAACATCCTTAAATATGGAAATCAAAGCATCAAAGAAAATCAGTAATGTTTTAGTCTAAAGTCAAAAAATTCTATTTTACTAGTTCAGACTCATGTAATTAATATCTCTTCTACTGAATTTGCAGTGTTACTGTGGTCTGATATTTCCATTTAAATCCTAGAAGTTAGCATTCAACATTATTATTGCTATTTCTGAACTTGTTCCTACCATTAAGTTGGTCTTTTTCTTGTTCATTTCTTGTTCTCTTATTTCTGTCTACAGTTTTCCTGGTATAGCACTCCCTTAAGCACTTCTTGAAGAGCTGGTCTGGTGTTGATAAATTCTTTCAGGTTTTGTTTATCTGAGAATGTTTCAGGCTTTTCTTCCCATATGAAGGATAATCTTGCTGGATATAGTATTCTTGGTTGAAATTGTTTTTCACTTCACACTTTGAGTATATTTTCCCATTCTTTCCTTGCTTGCATTATTTCCAATGAGAGGTCCGATATTAGCCTGATGGGATATCCTTTGAAAGTAACTTGACATTTCTCTCTTGCCAGTTTTAGTATCTTGTCTCTGTCTGTGGTTTTGGTCAGTCTGGCTATGATGTGCCTTGGGGAAGATCTTCTTCGGTTGAATCTATGTGAGGTCCTTTGTATTTCTTGGATATGGATGTTTGAGTGCCTCCTTAGATTTGGAAAGTTTTCTTCCAGAATTTCATCGAAGAGATTATCAATGCCCTTATTAGTTTCTTTACCTTCCGGGATACCGATGATCCGTATGTTTGGGCGTTTAATGGTATCTAGTATTACTCATATGTTATTCTCATTTTTGGGGGTTATTTTCTCAGTCTTTTTGGTAAAATTTTCTAGGTCAGAGGTTCTATCTTCTACATCTGGGATTCAATCTTCTGCATGATCTAATCTGCTTTGGATATTTCCAACGGAGGTTTTGGTTTCTTGTATTGCAGCTTTCATCTCTTAACAATTCTGTTTGATTCTTTTTTATGATGTGTATCTCCTCTTTCAAATTATACAGGAACTTCCTCACCTCCTAGACCTCTTCTCTTTTCTCCTGCATCTTCTGGAGTTTGTTGTCTCTCGTCTCTTTCATCTCTGTTAGCTTTGTCACTATGAATATTTAAAATTCTTTATCTGACATTTCTATGACTTTCCTTGTATTTTCTGTGGAGGAAGACGAGTTATTCTTTTCCCTTAGAGGAGAGATATTTTCTTTGTTTCTCATATTCTTGTGTCTCTGCAGTGGTTTCTAGCCATCTGATGGATTAAATGCCTTTTTCTAGTTTTCCGAGTTAAATCTGAGCTTTCAGATGAATGCAGAAAGAGGTGAGATGCAGTCTCTAAATAGTACCATTTTCTCCCTTTGCACAGCTGATTCAGCGAAAATTAAGGATTAATCTAAAAGTATTCAGATATTTGTCTACTGAGGACCTAGACTTTGTGGAGGCTGAGCAGAAAAGTGAGAAAGGGAAAAAGAAAAAGAAACGAAAAAAATAAAAACAGCAAAAGAGAGAGAAAAAAAGACAAAACAAAAGAAAGAAAAAAATTTTTGACAAAAAAATGAAAACCTCTTTGGTGGTCCTGATTCCTGAATCGGGCCACTCAGAACTCAAATATAGATGGCTGCTGATTGGCTTAGCCTATGGGGGCAGGGAGAAAAGTAAGAATTAAAAAGCAGCAGAGAGTTAAGAAGTTTAAAAATGAAAAATAAAATAAAAAATATACATATATAGAGAGACAGAGAGAATTAGTAGGGTGCTCTAATCTGGTTCCTTGGCTAGGTCTGGGGGGCAGAAGGGTGAAGTCTGAGCAGAGGGTCTTTGGTGGTCCTGATCTCTAGAAGTATTTCTTTATAAGTCTCTTTCTGTTATATTCACTGTTCACCCTTATATAAGTGATGAGTTCTCCCTCCCTCTCTTTTTGAAAGTTTACTTCTTATTTATTTCATGAGAAAGAAAGAGACTTATAGACAGGTACCCTTGACAGGGTCTCAGCATGCCACGGTGCCCCCTCACCTTCTAGCTAGCCAGGAGGCCATGGGCATGCCTGTATGTTCAGGCTGACCTGGGATCTGACCATAGGGCCTTCCCATATGACCCCAGTATTATAGAGTGGTGTCTTACTGCCTATACCAATGTGACTAAAGTCTTTTTTTTTTTTTTTAGAGATTTTTGCTATAGGTTGTGTGTGCACTCGCCAGAGAGACAGAATGTGAAAAATCACCCCCCAGGAGGATGGCCATGCCTCAATCCATTTTCCTCTTGGGATTTTGGACATGCATGCACACATACCTGGCATGAGTTTCAAGCTGCTGGATCCAAGACTTGAACTGCAGTTTTGTATTTGGGAATCCAGGGCCTCAACCACTAGGCCACCTGCTGGCTCCTGGTGGGCTTTTTAAAAGGAAATCAGTTAGAAATTTCATATCTTTATGATTTAATTCTATTGTTCTTGAAAATGAACACTAAAATAATTTATCATTCTATATAAATTAACAAGTATATGTGGATTCTAGAGGCTCTTTTTTTGTTTTTTAGAGATTTTTGCTATAGGGCGCGTGTGCTCACCAGACAGAGAGACAGAGAGACAGAAAGCGAGAAATCACCCCCAGGGGGGATGGCCACGCCGCAATCCCTTCTCCTTCATTCTCCTCTCAGGATTTTGGGCACGCACGCACATGTGCCCGGCGTGAGTTTAAGCCACCGGGTCCGGGACTCGAACCGCGGTCGACTACATGGGAGTCCAGCGACATAGCCATTACGCTAACTGCTGGTTCCCAAGAGGCTCTTCTTTTTAGGGAGCCAGCAGGTAGTGTTTTGGTTAAGGTGTTGGACTCCACACAGCTGACCACAGTTTGAGTCCTGGACCAGGAGGCTCGAACATTATGCTGAAGGGATTGTGGTGTGGTCATCTCCCCGGGGGATGATTTCTCACTTTCCCTCTCACCATCTGTTTCTCTCTCTCTCTGGTGAGCACACATGCCCTGTGTCATAAGCCTTAAAAATAGTAAAGAGGCTCTTTTAAAAAAAATTATTTCTTCATGAGTCAGAGGCAGAGACAGAGACAGAGAGAGAACATCCTCACAAGGATCCTGATGCCATGACCCATACCCAACATCAGCCAGCCTCTCAGATCAGGGAGCATGTGGTTTTTCATCTCTGTGACACCGGTATACTCAGGGAGGGCTTTGGGCACGAACCTAGAACCTTTTTATGTGGGTCAGCCTCAGAGAATGTTATGTTTTACCTCTGCACTATGTAGCCTTCTCTCTCTCTTTAAAATATATTACTCATTTTTCTTAAAAAAATTATTATATATAGTAAGAGAGTTAAAAAAACTTTAAAAACCAATAAAGAAAAAAAATTATTCATAATTTCTTTGAGAGATAGTCATGATTCTAGGTATAATGAAATCAATCTCTAGCTACATAGCATTTCAGAGTTCATGTAAGGGACCAGATAGTGGGGCAGCAATAACACAATGTTTTGTGATGTTGGATCCATATGGGAAGGGCCTGGGTTTATGTCCTGAGTCTTCTGGCATGTGTGCGTGGGCTCATCATCCTGGCTGGCTGAGGCTAAGGTGGCTTGTGGTATGAAGACCTTGTAGGGCGTACCTGTCTCTTTATCTCTCTGTCTCTTTATCTCTCATAGATGAAACAAGATAAACATAAAAAATACACATACATTTTGATTCAAAAGACATAGTTATGAAATTTGAATTCCATTCTCAGGACAATTTTCACATTAGTCTGCAATGGAGGAACCAAAGCTTTTATAATTCCTTTAAAAGTATTTTAAACTGGAAATTGTGAATTATCATTAAGAAAAAAATCATGTGGGCATTTTGTCTTTTCTACCTGCTTTGTTCACACAATGAGTATTTTCTGAGAGCATTTCAGTTTTAGTTACTTGGTTTAACTTGTAAATTTTAAATACCTTGATTTATCAACAAATATGGCTGAAAAAAGTAGTGGCATTTTAATTTCTGCAGTTAAAAATATGTTTTGGCTTTTAATCCTGAAGGCATTTGAAATGTTTCACCTATTAATATGAGTGATAATTAAATGATCACTAGTGTCCCTCTTTTGGATTCCTTGGAACCATATCATAGGGCAAGATCCTAACTGGGCATGTGGTTTTTCATCTCTGGTTACACTTGACATTGTTAAGGAATCTGATGAATGAGTAAAGATTTTGAGAACATAAGGGTGTATTAGGCAGCATCGAAATGATGGAGGTAATCTATGCAAAGTGGAAACTAAATCATTTCATGTATTAAAATTAATTAATTCCACAGGTATTTGTCCATCACTCAAGCTCATATACTTGGTATTGTTTTAGATGAGGGTTTCTCAGCCTTGGCACTAGTGGCATTTTCACTGGATGACTTTTTGTTGTGGGGCTACCTTATGCATTATAGGTGCTTAAAGGCAAGCAACATACTTGGTATCTTACCTTCTTGATGCCAGTAGCACTCCCATGTTGTGACATCTAAAAATGTTTCCTACATTGCCAAATGGCCCCTAGGAGTCAAACTCACCTCTGGTTGAGAACCACTGTTTTAGATGACAATTTTTTGTTTTTAGTTTTTGACAGAGTCTCATTGTGTTGAGATCTTCCTATCTCTGCCGCTTATCTGGGGCTACATGTGCATATTAGCACCACACCTAGTTTTTTTGTTTTGGACAGAGGCTTGTTTTGTTGTCCTTGTCAATCTTGAGTTCACAATCCTCCTGTCTCAGCCTCCTGGCTCACTGGGATTACAGATGCATGCCATTATGCCTGGCCTGTAGGTTGGACTGGGAATTGAACCAGGCCTCCCACATAGTCCCAGCCTATGGAGCATAGCATCTTAGCAGCATGTGCCAACCTGGCTGGCTGACAGAAATTTTAAAAGCTAATTGTTTTTGAAGTGAATTTTGCATTGCTTGTCTATTTCAAATTTTTACATGTTCCATGTGACTTGGTCTGTCAGTATTTCTTGAGTAGTGCCCGATCTAAAAAGTGACTTAGGTTTTATAATGGCATATGGGACTTGCCATATCAACCATAGAAATATGTACATAAAAACCTTATGTTTAAAAATTAATAGTTGATTTAATCATGATTCCGTAACATTTATTACATACTGAATCAAAGAACCTATTTCTTGATCTTTTGAAAAGTCCTTTGTACCTAAGAACAAATTCTTAACAAAGAAACCTTATAAATCTTGCTATTTTTTCTTTTTAAGAATGATCCTATTCATCTTTTGTTTTAAAGGCTCTGTAACTTATTGGTACTGCATAAAAATTCCATTATTATAGAGACTATTCTCTCTGCTTCTCTGATGCATCCTTTTCTGAAGTTATGAGAGATGTGAAACATATTCTGAAAATTCATTCAAAGCTTTAAAACTTACATCCAGGAGAGACAGATTTAAGATTGCTAAGGTTTCTGGTTGAAGTACTTCAAGCAGAAATCCATACTCCATTAGACTCTAACATTGTGACCTTAATTTTTCAGAAATTTTGCCCTTTAAATTGAAAGTAGTATTTTAATACTATTTAAGTCTTTCGGAGGGGCTTGTAATATTACAGTCTTAAGTTCTGAAATATTTGAAACAAATGAAAAGTAAAATAGCAACTGACTTTGGGTTGTATATTTTTATATGTTTTTTATTTCAAAATATACTATTGTATAAAGATATGCATGGAACATACCTAATGCATTGGAGTTGTTCTTGCTACTCGAACAGACCTTTCATTTTTTTTCCCCCCTTGGCATTGCCTAAGGTTTCTGATTAGGAGTAGTTGTTAAATTTTCTGAAGTTAGGAAATTTATTTTGTATAAAACCATGGTCTGGGTGAAATGAAAATCTACCTGGACAATAGCTGCTGAGTTATCTTGCTTCAGCAGATAAAGCAGGAAATGTAAAATTGTATTATAGTACTGAGTCAAGAAACTGAGAACTATTTTTTAAAGTCCTCTATGGAAGAAGAGAGATGAAAAGCCTCTTGTTCTTTCATTAGTAAATTAGGTCAGTTTTTAAATAATATGCTCATTGAAAATGTACACATTTCTCAGGTAATTGATATAATTTAATCCAATTCATATCTTGAAGGTGTAATAACTGAACTGAATTCTTCATGAACCCTTAATTGCTTCATCTGTTTTCTATTGTAAAATGTTGTTTTGAATCTAAATTGATCATATAATTTTTTCCTTTAGTTTGTGGCTCAGTGAAGGATGATATATCAACTATTATTTATTAATCTACAGTAGCTTAACATTTATATTAGCCTCTATTTGTGTATTACTTTTGTTATGAATTTGCTATTAAAGGTTTACTATAACCTCACTGAGTTCCTTTACATATATTCATGTTAATTAAATATCAAATAAATTACATGAGGTAATTGGGTAGTTTATTATTATTAGTATCAAATTTTTCATGTCTTTGTTTTAGGAGTGCTTCATTGCTTCAGGTTAAAGGTAAAAAGACTCCTACTTGTCTTCAGGATGTGTTAGCTGAGAGTTTGGTTGTGGCGAGTCTCCAGGTCCATTTATAATTTCCATACTGGCTGGCTGGCTTACTCTCTCTGTCTTCGCTGATACAGTCTTTACTGTCTCCCAAATGATCACTCATGGCCTCATCAGACCAGGGCAGGAGAGACCTATCACCACCACTGAGAAGAATAGCATTTAAGATGTAGCAGTGTCCAGAGATTGCCATCAAGCCCCTGGAGGAGTGGACTTGGTGCAATGTCAGTCTCTATAACAAAGGGCTAATGAGAATCTTAACTTTTACCTGGATTTACATTTTTATTTTGTTTTGTTTTAGTTTTTGTTAGAGGATGTGTGTGCTCACCAGAGATAGATAGATAGAGATAGATAGATAGATAGATAGATAGATAGAGAAAGAGAGAGAGAGAAATCACCCCCCCCCCCCCCAGGGGGAATGATCACATCACACATCACAGTCCCTTCTCCTCCAGTGCCTTCTCAGGATTTGGGTATGCACACACATGCGTGATTTCAAGCCACTGGGTCTTGGGTGCAAATTATGCATCTGACCATGTGGGATCCCATACCTTAACCTCCATTCCACCTGCTGGTCCTACATTTTTGTTTTTTTAACAAAACTAAACTTTTATTTGTTCAGTAAGACATTACTGACCGTTTCCTTGAATACCTTTTCTGTGAACTTTTCAAGTCATACAACAGTAAATTCCTCTGGCTAGATCTGTTGTTCCTTGGATATTGTTGTACATCAAGGGAAGATGTGGATAACTCTCAAAACCTACACACCCCAGTTGATATCACTAGTGTGTTTAGAAATCTTTCTCTTATTGTTTAGATACCTGTCTTTTGTCAGAAAGGTTACTTGGCCAGACAGCAGTGGTTCATCGTTGGCCTGTAAGTATCATCTGATACAGTTAGTTCCTGACCCCTGATTTTTAGAGTTTTTTTCTTTTCCCTGCTAAAGGTTCTAACTCTATATTCTTTCCCTTTTTAGTATCTTTTTTTTTTTTTTTTGAGAGGTTTTTGCTATAGGGCGCGTGTGCTCGCCAGACAGACAGAGAGAGACATAGAGACAGAAAGTGAGAAATCACCCCCCAGGGGGGATGGTCACGCTGCAATCCCTTCTCCTCTTGGGATCTTGGGCACGCACGCACATGCGCCCGGTGTGAGTTTTAAGCCACCGGGTCCAGGACGCGAACTGCGGTCGACTACGTGGGAGTCCAGCGACATAGCCATTACACTAACTGCTGGTTCCCCCTTTTTAGTATCTTTTAAAATGAGTAAACAGGGCCTGGCAGGTGGTGTGGTAACTAAGGGTGCTGGACTCCCACATGGCCAGCCGTGGTTCAGGCCCAGACCTGGTGGCTTGCTTTCTCACTTTCTCTCTCTCTCTCTCTTGCTCTGTCCCTCTCTGGTCAAATTGAAATAAATAATAAATGGATAAATAAAGTTAAATAAAATAATTCTTTAAAAAATAAAAATAAAATGAATAAACATCTGGTCCTCTTTTAAAGTCTGCAGACATACATATGTGTGTGTTCATTCATTCATTCATTCATTGTAAAAGCATTCTTTGACCATTAGATTTATTTTTGTTTTAAAGAAGTATTTTCATTACTTACTTTCTTTCTTTCTTTCTTTCTTTCTTTCTTTCTTTCTTTCTTTCTCTCTCTCTCTCTCTCTCTCTCTTTCTCTTTCTTTCTTTCTTTCTTTCTTTCTTTCTTTCTTTCTTTCTTTCTTTCTTCTTTCTTTCTTTCTTTCTTTCTTTCTTTTAATTTGACCAGAAAGGGGGGGGGGGGAGAGAGAGAGAGAGAGAGAGAGAGAGAGAGAGAGAGAAAGAGAAAGAGAAAGAGAGAAAGCAAGTCACCAGGTCCAGGACTTGAACCATGATCAGCCATGTGGGAATCCAGTACCATTAATCATCATATCATCTGCTGGCCCTGACCATTAGATATTAGTATAAGAAGAGAACACATCTTATCAGGTTGGATCAGTCTGTAGAACTCTTGGGATATTGCTTATTCTCTTGAGCTCTGTGTTTTTCTAGGAAAAATTCTGCAGTTGGCTTTATTTATTTTTTGTAGCAACAAGGTAATCTATAAAAATGATACCTAGAATTACTAAAATTACAAGATTCAACTTTAATAGTTCCCATCCCTGTGTATAGGGAAACGGTGACATGTTTACAATAGTAATAAATTGCTAGCATCATTGTGGCATAGTGATTTGGAAAGCATGGACTCTGAAAGCAGATTATTTGAATTCACATTCTAGCTTTGCCATTTGCTAGTAGTGTGACTGTAGACAAGTTGCTTAACCTGTTTCCCCATTTGTAAAATGCATATAACTATAGTCTCCACATTGTAGTTTTGTTATTCAAGTTTTAGCTTTTGTTATCACTATCCAAACAGTTTTTATCTATTATTCTTATTTTTTTTTTTTTTTTACTCAGGAAAATCACCCTGATTTATCAGTTGCATGTCCATTTTTTCCTCATGTTAGCCTAGGCAGTAATGTCCAGTGTATAATAGAAAATCACTAATTACACTAACAACCAGGAAAATCTCAACTTGAATGAGAAAATACTGTAACAGACACCAGCACTGAGATGACACAGGTGTTGGAATTATATGACAAGAATTTTAAAGCAGTCATGATGAAAATCTGACCAGAGAGGGAGAGGGAGAGAGGGAGGGGGAAGGGAGAGAGAGAGAGAGAGAGAAAATGAGAAAGCAAGCCACCAGGTCCAGGACTTGAACCATGAGTGGCCATGTGGGAGTCTTCAATGAGAAATCATGTATGTACTTGAAACAAGGAAAAGGCAGAACATCTCAGCATGGAAATAGATAATATAAAGAAGAACTAAAAATTTTAGTACTGAAAAATGTAACAATTGAAATAAAAAAGTTAGATTTAGTCCTGATTAAATTCTAATTCAGTTGTTAAACAATAATACTGTGTGTTTCTTGCTGCATCATATCATGAGCACATGATAGTGTTTGGGTGTTCAACCTTTAATGAGGCCAATACTGATCACTAGGTTTAGGTGGTATCAGCCTGATCCCTCTGTTATAAAGTTTCCCCTACCAATCTTCTGTTCTTAGTGTTCTGAAATTTTAAATGATTATCATTATTATTATTTTTCATGTTTAACAATCTTTAATTCAAATGTAAAAGTTCAATACAAGCTATTTATAGGGCTTGGAATATGTTCTTAATTTTAAAAACAAGAATGGGGAAATGCAACAAAATGATCTTTCCACTTTTCTTTTTTTTTTTTTTTTTTTTTTGAGAGTTTTTTTTTTTTGCTATAGGGTGCGTGTGCTCGCCAGACAGACAGAGAGAGACAGAGAGACAGAAAGCGAGAAATCACCCCCTGGGGGGGATGGTCACACCGCAATCCCTTCTCCTCCATTCTCCTCTCGGGATCTTGGGCACGCACGCACACGCGCCCGGCGTGAGTTTTAAGCCACTGGGTCCGGGACGCGAACTGCGGTAGACTACGTGGGAGTCCAGTGACATAGCCATTACGCTAACTGCTGGTTCCAGTTATTGTGTTCTTTTGATAGAGACATATTTCCTGCTTTATTCAGACTAGAGGCTGTTCTTCTACTTCTAGCCATTGGGAGATGTATTCACTTTTGAATAGCTTTTGGGAGAATGTTTCTTTGACTAGGAGCAAGTGTATTTCCTTTTTGCTACGGACTGATGTGTGCTGAAGTCTCTCTTTTGTTGTGTTTAGCAATGTAGTTTCTGGAGGGGTATTCTATTCAGGTATCTGAAGAGCAGTATCTCCTTTTTCTAGATATATTTTTTTAATTAAAAAATGATTTTTACTTAGAAGCATTCAGAATATCAACAATCAGCTGTAACTTTTTATTTTTTATTTTTCTTTTGCATTTACAGAATGGTATTCAGTTAATAGAACAGTTAGTTATTTCATATAAGCTGCATTGGAGGCAACTGAAGATGAAAAAGCTGCCATCCCCATATATAATTAATTTGTGCTGTGCACCAACAAGAACCTGCTTTAAATTTTACAACCCCTATACTCTACCAGGCAAAGTTAGTAGCTATTGAAAATACCACCAGGACAGGGCTATCTGAAGACACATTTGGTAGTGCGTTAATTATACAAAAAAGACACTGTACAGTTTAAACAAATCTTACACAGCCTTACGTTTCAATTTTTTGCTTTAAAAGGAGTGAGTTTTGTACAGGGTGGGTAAATGCTTTATAGACAAGGGAAAAAAATTGTGCTAGAACCAACTTACTCATCAGCATCCTCTTTGTCCTCTTCATCATCTTTTCCTTATCTTCCTGTCTTCCTCTTCATTCTTTTTCTTGCTCTTTTTAGCCTTGACAACTCCTTTGTTGCATTAATTTTTCCTTTAACTTGGTATGCAGCAATATCCTTTTTCTATTTTTCCTTCAGCTTACAGCCTTCTTTTCATAAGGCTGTTTATCATCACAGTGTTATTCCATATCTCTGTTTCTTTGCGACATCACCAATGGATAGGCCAGGGTATTCTCTTTTGACTTTTGGTCAATACTCAGAACAAGAAAAAGGCTGAAGGAGGCCTCTTGGGGGAATTGGGATCCTTGAATTTCTCTTTTGTTTCCCCTTTAGGAGGGATATAGGTTTTCATTTCTCTTTTTACTAAGGGCCTCATTCACCTTTGCCAAATCTTCAAACTTTCCTTCCTCTTTAGCAGACATGGTCTTCCACCTCTCCGAGCACTTCTTAGAAAACTGAGAAGTTGGCTGAAGCATCTGGGTGCTTCGTGCTCCTCCCAGCAAGTTTGCACAAAGAACGCATATGCGGGCATTTTGCCTCTCTGCTTCTTAGTATCTCTTTTGTACACGTTCAGTTATATTTCCTTTGCAGCGCATAGAGTCGCCCTGTGCCCCTCTGGCTTTCACTTGCCCTGGCATTGTCTCTGTGAAGCTCAATGTATCAGTGGCTGTGAGAGCAGGAGCCAGATGCAGCCTCCTCACTCTTTCCCCTCTGTAACATAACTCTGCATCTTAAATAGTCTTGAACCCCTCTTCAGAACCTGTTTGAGAGGGTAACTTCTCATATTTTTGTAGGATGAGGAGGGTTAGTGTTTTGGCTGTGTAGAACCTAGTGATACCGCTAGAATTTTTGCATTGACTAGGACAACTCAAACCTGTATAATGCTTTAGTAAGATTTTACAAAGATAATAAGCCCATTAACTCCATACCTGTACCATTTATGTTTCTTGTACTAAGGTTTAGAAGGACTGTACCAGACAGTATGGTAATTTGGGCTAGAGTGACCCTCTCACACTCAAGCAATCATGGAAAATTTCTTTGCTCTTCTGTCTTTATGTGTGTATAAAGGTAATATTTTTTCTAAAACTTGTTGCCCTACCTGATTTAGGATTGAGTTTCCGTGTTCTCTCTCTCTCCGCTGTATTTCTGAGGTACTCAGAAGACTCCATTATTCCAGGGAAATGTTTGTACTCTTCATTTATAAACATCTTACTTTATAACATTGCCCAGAGAAAATGGCAACCTCTTCATAGTCCCTTGTCTCTGTGAGATCAATAGGACCTTATAGAGATACACTTTCACTCTCGAGTATTGTAGATTACAGTTCCGTAATAATAGCAGTTTCATTTTGGTGAATCATATGCCACTCAAAATAGTATAATGCCCCCTGAAACCTTGGATCGCCTAATTGAAACACTTGTTTCTGATGTGTCTTTTGCAGAGGTTCTCTAGTCCTTAACAAGTCAATCCAGAGGCACTCTAGTCCTTAACAAGTCAATCCCTTAACAACTTTAGGTAGATTCCCTGGCCTTCTTTACTTCTAGTGGGAAAATGTACTTGTTACCAGTCACCTTCCCCACCTGTTCTGTACACGCACTATCTGGTACTTAGAATGGAACCACAGCTCTATTGGAACGGTTTAGAAAACTCTGGCTTTTTGGTATGAACTTTTTGCCTTCCCTCCCATTTACCTTTCATGCTTTCTCGTCTTCCTTTCATAAATATTAATTGAGTTCTTTCTATATGCCAGGCTTTATTCAGTGGGGCATACAGTGATGAGAAACACTCCATGTCTGGTATGCCTGGCTGCCCCTCGCCTCATTCTTCTAGGACCTTTCTGTGTGGTTAGTTCTTCTGCAGTGTCCTCAGTGCTCTGTGACAGCCCTGCTTTACTGGGTTTAGGTATTTAACTGTTTCTTACCCAGTTCAGAAATTTGGACTGCAGAATTTTCCTTCTGCCTAGGACAACAAACATATATATATATTTTTTTTTTTCTTTTTCTCGCACAATTTTTCTTTTGCCTAGATCAACAAACATTTTTTTCTTTTAAATGATAATGTGCACATGCAAATCTTAAGATAGATTTTCTGTTGTTGATATGTTCTGGGCCATTATTTTGGAACTGACATCATGGGAAAATAGGTTTAATGTGCAAAAATTACCCCCAAAGTTGAGAGTTAGGATCTTTGAAAGATGTCTTAATAATGGGGACATTTTCAACTGATAAAATATGGGCTTGTAGCATTTGAAACATTATTAGTATTCTTTCAAGAGCAGACATCAATCTCAGAAATCTAGTGTACAAACATGACAAAATTGGTCTGTATTATACTCTGATAAAATCACAAAATAGCTTTATTTTCTTCACTTTTCTATGAATGTGAAGCATTTGCATATTATTATAATAACTTCTATAGCCGTTGGAGCAAAATCTGATATATTGTTAATAGTGCAGTTAAAAATGTGTATATTACATTCATATTTTGTTGCAGTTACCTTTTTTGAAAAGAGTCTTAAACCTTGTATATTTCTTAATCAGGCTTAGCAAATACACAGCATTCGTGCTATATGATACCCTTTTCAATGGCCGTGGTAGATGGCTCTACTCAATTGTAACATTCTTCCTCACCAAGCTTGTGCAGTGTCACATCCTTTCAACATCGTGATCCAGGCTGTTTCTAACTAGGCGCAGAGAGCATGCAAGATGAAAGCTATTTGTTATATTAGTTTTACACCTTAACCATTAAAATGAGTATATCAGCAGAAGATCCAAAAAATGTGCTGACATTTGGAAAAAGGAAAATATAATGAGGTAGAATAGGTAGTGATTTAGGCATGGGGCAGCAAACATTTTTGGTAAAGGTCCAAATGGTAAGTATTTTTTAGGCTTTGTGGGCCATACAGTCTCTATTGTACCTATTCATTTCTGCCATTGCATTGCAAAAGTAGACATAGATGATATATAAATGAATGAGCATGGTTATATTCCAATAGTACTTTATTTTTAAAACTGGTGACAGGCCATATTTGAACACTAGGCTGTAGTTTGCTAGCCCCTGGGTTAACTCAGTGAAACTCAGAATTATTCTTGGGACCAGCAGTTAGCATAATGGCCATGTCACTGGACTCCCACGTAGTCGACCGCAGTTAGCATAATGGCCATGTCACTGGACTCCCACGTAGTCGACCATGATTTGAGTCCTGGACCTGGTGGCTTAAACTCATGCTGGGCGCGTGTGCGTGCATGCCCAAGATCCCGAGAGGAGACTGGAGGAGAAGGGATTGCGGCGTGACCATCCCCCCTGGGGGGTGATTTCTCGCTTTCTGTCTCTCTGTCTCTGTCTGGCGAGCGCAGGCGCCCTAGAGCAAAAACCGCTCCAATAAATAAATAAATAAATAAATAAATAAATAAATAAATAAAGTATTCTGTGGTCAAGTGGTGTCAGCATCACCTGTGTGCTTATTAACAGTGGAGATCCTTGTTCTGTGCTCTGAACTTACTGAATCAGAATATGGGGCGGGGGCAGGGTGGAGAGTGGGGAGGGAGCCAGGAATCTACATGTTTACTAACTGGCAAAGTGATTTTTTTTTCAGTTTTATTTTTATTGTTATTATTTACATTCCATCATTGTCTATAGTGAATGATATGGTTTTTAAAAGTTTACATTGTAGTACATGGTAATCAGATCAAGAATATGACATTATATATAATTTTTAACAAAGAATTTTACATTCTTTTGTCTGTCAAGTGTTTTTTCCTTTTGCCTCCCTCATACCCATCCTCTACTATCCACCGATTTGAGAGCCCCCTGGTTAAATAACATTAGGCTTCACTTCTTTGAAAGTTGCATAGAACTCAGCTGTGACCAGATGCGCTTATTTAATGGATGATCATTAATCACTTTTCCAATGTCTTCCATTGCTTCTGATCTATTCAAGTTTTCTACTTCTTGGGTTACCTGTTGAGCTTTATATTTTGCTAGAAAATTATCTGTTTCCTCTAGCCTTCAAACTTGTTGCTTGTGGTGGTTTTTGACACTCCCTTCAGGAGGTGGGCTTACTTTGGATCTAGGGAGGCTTATGACTGCTTCAGCCAATAGACTATGGCAGAAGTAATGCTATAGGACTTCTCAGGCTAGTTCAGAAAAGGACTTGCAGCTTTTACGCACGTCTCAGGTATGTCTGCTCTGGAAAAGTCTGCTGCTATATAAGAAGTTCGATTACTCTGGGTCCAGCATGCTGGAGAGGCCATGTCTAAATGAGTTCCTAGCCATCAGCCAGCATCGATTGCAAGCCTGTCGAGTGAGTGAGCCATCTTGGACAAACAGAAACTTCAGATAACTACAGCCCAGCCATCATCTCCATGCAAAGACATGGACGACCTTAGCCTAGGTGAATGCCTCCTCAATTCCTGACTATTAAATTTGTGAGAATCATAAAATAGTTATTTTAAGCCATTAAATTTTGGGGTAATTATGCAGCAGTTGTAACTAGGGTCTAAAATTGCAAGTACTTTTGTTTTATGATTGTCTTAATGTCTTTCTTATTTTATAATTTATTATATATTCCTAATTTTATATATATATATATATATATATATATATATATATATATATATATTTGATTATGTGACTTCTATTCCTAATCTTTTATATCGGGTCATCAGAAAAGTCATGATGTATTTCTGCATAGATGAATACATCATGACTTTTCTGATGACCCAATATATTTTGCTTTCACTTTTCTTTAATCAGAGGTTTATTTATTTTGTTAATCATTTTTTTAAAATCAGTTTTTAGATTTGTTCATTTTACTTTTGGAGATATTTTGGTTTCATTCATCGAAGCCCTACTTTTACTCATTTTTTTCCTCTACTTTCCAACTTGTTCTTTGCCTAGTTCCTAAAAGTGAGCATTAGGTTAATTTCCTTTTGCATCTTTCTTTATAAATAATGACTTTTATTTGTCTGCAAAAATTCAATTATTTGGTAGCAAATGCTCCCCTACCTTCAGCCCAACACAGCACCCTGAGAATCATGATCCCATCTGTGTATGGGAGAGGGCTGTGGAAAGCCATGGCAAATGGGGGCAGTGGGTAAGGGGCTCGGTGGGCCTCTGTTCCCCCCATGTCACTGACTCCTGGGAGCCCAGAGTCATGCTAGGCACAGATGCCTCTTCTCAGCCTAGCCACTAGCAGAGAGATCCAGAGATCCGCTTAAGGGAAGCCCAGCCAGAGCATATGAGGGGTCAAGACAGGCTGGAGGAAAAGGGTTGAGACCAGAAGTGACTCTGGTCTGTCACCAAGCTTAGGTCCTTGGGCCTGCCTTTGTCACTACCAGTTGCCAGAAGTTGGCTTTGTCCCTGCAAGGAATCACCAGCACTCACATCAGCCTTACCTCCTTGGCCACTTCTCAGACCTCATGGCCTCATCATGGCTTTGCATTTCTCTGCATTTGTTGGCCTCACGGATTTTGTGCCTCTTGCCAAACATAATCTTGTTGCCAAGGTATTTCTCTGCTTCTTCATTATCATGGTAGCCAGGTGCTTAGCCTTGTCCTTCTCCTCCTGGGCCAGCCGCTGCTGGTTTTCTGGCTTCACAGTGCCTGCCATCACTCTGGGCTTCTTCCCCTCCTTCCTCTGCTCTTCCCGGGCTGTCAGTCAAGCCTCCTCTTCCTTTTTCCAACCAGCTTCCTCCTCCTCCTCCTCATTCTCTCTCCCTTCATCACCATCATCTTTGTTGCTTTCTTTCTCCTCTTCTGACTCATTCAAATTTCCTGGGTCATCTCGCTACAGAGCTAGCAGCTTTGGCTTCTCTGGTGGGACATAATCTCCTTCCTTCTCGATGTGAAGGTGAAAGGTGCAGTGGCAGCTGTACCTCAGGGAAGTACTCTGCCACTGGGGAGGAGCTGGGCGTTCACAGAGTCAAACACCCACTGGGGCTGCATGCAGTACCTGCCGATGGCAGAGGTCTGCTGCCCAGGTCAGTCAACCATCAGGAGTTGGTGACCTCATAGGTGGCCCTGATGCAGAGTGACTTGTCCCAATACACGTTTCCCACCCAAACTCCCGATGATAAAGGCTAGGGCCTCGTGTGGCACTTTGCAGTTTGGAAGGACTTCAGGCCCCCAGACAGCTTCTTGTGTTTGTCCTGAGTCTCCAGCTCCTTCCTGCAGTTCTCTTCCCACGCTGCCATCTCCTCATCAGCCAGAAACTCATCCATCTCAGCCCCCCACCCCCACCCCGTGGCAGGCACCACTGCTGGCGCTGAGGGCCGCCAGTCTCTCCACAGAGCTCTTGGAGTCCAGCACGAAGGTCCTTTCCTGGCCTTCACCTCTGCTTGGGCCTGAACCTCAAGCTTGGGGGTGGGAGGGTAGTGGAGGCTCAGTGATTGGCAGAGGTGGAATTTGAGAAGCTCAGCAGGGTGGCATAGAAGGTGAAGGTGGCTATGACCCTGTAGTCCATGTCTGTCAGGTGGTCGTGGGATAAGGTGTAGCACGTGGTCCACATGATGGGCTGCCCCAGTACCTCCACTTGGTAGTAAATGCCTCTGATGGACCGGAAGACCTTGCACAGAGCCTGGGCAGCAATGATGCAGTGCATGAACGCCATGGAGAGCTGGCAGGACACCTGGGTGCTGTGCACACGGCACTTGCGGGCTGTGGGAAGGTGGGGAAGAGGAAGCACACAGAGTACTGTCCAGGGCCTGCTGGGTTTGGATGATGTGGTAAAGTTTGCACTTGGGCTCATGGACCTTAAGACGCTCCTCGATGTTCCACTCATTCTTCCCGTACACCTTCTGGAGCTTCCGGACAGACACGTTGTATTCCTGAACTTGTTGACGATGGGTTCATGGAAAAGAAACTTGGTATCTTTGATGAGCCAAAAAGTGCAGGTGACCATGAGCCCCTGTTAACCTTCCTCTTGTATTTAGGCTCCTGGGGATAAATGCCCTTCAGGATGCACAGCTGCAGCTTCTTCCAGGCTTTATTTACGTTTGGGTGATGTATTTGGTGACAGAGCCCCATTCATACCTCCTCTCCAGACCTCCCATGGCTCCATGGTTAGGGGCTTACAAGCACCAGGCAGAGAGACAGTGCCTCTTCTTCTATAAGCAAAGTTTTTGGAGCCATATGGTATCCCCTGGGAGATCCACCTAAAGGAAGCTTAGGTGGACACAGCTTTCATTTTGTCCCATAAATTTCCTGTGAAACATTTTCCCCCTTCATGTAATGTTTTCTGGAGAGTTTGTAATTTTAGTTTTTATCTTCTGTTTATCAAAGCATTTTTTGCGGGGCCAGCAGGTGGCATAGTGGTTATGTCAGTGGACTCACACATTGCCCACCATAATTTGAGTCCAAGATGGTGGCTTCAGGATCACACCAAGTGCGTGTGTGTGCATGTGCATGATCCCAGGAGGAGAATGGAGGAGAAGGGCTTACAGCATGGCCATTCCTTCTGGGGGCGTGATTTCTCACTTTCTCTCTCATTATCTCTGTCTCTTTGTGGTGAGCACGCATGCTCTATGGTGAAAACCTCTAAAAAAAGCATTTTGAGATGTGTTTCTCAGTTTCCAAGTGGTTATGTTTTTCTTTTTTCTTATTGTTATTGGTAGTGAGTCTTCCATTTTCCCAGCACATATGGTAAATCCACATTTCTCCACTACTGTCAAAAAATAAAATTCTGTTTATTTTCTCCACCAAGACCCTTACCAGAAAATTTGTTTCTATTTTAGAGTGCTTTTACTTCCTGATTTTCCCTCTTTAACTGCTTTTACTTCTGCTCTTTTCCCATGATTTAATTTAAAAGCCCCTTCTTTAATACATAAGTTAAAAGGAAAAAAAAATAGTTTGATAATTTTTTGTTTCAGACTATTATAAGATTTTTATTCCTTACTTTGCACTCATATTGTGCATTCATATTCCATTTCAAGGTACTGCATGGTGCTCCCTTCACTCATCTCCATAGACATAGAGGCTCAAGTCTATCCTGAGGAGCAGGCAGGAGGTTGCATACTTTTCAACCCCTGCTTACCCTAGTTTGTCTGGAGCCAGGGAGACCTACATGCCCATAAGAAACATCCAGCTCTGTTTTCTTGAGGGAATATACTAGTTTTCTATTGCTACTATAAAACAATTAAAATGAAAAAAAAATGCTCAACATCCCTCATTATAAGATCAAAACCACAATGAGATACCACATAACCCCAGTCAGAATGGTGAAGATTAAAAAAAAAAAAATGATAAATGCTGGAGGGGATGTGGTAAAAGGGGAACATTCCTACTTTGTTGGTGGGAATGTAAATCAGTCCAGCCAATGTGGAGAATGATATGGAGGTTCCTCAGAGACCTTCACATAGAACTACCATATGATCCAAAAATTCCACTCCTGGGCATCTACCCAAAGGACAGGACACTCAGTCAGAAAAGTGCTTGCACAACTATATTTATTGAGGCATTATTCATGATTGCTAAGACATGGAACCAATCCAAATGTCCACAAACAGATGAATGGATTGAAAAAGTGTAGCACATATACTCCATGGAATACTATTCAACCATAAAAACAAGGCCCTGGAATCTGATAGAAAGTAGAAGAATATGGAAGATTTGTTGCTGAGTAAAGCAAGTCAGGCTATGAAAGAGAGATGTTGTATGTCTTCACTTAACATATACTGACTGTCCACACTCTGGTAGAGACTGAAAGTCTGGAGGACATAAAAGCATTAAAAATTGTTATGGACACTAGAGACAAAGTGGAAGGAGAGTGTGGGAGGGGAAGAGCATAGGAAAGGAAATTTTGGGGAAAAAATAGAGAGGTAGAACATTTGTGGGACATCTGTTGATGAAGATGTGTATAGTATTCTCAACTGGGCCAGAGTGAGGTGTGTATCATGCTGGGTAAAGTCTCTACAATCTAAATGATGTCTAGCAATTGAATGTATAAATAATAATAATAATAAAATGGAGGGGAAAAAACAAAAAATTACTACAAATTTAGTGACTTAAAACAAATTAATTTTCTTACAGTTTGGAGGTCAGAAATCTGACATCAATTTCACTGAGCTAAAATCAAGATGTTAGCAGGCCTTTGTTTCTTTTTGAGGCTCTAGGGGAATATCCATTTCCTTGGCTTTTCCAGCTTCCAGAAACCAACTGCATTCCTTGGTAGCCCCTTTCTCCATTTTCACATCTTTCCTACACTGTGTCAACTCTGATAGTTATTGTCTGCCATCGTATCTCCTACAATTGCCTGTGACCTTCTTGCCTCCTCCTTACAAGGGGTCTCCAAAAAGTTAATGAAAAATGCATATTATGAAAAAACTATGCATAGATTGCAAATATTTTACATAAAAATAAACTCTTACTTATATTTCATTTTCCCAAGAACTTTTTGAAGTTCTCTTGTATATGAACCCTTATCCTTCTTAGAGTCCAGCCAAATAATCTAAGATAACCATTTCATCTCATAATTCCTACACGTATCGACAAAGTCATTTTTGTCATGTAAAATAACATTTTCCCAGGTTCTGGAACTACAGGCATGATTATTTTGCGGAGAACATTATTTCACTTATGACAGGGGCCCATAAATATCTCGGAACCAAGCTCTTTCCTAGGAACCTTGAGAACTGATTCTTGTCCCATGGCTCTTTGCTACTGGCCTGCAGTATATCCTTTGGCTTAGCAGAGACAAAGTGTAATGCTAGCTTTCTGTTTGGGATCCCGTAAGAGCAGAGGTTGTACTTACACCCTCCAGGCCTTGCCTTTCTACTGACCCCATATATATTCTGTATATTAGCCTTTTATCTGATGTATAACTATCAGAAATATGTTTTTTTATTAATTCTTTTACTTTTCAAATTAATTTTTTTTTTTTTTTTTTTTTTTTTTTACATTTTAGAAGTATGTTTTCCCATTCTGTAAATGCCTTTTGTTTACTGCTTTCTTTGCTGTGTGGAGCCTTTTAGTTTGATGTAATCTCACTTGTGTTTTTGCTTTTGTTGCCGGTGCTTTTGGTATCATATCTGAGAAATCATTGCCAAGTTCAATATCAAGAAGTTTTTCTTTCATTTTCTTCTAGGAATTTTGCGGCTTCAAGTCTTAAGTTTAAGCCCACTTTGGGCTATTATAATAGGTCCCTTAAAAACCTGATGTGAAAAGCAACTCAGTCCTAAACTTGTAGACACGGAATACATTAAATATAATGAGAAATTATGAAATGTGGAAGAAAGAAAAATAGGGAAATAGGTGGTGGTGTATCCAAGGCAGGCCAATGTTAAAATTAAATCCCATATCAAAAGTAATTTGGCACTTACCTAGCCAAATCTTATAACTGCAAGACAGGCAACAACCTATTGGGCAAGAAGAAATCTGAATGTGCAGAATATAGGCAAGAACCTAAGAGTGACAGTGAGATCACGTGGAGGACCTAAGCTTCAATCTTCAGTTAGTATTTTACGTGTTAAATTTAAAATGACAAAAAACTACAAGCTCAAGAAACTCATAAGGTGTGAACTGCCGTCAAAATTCTGAACATTTGGCCTACAATCTCTGCACTCTTGCCTTAGGATCTGTGGTGGTTAATTTGCAGTATCAATATGACTGAATTAAAGGATGACTCAAAGAGTGGTGGGAGGGATGAAAGAAGTGGGTGGTCTGTTTTCTCTCCCTTCTTTTCTTCCACCTTGTCCTCCAGATTGCCCTGTGTGTTCTTCTCTTACACATTGTTTGCTCCACTCCTGCTCTTCCACCTGGCATTTGAATGTTCCCGCTAACTCCAGATCCTTGGACCCTTTCCAGACAGACAGACTCCCAATTTCTTAACTTTTGGACTCTGGATTCATACCAGTGGCCACTAGGGCACACATGAGTGTGTGGCCTTCCAAGGACTCTTTTCAGGCCTTAGACTGGAATTGCATGAGCTTCCCTGCTTCAGAGTCTGTCAACTGTTTTCAGCTTGTAGGCATCCTGTTGGGGACTTCTCTGTCTTGTGATCATGTGAGATAGTCCTGTCACAATCCCTTCTTTTACTTACATACAGATGTATAGCTAGATCTCCCATTCTGTTTCTCTGGAGAACCCTGACCAATTTAGGATCTTAATAACTTTCAGAAATGCTTTCCTCTCTAGCCTCCGATGATGAGAATTTACCACCCTTCAAAATTTAGGTCAGATGCCCTTTCCCTTTATGGGCTCTTCACTTTCTACCTTGCTGAAAAATCTTCTCTTCCTTCTTTGTGAGCCAGTAGCACTTGGTATATACTTTGTGTATTTCTCACATTCTACTTTAGATTGCATTTATAGAGACTCTCACTGACAGTTTTTAATATCTTTATTCTCTATTTTATAGGACCAAGCACAAGATCTTATATAAATTAGATGCCCAATAAATTTGAACTATGAAGAAAAGAAATTCATATGTATTTGTAAATTTTTGTCAGTCTTAGAAAAAAATGTAAGTAGCAAGGAAAACTTGGGTAGTCACTAGAAATAAAGAAGATTTAATCTATAGATTATTGGCCCAATAGAAGACTACTTAGTTGTGAAATTTATTAGACTTTTTAAAATTTATGAGCACCATCTACTTAAAAAATACACTTTAATCAGGAACTTTATTAATATTAATAATAGTTGGTACAAAAGGAACTATGCGTGTGTATTTAATTCTTTATAAGCAGCGTACTTTAAGAATTTTGTAGAATTCTCATTTTTGTATGTTAGGCTTGTTATATATTTATTTATGTTGAGGTCAATATTTAAAATATCGCTATTTGTAATAATTGGAGGTAATAAGGTAACTAAAACATATTTACTCTTGAAATGAGAAATATATTTAACATAGCTCAAACTATGCCATTTAATGTCTGAACATGTAGTGAGTGGCCTTTTGAGTTGACTGGGGACCTTTGGCGATTCATTTCAAGCTCCTATTTTGGAAGAACTCTATTCTGTACATTCTCCAGTCCCCTCTGCAGAAACTTCTGCCCTCTTGTGGAGTTAAATGGATTTGCTTTCCTGCTGCCTTGGGCTTAAATGCCCTTTTGAGATATTTTCTTTTTTATTTAAAAAGATGTGCTATATGGGGCCAGCAGGTGGTGTGGTGGTTCAGGCACTGGGTTCCCACGTTGCTGGCTACAGTTTGAGTCCCAGACTTGGTGGCTTGCTTTCTCTCTCTTTCTCTTTCTCTCTGTCTCTCCCAGGTGAGCACACTTGCAATGTAGAAAATTTGAAAAAAAAAAATGATAAATAAAATTAAATTAATAATTCTTTAAAAAAATTTGTTATAGGTACATGTGCTTGCCAGAGAGAGACAGAGACAGAAAGAAAGTGAGAAAGGGGGGAATGGGACGGGACCAGCAGTTAGTGTAATGGCTATGTCACTGGACTCCCATGTAGTCTACTGCGGTTTGTGTCCCAGACCTGGTGGCTTAAAACTCACACCGGGTGTGTGTGCGTGCGTGCCCAAGATCCCAAGAGGAGAATGGAGGAGAAGGGATTGCAGCATGGCCATCCCCCCTGGGGGGTGATTTCTCGCTTTCTATCTCTCTCTGTCTCTCTCTTTCTGGCGAACGCATGTGCCCTATAGCAAAAACCTCTCAAAAAAAAAAAAAAAAAAAAAGGGGGGGGGGAATGCGGGGATGACTATTCCAACACTCCTTGTCCTCCATCCTCCTCATGAAATGTTGGGCACTTAAGCACACATGCCCAGTGTGTTTTTGAGTCCAGGACTCAAAAGACGCAGTTGGCCATATGGAATCCAGCCAACTTAACCACTACACAACCTAGCTGGCCCAAGATATTTTATTTTCTTATTTCAAAGCAATGGCAACTATTTGTTATCAGTTAAATACGATCTAAACTTACTCTTTTCATTCTCTGTTTTATACCTTTATTTTCTGCCTTGTATTGAAATTATTTCTATATGCCATATAATTCCCTTTTACATCGAAAAGATCAAGGATCTTATTATTTTGTCCACCCATGTGGCCCATAATTCCTTACATACAGTAGGAGTTTGACAAATGTTTGTAACTGCTGTTATGATAATAGTAAATTGACTTTAGTCATGGTCCTACTAATTTACTATGGAAACTTTGTTTTAAATTATATGGAGTACTCTCTTAGGGAAAATTTATTTTCTGGATATTATCAAAATATATAGTTTATATAATACATGGAAGGCTAAATTCTTAAAAGCCTGTTTATCTATGGACCTCAAAATATTTAGATATTTCATAATTCTATCTAGCAAGATCCAAGGATATGGAAATATCAATGCATAAGCAATAATTTTCTATTGAGTGCAGATGAAACATGCACATGTGATATGATACTACCTTCCCTTCCACCTCTCCAAAGCAGGTAAAGCAGATTTGGATTAAGTTTCTATCATGCCTTAATGTTAGGAATGTGGAGAAATTATATGTCAAGACTTGGAGTGAAACTGATGACTGGAGAAAGGCAGAGGCAGACACTCTGAATAGTGCATAGATTTAGTGACTGGGCATTGGGGGACTGCATGCTGTCAACTGCTGATCCCAGATGGATCGAACAGCTAAGGACAAGAGAAACAACAGTGTCTACACAACAAATCCAATAACTCTCAAGTTTATGTCTAAGTTTGCCATTACTTGATTTATCAAATATTTTAGCAACTTATCTTCCACTTAGACTGGGGAAAATAATGGTAAAAATGAGATAAATTATGACCCATTCTTAATTTCTATTGAGTGAATTTTCAAGCATGTCTATAGTTGTGTGCAGTGGATCCTGAACACCAGTTAAATTATTCACTTATTTTGTGTTCCCATAGTATTAACCTCTCTGGAACACTCAATTTATTCTCTCTTGTGTTATTGTAAATTGTTCACGTGTATCAACTTGGTCACACTTTTGACTATGACCATTACTGGATAGTAAAATCAATTTAATGTAAAAATATATTTGTTACTGTGGGTCAAGTCAAAAAGAATTGGAGAAATTCTCAGCTAGATTGCAAGTTTCTAGTGACACAAATCTGATCTTTGTATTCAAAGATCAGTTTCATATTATAGGTGCTCATTAAATAAATGCTCATGGAATTATTATGGTATTTGTCTCAATAATCACTGTGTATTAAAAAGGAGTGATTTGTTTATGTAATCAGTTTTTGATTTGGCTTATGTGAGTTTAGGGATTTTTCATCAAGGGTGCCTTAAGTGTATCCCACAATTAGTCATTCAGTGTGTTTGACGTGGACATGCCTACCTCTCCTCCTTCTTCCTTTACTTCAGGACTTATCAAAGAATCTTTACTTGGGCGTAATGTGAAGGGTCTGGTCATTATTTAAACTTACTCTCCTTCTCATCCTCCACAACGTGTATTGGGCGTTTACAACTTATCAGGCATTAAGCATTTGACATGTTATTAACTCATTTCTCATGATACCCTATGGTAGTTTCCTCAATAAAAACACTAAAGCTCAGAGGTAGATTAAACTCACAGATCCTGTAAGTGGCCGGGATTTGAACCTACACAGTCTGTTGGTATAGTAGAAAAAACACAGCACTTTTTAAGGACAGAAAGCTAGGCTAGCGGACTGGTTGGCTCAGAGAGTTTTGCTGAACCAAGGCTTTTTCTTGGGGTTAGACAGAAGGCCTCTCACAGAGTCTTCTTTGTCTGAAACATCCCTGAAATTAGGTAAACTGGAAAATGAACTGAATTCTTGCTTCTCACTTAATATTTTGATACCATGAAGACAAAGCTTAAAATAAGTGGCCATACTTGTTATTTAGGACAAATCTGTATTTAGTCTGAAAAGCAGTGATCAGAATTGAAAATCTGAAGTATAATCCACTGTATAGATGACCTGTTGCTAGCACAGGAATGGATAAGATGAATAGTTCAGGCAGAATAAGGAGGGAAAAGAGGGATAATTTATTTGCAAGTACATATAGATGTATATACATGGGTGCATACATATATGTCTATATCAATTTTCAAAGGTATAATTATGGGTATAGGTAAATTGTATTAATAGATTAAGAGGGAAATAGTACGATGAAGGTTGTGAAGGAGCTTATGGTAGGTGGAAATACACTGCCCCCACCCCCTGCAAGAGGTCCATATCTTGATCTCCAGAACCTGCAAAGAATGTTATTATACATGGGAAAAGAGACTTTGCAGAACTGACTTGAGATTATTAGGAAGATTTTACTGGGTTATCTAGGAGTTCTAGTCTTAAAATTGTAAAACCTTTTCCAGCTGTGGAGAATTCGGCAAGAAAACAGAAGGGAATGCAGGCCTGCCAATATATTGATTTTAGCATAGTAACACTTTTGGACTTCTGTCCTGAAGAACTGTAAGGTAATAAATTTGTATTGTTTAAGCCACTGAGGTTGTGGTGGTTTGTTAATAGCAGCAAGAGAAAACTAATAAGGAGTTTTTTTTTTTATTACCTCCCAAATCATCAAGAAGAGTTTCTTGGAAGATAAGGGTTTCTTCCACATGCTTGAAGAGGTTGACACTGTTTATCCTTGGGAAGACAAAGTTAATTAAGGTACTTAAGACCTACTTTTAATATTTAAATGCCATGATGGTAAAAGATTAGATTATTATGTTGAGTTGGAAGAATTAGGTCAAGAGTTGAAGTTATGGGAAGTGTGACAGAGCTGTCAAGATCAGACTGGGTAACACTGCAAAAGCATGAGCCCTCCTTCTGCGGAAGTACCAGAAATAATAATGCATGGCATTTAAAAATTATTTTGCAATTTACCAAAAGCTTTAAATTCATAAATTATCCTATTGAATGCTCAACAATTTAGGGGGTTTATATTAATTTTTTTACTTTGCATGTAAGTAAATGGAGCCTAAGAAGGCTTAATGTTACTTAATGAAGGGCCTGCAGCAAGGAAGGAGCAGAGTTGAGAGTTGGGTGTTTTGTTTTTTTTTTTAAGGAATTGGAGACCAGTGTGTTTACTACTACGTTCATTCATTCCTCCACTTACTTATTGACATTTATATAGTGCTTTGCATGACAGATACCTGGATAGGACAACAGGAGTAAAGTAATAAACAAGATAAATGGTGCTTCCTATCCTTAGAACTTGAGGAAAGAGAAAATGATCATTTCATGCAATGTGATTAAGGCTTTTGTGGGAGGAAGTAAAGTGTACTGTGAGAATACATAGGGGGTTACCAAGATAGCCTTGGAAGTTAGGGAAAAGTTCTTGCAAGAAGTAATGTTTTAGAAAAAGGAAGAGTGATCCAGAAAAAGATGAACTTAGAAAACAAGAAGGTGGTGGATATGCACATCCCAAACAAATAGCTACATGGAAACATCCCAGAGAATAGCTTCGTGGAAACAAAAGAGAAACTAGATTATCATCGGCCCGGAGTGTTGTAGGAAAGAGTCCTTGCATGAATTGAGGGACTGGATAGATGCCTTCAAGGCTCCTTCCAATTTTAATATTCGCTAAGTCTATGAAAAATCAATAATTTTTCTATAGGCAACAGACTGCATGGTTTCATTTGAAGTATTTTTATTACTAGCTTTTGTTATGTATCAGGCCTATATAGGTGCAAATCAGGAAGCTAAGCACTGAACAGAAGAGTTTTGGGATAGAAACAGGAGACTATTCCAGGGGTAAAACAGACTAGAGCTTATGGCTGTCCAGTAGTGTGTTGATAAATGTTCAACAATCAGCTTTCTAGAAAATAAAAGTGATTTATTGCATTTGCCAATTCCATGAGATGGATACTCCTACTGTGGCTAATTTTACATTACCATCACTAATGTGGAGTTGGGAAGAGATGTACATAAATATGCTGTCTAGTATTTTCATCATACAGATGCAAAAGACATAGATAACCTCAAGAGCATAGCATATAATATAGCAAAATAATTAAGAAATGAGTTTTGAATATATGTTACCCTGTTTTTAATATAACTTATTTCATTATAAACATCATTAAATTTTTGATGGGCTGGCTTCATGGTGCAATAGTAATGTACTGCTCATGAGAAACTGGAACCCACATTGGGACCGTAGTTCAAATCCCCAGACCAGGTCAGCCTGAAATACACACTTGTATGAGTGCCCAAGATCTCACAAGTTAAAGGACTAGAATTGGAGGTTTGCAGTCTGACCAGGTCCTGTGGAAGGTGCTCTTCTCTCTCTCTCTCTCATATGTATGCGTGCATGCATTCTATCATGAGTGAAGAAAAAAAAAAAAAAAAACAGGAAAAAAGAAAACCCCACTTAATATTCCTGAAAATTTAACAGTTGGCTCTTGCAAGTTCATATAGACCAGCTTTAGCACGGCACACGGCTACCTGTGGAAATGCTGCTGAGAGCCATGGCACTGTGAGAATAGACTTGGTTGTCAAAGGGCTTCCTGTGCTACTTATGAAGCAGGCATGTTCTGAGACCCAGTGTAAATGACATGTGGATTCACAAGAGCAGTAGCTGTCAGCTTCAAGGAGTGGAATAGGAAAGCTCCTATCTCCCATTCCCCTGTACCCTGTTTTCCAGCTCTCCCGGGCTTATGTCTGGCTAAAATAGTCCATTGTATTTATTTTGCTTGTTATTGTGTAGAGGAGATGAAACATGGAGTGGGGAAAATTTTCCTGTTGTATGTGAGTTCTTGGCAGAGCAGACTTAGGGCTATTTTTAGCCACTAGAAATCCAAGGAGTATAGTTTTAAAGCTTGTTGTGAAACAATTTCTATGTAATTCTTGTTAAAGCTATTGCGTTTCATTTGATGTTTTTTAATTTCTGAAGAAAATACGAGAATCCCACCTATTTAAAACATAGAAGTCTAGTTTAGTTCAAGGTCAGGAGAAATGTTAGAAAGGGGAGTGAGGCCCTTAGGATTCTTTTATTCTGTGGACAAAGAGATTGTTGGTAAGTCAGAGATGAAAGAATGAGACCTCTTGGGCTAAATCATCAGGGCAAGAGAAGAAGGTATAGGGTAGGAGAAATTAAGGTTTTTCCACCCAAGAAAGCACAGTAAGTTATAAGTGGAACTGTCTAAAAGGCTAGTCAAAGACATAGCTCCTCTGAGCTGGGGAAGCTTTTAGGGTTAATAGATCAATTTAATAGAAAGTGAATTAAATGGATTTACTTTTTTAAAAAAGTAAACACACAAGTAACACACATTAGACATTTTTTGATATACCTATAAGCATAAATGTTCATATATAAAAGTAGAAATATGATCACACTGTATTAATTTTTTAAAAATTCATGTCCTAGAGATCTTTTGCTATGCTTACGTAACAGCTGGATGGTGTTATGAATAAATTACTAAACTTTATTTAACCAGTCCACTATAGGTGGACATCTAGTTAGTTTTCCTTTTATTTTTTTTGGGGGGGGGAGATTTTCACTATAGGGCGCGTGCGCTCGCCAGACAGACAGAGAGAGACATAGAGACAGAAAGCGAGAAATCACCCCCCAGGGGGGATGGTCACGCCGCAATCCCTTCTCCTCCATTCTCCTCTCGGGATCTTGGGCACGCACGCACACGCGCCCGGCGTGAGTTTTAAGCCACCGGGTCCGGGACGCGAACCGCGGTCAACTACGTGGGAGTCCAGCGACATAGCCATTACGCTAACTGCTGGTTCCCCCAGTTTTCCTTTTTTTAAAGTTTATTTCTCCTGAGATAGAGAATGAGTTTCCCCAGTAGGGTCTGAGTGCTGCTAGCTCTAGCTTCAGCCAGCCCAAATCATATACACACATGTGCCCAGCTTACTCAGGGAGGTTTCTACGTGTGAATCCCAAACCTTCCCATGTGTGTTAGCCTTGCAGAGTGTCACATTTTACCACTGTGCTACCACTCAGCCCCCACTTTAAAAAAAAAAAAAAGCTATTACAAACATTAATGCAGTAAATATCTTTGTACATTCCTCTATGTACAATATTTATGAGCGTTTAATCTCTTGATTCCTACAGATGGAATTACAGGATGTAGTGTATGTTTATTTAAAATCTCGATAAGAACTTCCCATGTGCCCTTCAAAAATAGTATGTAATTTCCCTTCCACCAGTAGTGGAACAGCCTTAGTTTTACACAGAGATTGAGACTCCATTTGTTTTTGCCTGCTCAGCATTCATTTCCCTTTTTCTGGTAATAGTTGTCTGATTTCCTTTGGGGCAATCACCTTCAACCTGTAAGTTAATAAGGTTATATTCATGGCTTCAGAAATAGAACATGTGAATCATACCTGAATTTTGAGCACTGAATCTATCAAGCTATGTGATTGGTTCAGAGAGAGGTAAATGACAAAGCTTTGACAAATTATTGTAATTCCATCTTCTGATCACATTGTTTCAGAGAGGGCAGAAAGCCCAACTTGATCAAGTTAGAGTGAATGCACGAACTTTTGAGAGCTCTTGCTTCTTTTTGCTATTTGCAAACCTAAGGAGAGGTATGCCCAAGGAATACACTGTCCTTATTTGCTAAATTTCAGTTGGTAGCAGTTGCGCCCTCTGCCTCCTTTGCTTCCTTTGAGCCATACTTACTCATATTCTTTGCCTGCCTCACTCCCTTTTGTATCTTGAAAATGTCCATTTTTGCTAACTAGTTCTCAGCCTATGAAAATGCATGAATTTTTCTTATATTAAATAAAAAATTCACCTGCAGCCTACTGCACAATGCTCATGTTTCTTCCTTTAAAGCTAAGTTTCAGGAAAGAGTCCTCTCCCACTATATCTCACTCTGACCTGATATCTGCCCTACCACTTCAGTTAAATAAATCTTGATAAATTTTTAGGTAAAACTTAATTTGTAAACATTTAGATATAATCTGTATACCATAAAATCTACCACTCCCCCCCCTTTTTTTTTTTAAACAGGTTTTTGTCTTAGAGTGTACATGCTTACTGGACAGAGAGAGAGAGACAGAGACAGTGAGAGGGAAAGTGAGATATCACCTCCCCTCCACCCAGGGGAGATAACCATGCTGCAGTCTCTTCTCCATTCTCCTCTTCGCATCCTGGGCATGCCACTGGGTCTGGGACTCGAACCACTGTCGGCCATGTGGGAGTCTAACAACATAACCACTGTGCCATTTGCTGGCCTCAGAATCTACCACTTTTAAGTGTATAACTCTTTAGTTGTACAGCCTTCACTACTATCTAACTGGAGAATGTTTTCATCTTTACAAAAAGACACCTCATGCCCGGTAGTAGTCACTCCCCAGATCCTGACGTCTACTCATCCCCCTTTGTGTCTCTGTGGATTTGCCCATTCCAGATATTTTATATAAGTAGACTCATAATATGTGGCCTTCGTATCTGGCTTCTAGACTTTACATATTTTCAAGGTTAGTCCATGTTGTACATATATCAGTGGCCAAATAATTTTCCATAGTATATGTATACCACATTTTGTTTCTCCATTCATCGGCTGATAGACATTTGGAATGTTTCCAGCATTTTGGCCATTATAAATAATGCTGCTGTGAACATTGGTATGTTAGTTTTTATGTGAGCGTATGTTTTCAGTTGTCTTGAGTCGATATTGAAGTACAGAAGTGCTGGGTTGTATATTTCTGTGTTTCACTTTTCTAGGAACTGCCAAATTGTTTTCCGTGTGCATCCTTTTGCATTTCCACTAGCAGTATATGAGGGTTCCAGTTTCTCCACATTCTCTCCAGAACTTATTTTCCAATTTTGCCTGTTTTTTGCTATATGTAGCAAAAACTAGTGTATATAAAGTGATGACTCACAGTGGCTTTGGTTTGTGTTTCCTTAATGACTAATGATGTTGCGTATCTTTTAATATGCTTATTGGGCATTTGTTTATATTCTTTGGAAAAATGTCTACCAAATTGTCCATTTTTTGTTTGTTTGTTTGTTTGTCTCTAAAAAGAGAGATTTTTGCTACAGGGCGCGTGTGCTTGCGGAGAGACAAAGAGAGAGAAAGTGAGCAGTCACCCCCCCCCCCCCCCCCCGGCGGGGGAGGATGGCCACGCTGCAATCCCTTCTCCTTCATTTTCCTCTCAGAATTTTGGGCAAACACACACACATGCACCCGGCCTGAGTCCAAGTCCCCGGCCTCAGAACTCAAACTATGGTCAACACTACATGGGAGTCCAGAGATGTAACCATTATGCCATCTGCTTGTCCCTCTTTGTCTGTTTTTAAATTACATTGTCGTCTTTTATTGTTGAGGAGTAAGAATTCTTTATATGTTCTGGATACTAGACCCTCATTAGCTATATAATTTGGAAATATTTTCAAATATTTTTAATTCTGTGGGTGGTTTTTTTTTACTTTCTAAATAATGTCCTTTGAAGCATGACTGTTTTTAATTGTGATGAAGTCCATTTATGTTTTTCTTTAGTTGCTTGTGCTTCAGATGTCATTTCTAAGAGACTGTTGCCTAATTCCAGGTCACAGATATTCACCTCTGTGTTTTCTTCTAAGAGTTTTATGATTTTAACTTAGGTATTTTATCTATTTTGAATTTTGTATAGTGTGAGGTAGGGGTCCACATTCATTCTTTTGTGTGTTCATATCTAGCTGTCAGAGCATCATTTGTTGAAAAGAACGCTTTTTTCCCTATTGATTGTCTTGATACTCTTGTCAAAAATCAGTTCACCATAGGGAACCAGCAGTTAGCGTAATGGCTATGTCACTGGACTCCCATGTAGTCGACCGTGGTTCGCGTCCTGGACCCGGTGGCTTAAAACTCACGCTGGGCGCGTGTGCGTGCGTGCCCAAGATCCCGAGAGGAGAATGGAGGAGAAGGGATTACGGCGTGACCATCCCCTCTGGGGAGTAATTTCTCGCTTTCTGTCTCTATGTCTCTCTCTGTCTGGCGATCGCACGTGCCCTATAGCGAAAACCTCTCCAAAAAAAAAAAAAAAAAAAAAATCAATTCATCATAGATATACGGTTCATTTCTGGACTTTAAATTCTATTCCATTGGTCCATATGTGTATGCTAGGCCTGTACTACACTATTTTATTACTATAATTTTAAAGTAACCTTTGATATCATGAAGTATGAGTCTTCCATCTTTGTTGTTCTTTTTTACAATTTTTTTGGTTATTCTAGGTCTCTAGCATTTCCATAAGAATTTCAGGATTTTTGTTTGTTTGTTTTTGTTGTTTCCAGAAAGTGTGTGCCGTCGCCAGAGAGAAAGGAGTAAACGCTCCCTGTGGGAAATGGTCACAGCACTGTCCCTTCTCCTCTCTTTCCCCTCCCTTTTAGAAT
Source organism: Tupaia tana (assembly GCA_026018925.1). Taxonomy (NCBI): domain Eukaryota; kingdom Metazoa; phylum Chordata; class Mammalia; order Scandentia; family Tupaiidae; genus Tupaia; species Tupaia tana. Next base: position 22,790,780 of record JAKSZU010000012.1, read on the forward strand.
TTTGGACATGTGCTTAGTGTATTTCTCAAACTGTGGATCCAGGACTCAGACTGCATAGTCAGCCATGTGGGACCCAGCTGTCTTAACCGTCAGGCTGTGGAACCAGCCTGAATTTTAGGATTGTCTTGTCAATTTCTATTAAAAAGGCAGTTGGGGGACCAGCAGATGGCATGATGGTTATGTCACTGGACTCTCACCTAGTCGACTGCGATTCGAGTCCTGGGTTTTGTGGCTTAAACTCACGCTGAGCGTGTGTGCATGAGTGCCCAAAATCCCAAGAGGAGAATGGAGGAGAAGGGCTTGTGGCATGGCCATCCTCACTGGGAGGGTGATTTCTTGCTTTCTGTCTTTCTGTCTCTGTCTATCCAGTGAGGGCACACACCCTATAGCAAAACTCTCTATAAAAAATAAAAATTAAGAATTAAAAAAGCAGTTGAAATTTTGATAAATATTACATTGAATTGGTAGATTAGTATGAGAAATATTAAACCTTCCAATATGTGTAGACAAATGTCTTTCTATTTATTTTTTAATTGCTTCTAACAAAGTTTATAGTTTTCAGCATATAAATCTTGCACTTATTTTAATTTATTCTTTTTTGATGCTGTTGAATTATTATAGTTTCTTAACTATATTTTCATATTGTTCATGGTATCATATAAAAATACTGTTGACTTTTGTATGTTGTTGTTCTCCGCTGAGACCTTACTAAACTTACTAGCTCATGTGTGAGCCTGTGTGTGAGCCTGTGTGTTCAGTGTAGAATGCTTTTGGTAAGGTGTCTGAGATGGTGTCAGAGTGACTAGTTAGGAAGCACTTGTAATCCAGGCAAGAGATGATAGTGATGCTGACTGGGATTTGACATTTGGAATGGAGAAAACTGATAGACATGTGGAGTGTTTTGTGGAAATAGGATGAACTCTTCAGTGTTGAATGTAGAGATAGAAGAACAGGGAGGATCTAAAGAAAATTGTTTGCATTATACAGTTAATAAAACTATTTTAATAGCTAGCTATTTAAACATAAGGTCATTATATGTATTTGTAAGTATGTATGTATACTAGTGACGAGATGGTATAAAATACTATTTACTGATGGGATTTTGTAGTTTTGTTTTTAAAATTACCTATGCCTGATGTCAGTCTAAAGACCCAAGCTCCTCTTTACTATTACTATTACGTTTTTTTGGAGAGGATTTTGCTATAGGGCGCATGCGCTTGCCAGAAAGACAGAGAAAGAGAGAAAGTGAGAAATCACCCCCCAGGGCGGATGGCCATGCAGCAATCCCTTCTCCATTCTCCTCTCGGGGTCTTGGGCATGCTCGCACACGCTCCCGGCGTGAGTTTAAGCCACTGGGTCTGGGACTTGAACCGCGATTGACTACATGGGAGTCCAGTGACATAGCCATTATGCTAACTGCTGGTCCCAAATATTACTATTACTAAAAGACTTTATTATTCACTTGGCAAAAGCTTCTAAATATAGTCCTAATTCCTGGTTCAGCTTATTTCTATGAGCCTATCCTTGAATTTCCTATTGAGAGTCAATAATTAAAATCTGGTTACCCTTTCTAGTCCACTTATCTTTTTTTATTATAAGCATAAAATTACATAGGGTTAATTTCATTAGCTTTTTCAGGGTATATGTGGAAGTTTTTGCTCTGGAACTTTCACTTTTGTAAAGCAACGAATTCAAAACTTTTTGCAATTTTCTGTTTTGAGTACAGAGGAAGGGATCAGCAGTTGGCGCAATGACTATATCGCTGGACTCCCACGTAGTCAGCCGTGGTTTGAGTCTCAGACCCAGTGGCTTAAACTCATACCGGGCACGTGTGCATGTGTGCCCAAGACCCTGAAAGGAGAATGGAGGAGAAGGGATTGTGGCGTGGCCATCCCCCCTGGGGGTGATTTCTCACTGTCTGTCTCTCTGTCTCTCTCTGTCTTTCTGGCAAGCACACGTGCCCTATAGCAAAAACCTCTCCAAAATAAATAAATAAATAAATAAATAAATAATAAATAAAAATAGAGTACAGAGGAAGTTTTGACTAGGGTAATGTCTCGCTAATTTTAGTTCAGTTTGATTCATTACCCCCCCCCTTTCCCCCCAAAGGATGCGTGTACTTGCCAGAGACAAAGAGGGAGAGAGTGTGATTAAGCACCTCCCAGTGGGGCATGGTCACATTGCAATCCCTTCTCTGCCATTTCTCTTTCCTTTCTGGATTTTAGGCATGCCTGGTGTGTTTTTTTTCAAGCTGCTGGGTCCAGGACTTGAACCACATGGTCAGCTATGTGGGATCTGACTGCTTTAACCACAAGAACATGGGCTGGACCTATTTGATCAGTTTTTAATCTAATGAATTTATGAGAATTTATGTCTATATGACTAACTTTTGCTGTCTAATTATAAAGTATATTATGAACATAGTATACTTTTTTTTTTTTTTTTTTTTTTTTTTTTTTTTTTTTTAATTTGCCAGAGAGAAACAGAAAGAACATATACCCCCAGGGCAGATGGCCATACTGCAGTCCCTTCACCATTCTCCTTTTGGGATTTTGGGCATGGACACACACAGGGTGTTTTTCAAGCCACCAGTCTGGGACTCAAACCCACATAGTTGGCCATTTGGGATCTTTAATACCATGCCATAGGCTGACCCAAACATAGTCTACTTTGAATTTGAAGGTCTGTTTAAAGTTTATCATTTTATCACTAAGACATGAAAAGAGAGTCATTAATCATTGTTGCAGAAGTCTGAAAACTCATATTTTTGGACTTTCATCTTTTGGATAGACTTTTCAAATACTTAGCAACTACTGCTCCCCAAACTATTCTTTTATTTGTTAAATGGATGCATGGTTGGATTGAGTATTGTTAAACAAAAGTAGCTTTCAGTTTAATTTTAATCAGAATCATCAATCTATTTTTATTTTAGGAAACAAAGGAAAATTTAATATTAATATTATTTTTCAAATGTTACAGAAGACATTTTAAATCTTCATAATTAAAAAAAGGACATGATAATTTCTTCTGAATTGAAGAGAAAAATCCCTTGGCTCCAAAAGAGAAATCCTCTCTCTTCTCAGTTGCCTTTAAAAATCTTGAACCTGTCAGTGAAATTGTATAATCTACTAATAACATGCCTAAGGCTTATTGCCTTTTCCTGGGCAACAGTATCAGCGAATGATGTGCTCTATCGATTTTAATCACATTGTATTTTCAGTTCCATTGCAAGGTTTCAGAAACTCACCAAATAAATAAGTCTGTGGATACAGATGCCTCTTTTCTCTGAAAACCTAATCATTTATGTATTATTCTTTCCCAATCCATTGTTAAGGTATAATATAGGCTTGTAGTATTTTGTGTCTTATAGACTTGGCTAAGTTAAGATGTTCTCCTTAATATTCAGCATTTACATATTTAAAAATTAAATTCTTATAAATATGTTATTTAAATACCTTGTGCTATTTAGAATTTAACTGCTTGTGGGCTAGTCCATCAGGCTATTCGCTTACATACATCTAGAGCAAGCTCCTGTAGGGTTGTATATTTTTTTTGGGGGGGGGGGTGTTACCTTAGAGCACATGTGTTCACCAAAGAGAAGAGAGAGAGAGAGAGAGAGAGAGAGAGATAGAGAGAGAGAGAGAGAGAAATCTGCACCCCACCCCCGGGGGGGGGTGGGTGGATACCCATGCTGCAAACCGTTCTCCATTTTCCTCTAAGGATTTTGAGCATGCATACACATGTGCTTGGTGTGATATTTGAACCTCTGGGTCTGGTTCTTGAATCATGGTCCATCACGTGGGTGGGCATTCAGCACTGTAACCACCATCCCATCTGCTGACCCCTGTAGGGTTGTATTTTAATCTAGCTATGAGCTAATTGGGTGAAAATTTGTATCTTGGAGTCCATGTAGAACAGTATTTGGAGTATTAGGCTGAGAGAATATGACTGACAATGTTTTGATACTACCATTCATTGGATTTTGGCAGATTTGTGTAACTGATTTAAAAAACCTCCATTTATTAAGGGCTTAAAATATATCGGGACTTCACATACATTATATCCTATCCCTATAACACTTCTGTTATGGAAAGATACAGACATTGTGTATGAGAGGACTTCAAATTTTCGTGGAAAAATGGAATTAAAGTATGAGTTTATTTGGGTGCAAAAAAGATTTTTAAATCCATGCATAGTGTTTTCTAAATATGTATTTTTCATGAACTTTTAAAAAACTCATTGTGTATATGGTGCACCTGAGAAAGCTGAAATCAGCTAGGATAAATGAATGATGAGGAATTGGCGTCCTGGTCAGTCTAACAGTAAAGCTTGGGTCCTTCCTGCTTTAGCAAGAACATACATATTTCATTTTTAAGTTTCTGTACATGTAAAATGGATGTAAAATTGTCTCTGAAGATTTTTGATATTTAAAAAAATAACTCACGATAGAGCGTTGTATGGAGAGAGAGAAAGAGAGAGAAAGAGAGAGAGACCAAGACCCTCACCAGGGTCTAGTCTTGCTGGAATCCTTTTCTCTCCAGAGCTTCGGGATCTTGTACAGACATCCAAGGCCTGTCATATTTCAGGTCAACTAGGCTGGGAATCCAAACCAGGTTTTGTCTATACAGCCTCTGGCACCAGTTCAGCAGGCCACCAACTACACCACAGAGGCTGGACTGACTTAAGAAATTTTACTTAAGTTTTTTTAGATATGTGGGGTCTTCAGTAGAACATCTGTTTCTTTTTGTAACAAGACTTTAATTAAATGCACTTTCTTGTCTTCTCCGGTAATGTTTTTAATATAATTAAAAAAATTTTTTTAGAGAGAGACTTTTGCTATAGGGTGCATGCACTTGCCAGAGAGACAAACAAAGACAGAGAGACAGAAAGCAAGAAATCACCCTCAGGGGGATGACTACACTGCAATCCCTTCTCCTCCATCTTCTTGGTATCTTGGGCATGCATGCATACATGCCCAGTGTGTTTTAAGCCACCAGGTCCAGTACTCGAACCAGTAGATGGTTCCAATATTTTATTTTTTTATTACTATTTTTATATTACATTTAACCACATATATCTTTACAATGTATAACATTTCTTTTTCCAGCACAATTACCATGCATATCAGTCAAGACAAAGACATTACTATACGCATCATCAGCAGCAAATAGCTTTTCTTTTTTTTGTCAATTAAATGTACTACATTTTTCTTTTTCTTTTCCTATTTTCTTCCCTTCTTCCATTAGCCCCCCCCCCATTACCACTATTCTTACTATCTCTAGTATCTACTATTCTCCTCCCTGCTGCTATACCTTCCAAACTCAGTTTCTGCCATAGAGCACATATAATTGGTATATTGAGTGGGGACATGCAAAGTCTGTCTTTCATAGTCTGACTTGCTTCGCTTAGTATGAAGTCTTTCATATTTGTCCACTTTGTATCAAATTTCAGGGTTTCATTTTTTCTTATGACTAAGTAGTATTCCATTGAGTATGTATGCCACATTTTTTCAGTCCAATAATCTATTTTAGGCATTTGGGTTGATTCCACATCTAGCAATTATAAATAATGTTGCAGTAAACATGGATATGCAAGTGTTTTTCTGACTGGGGGTTTTTCTATCCTTTGGGTAAATACCTGAAAGTGGAGTTACTGGATCATATGGTAGTTCTATTTGTAGGTTTCTGAGAATTCTCCATATTGTTCTCCAAAGTGATAATTAATTATCACTAATTTACATTCCCACCAATAGTGTAGGAGAGTTCCCTTTTCACCACAGCCTTGCCAGCACTTACCATTATTCATTTTCTTATTTTAGCCATTCTGACTAGGATGAAGTGGTATCTCATTGTGTTTTTGATTTGCACTTTGCTTATGATAAGAGATATCAAGCGTATTTTTATATGCTTTTGGGCCATTCATAGTCTTCTTTGAACATACAAAGAATTGTCTATTCAGGTAATTTTCCCATCTTTTAATTGGATTGATTGTGTGTGTGTGTGTGTGTGTGTGTGTGTGTGTGTGTGTATGTGTGTGTGTGTGGGTAAGCTACTTGAATTCCCTATATATTCTGGTTATCGTTCCCTTATCTGAGGTATGGTTTGCAAATATATTCTCCCACTCTAAGGGTTGTCTTTTCACTCTACTTATTGTCTCTTTGGTTGTGCAGAAGCATCTCAGTCTAATTTAGTCCTATTTGTCTATTTTTGGGACTATTTTCTATGCTTTGGAGTCTTCTTTAAGAATTCTTTGCCTACTTCAAGATCTATAAGAGTTTTTCCTGTGTTTTCCACCAGTATTTTTATAGTTTGAAGTTTTATGTTTAGATCCTCAATCCATTTTGAGTTAATTTTTGTTAGTGGTGAGAGTTAAGGATCTAGTTTCATTCTTCTGCTGGTGGATATCCAGTTCTCCCAGCACCATTTGCCGAAGAGATTTTCTTTTTCCCACTGGATTGTCTTGTGCTCTTTGTCAAGGATCAGTTGACTGTATGTTTGGGGTTTTATTTGGGGGTTCTCAATTCTGTTCCATTTGTCTACCTGTCTTTGTGCCAATACCATGCTGTTTTAATTATCATGGCTTTGCAATATGTTTTGAGTTTGAGACGTGAGATGGTTCCTACTTTAATCCCTTTGCACAGTATTGCTTTGGCAATATGGGACCTTTTATGCTTCCAGACAAACTTTATGATTATTTTCCCATTTCTCTGGGGAATATCTCTGGTAGTTCAATTGGGATTGCATTTAATTTGTAGATTAATTTGGGTAAGATTACCATCTTGATTATATTAATTCTTCCAATACAGGAACATGGGATATTTTTCCACTATTTTTATATAATTTCAAATTTCTTTTTCTAGTGTTTCATAGTTTTCCTTATAGAGATCTTTGATGTTTTTGGGTTTTAAGGTTAATTCCTAGATATCTCATTGGTTTTATGGTTATTGTAAATGGGACTTCTGTCTTCAATTCTGTCTTAGTTTGTCTGTTGTTGATATAAAAAATGCTATTGATTTTTGTACATCGATTTTGTATTCTGCCACTTTACTTTTTTCATTTATCACTTCCAGGAATTTTTTTCATGGATTCTTTTGGTTTTTCTATGCATAGCATCATCTGCAAATAGAGATAATTTCACTTCTTTTTCTATTTGGATGCTTTGGATACTCTCTTATCTAATTGCATTGGCTAGAACTTCCAGTACTATGTAAAAAAGGAGTGGAGAAAGTGGGCAGTCTTGTCTTGTTCCAGTTTTTAGTGGAAAGGCTTTCAGCTTTTTCCCATTCAGTATAATGTTAGCTATGGGTTTTTCACAGGTGACTTTTATTGTGTTTAGGAATGTCCCTTCTATGCCTCTTTTGCTGAAAGTCTTAATCATGAAAGGATGTTGTATTTTATCAAATATTTTTTCTGCATCGATTGATATGATCATATTTTTTTATCTTCCTTTTGTTAATGTGATGTATTACATTTATTGTTTTGCATATGTTGAACCATCCCTGTATCCCTGGAATAAATTCTACTTGGTCATGGTGTATAATCTTTTTAGTATGTTGTTGAATATGATTTGCTAGTATCTTGTTGAGAATTTTTGCACCCCTATTCATCAGGGATATGGGCCTGAAGCTGTCTTTTTCTGTCATGTCCTTGTCTGGTTTTGGAATTAAGATGACGGAGGCTTCATAGAATGAATTTGGGAGGGTTCCTTCCTTTTGAATTTTTAGAAATAGTTTTAAGGAGAATTTGAGTTAGTTCTTTATAAGTTTTGAAGAATTCAGAAGAAAAGCCATTGGGACCTGGACTCTTCCTTGTTGGGATACTATCTATTACTGATTTAATCTCATTGCTTGTATGGGTCTATTTAGACTTTCTATTTCTTCCTGGTTGTATCTTGGTAAGTTATATGTGTATAGAAATTTGTCCATCTTGTCTAGATTTTCTTGTTTGTTGGCATATAGTTTCTCGTAGTACTCTCTGGTGATATTTTGTATTTCTGTTATATCTGTTGTAATAACACCTGTTTCCTTGCTGATTTGCTTTACCTGGTTCCTTTCTCGGTTATTAACTAATATAGCTAATAGTATGTCAATTTTGTTTATCTTCTCAAAGAACCAGCTTTTGGTTTCATTTATTTTCTGTATCGTTCTTTTATTCTCTATTTCATTTATTTCTGCTTGAATCTTTAGTATTTATTTTCTCCTGGAATTTTGTTGTTGTTGTTGTTGTTTTTCTAGTTTCCAGCTCAATGTCATTTGGTTGTTTATTTGCCACATTTCTGCTTTTCTTTCTTGTGGGCACCAATTGCTATGAGCTTCCCTCTTATAACTGCTTTTGCTTTGTTCCATAGGTTATAAATACTTGTTTGTTCATTATCATTGGTTTCTATGAACCTTTTGATTTCAGTCTTAATTTCTTCTATAGTGGTAAAGTCATTTAGAAGTAGGTTGTTTAGTTTCCATGTGTTTGTGAATTTTCGAGGGCTTTTTCGGTAGTTGATTTCAAGTTTCATTTCATCGTAGTCAGAAAAGATGCTAAGTATAGTTTCTATACCTTTGAATTTGTAAAGGCTTATTTTGTACTCTATCATGTGATCAGTCTTTGAAAATGTTCCATGTGGGGGTAAGACAAATGTGTATTTTGTGGTAGTTGGGTGAAATACTCTATAGATGTCTGTCAAGTCCGTTTCATGTATGTTATCATTTAGATCTTGTATCTCTTTGCTTATTTATTTATTTATTTTTGGTTGTTGATCTGTCCAGAGGAGTCAGTGAGGTGTTGATCCCCTGCAACTATTGTGTTGCAGTCTATCCCTTGAGATCTAACAGTCTCTCTTTGATATATTTAGGTGCTCCAGTGTTGGATGCATAAATATTTACAAGTGTTATATCTTCTTCACGAACAAGTCCTTGTAGTATGCTATGATGTACTTCTTTGTCTCTTCTTACATCTTTCATCTTAAACTCTATTTTGTCTGATATCAGTATCACTACTCCAGCCATTTTTTAGTTTCCATTTGCATGGACTATCTTTTTCCAGCCCTTCACTTTCAGTCTATGTATGTCCTTATCAGTGAGGTGTTTCTTGCAAACAGCATATAGATGGTTTCTACTTTTGTGTCCCTTCAGCCTGTCTGTGTCTTTTAATGAGAGAATTTAATCTGTTAACATTCATTATTATTGCTATTTGTGGATTTATCCCTGTCATTTTGTTAGTCATCTTCTCAGTTGTTTTTGTTCTCCTATTTCTGTTTATCTCTCTTAAGTTATCCTGATACAACATTCCCCTCAGTACTTCCTGTAGAGCTGGTCTGTAGAATTGGTGAATTCTTTCAGTTTTGCCTATCTGAGAATACTTTTATTTACCCTTCCCATTTGAAGGACAGTCTTGCTGGATATAGTATTCTTGGTTGAAATTGTTTTTCCTTTTAATATTTTGAAAACATCTTTCCATTCCTTCCTTGTCTGCATTGTTTCAATTGAGAGGTCTAATGTTAGCCTAATGGGATAGTCTTTATAAGTAACTTGACATTTCTCCCTAGCCATTTTTAGAATATTATCTTTGTCTGTAATTTTTACCAATCTGGCTATGATGTACCAGGGGAGGATCTTTTTGTGTTGATTCTATTTGGGGTCCTTTTTATCTCTTGAGCCTGAATTTCTCATGATTTTCTATATTTGGAAAATTTTCAGATACTATTTTATGAAAGAGGTTTACTATGCCTTTAGCAGATTCTTCACCTTCTGGAATACCCATTATACAGATACCTGGGCATTTCATGGTGTCTAGAATTCCCTGTACGTCATCCTCATTTTTTTTTTCTTGGTTGTTTTTTCTTCTTCTTGGTGATTTGGTCTATGTTGAAGACTTTGTCTTCGAGATCAGAAATTCTTTCTTCTGCATGGTCCAATCTGCTGTTAATGCTTTCTAGGGAGATTTTAATTTCCTGTATTGTAGTCTTCATTTCCAGAAGTTCTGTTTGATCTTTTTTAGGTTATCTATTTCTTTATGAAATTCCTCTTTCATGTCCTGAAATGATTTTCTCATTTCCTGGAATTGATTTTTCTTGCATCTCATTGAGTTTTGTCACTAAGAACATTGAGAGTTCTTTTTCTGACATTTCGGTGTCTTTCTTGGTGCTGTCCACTGTTGGTGAGGGGCTACTACCCTCACCTGGCAAAGAGCTACCATTTTGTTTTCTCAGGTTTCTTCGAGATCTGTGCTGGTTTCTAGTCATCTGATGCAGTATTCACATTTTTTCTATTTATTGGAGTAGATTCTTTCTTTATGTCACTTTTTCTATTTGTATTCAGTGGGAGTTTTTAAATTTCAAGTAACTGAGCCTTCATTAAAGAAAACGAAAAAAAATATGAAAAATTAAAGTGCCTTCCAGTTCTAGCTTACTATAAAGTTTCTTCTGCAAACTGATGGAAGAAATTTTACCCTTAGTTCCCAGGTGTATTCCTGTTGGAGGGCTGTGTCTCCCAGGTCAGAGCAGTTCTGGGTAACTTCAGGTGCTTAGCTCCTCAACCAAACATTCGTCCTTAATGAGGTGGTAGCAAACTAACAAGCTATAACTTGGTGAAGATGATCCAGTTGCGTGCTACGCAATGGGTTGGTGTACTGAAAGTTCTAATGTGGCTCCCAGGCCTGAACTCACCCTAAAGACCTGTCCAGACTGGGCTCAAGACTCCCAGCAGGTGGGCAGAGCGAGCTCAGGCTGGTGGGACGGTGGGCGATGGAATCCAAAAGTTCCAAAGTGGCTCCCAGGCCTTCAGCATGGACTCACCCTAAAGGCCTTACCCCAGTGTTTTATATCTTAAAACTGATGTAGTTTTATTGGCAGTAGTGCTGAATCTGGAGTAGAGATGTGTGTATATATGTGTATAATAAAGAACTTAATATTTTATTGTGGAAGTTGTAGTAGGAAGCTTCTTTTGGTGTAATTTGTTATTTTGGCACAACTCAGAAATAAGCCATATATTCTGTTGCTTTGAAGCATTGACTCCAGTGAATTGGTTACTAAATTCTAATATGAATATGTTCATATGGCACTAGATTTGGATTGATTATACTGACTGGAGTCTATTCTTCATACTTTTGGACTTTATATTTTCAGCAGACATTGATGGCTTGTGCCCATACCACTGCTGAGCTTCAAATACTTGCTGGAAGAGTTAGTGTTGGCAGTTTGGTGGCCATTCTGTGGCTGATTAGTGTGAGAAGTGCCCGCCCAAGATGATTCCATTTTAGCAGCCCTTTCTTGGCAGCAGTCATAGAAAAACAGCCTCATATTCTGCTCTATTCTATTCATCTTTTATGCCTGGCAGAACCAGTATTCTTCAGTGAATATACCATAATCTTTTCTGAAAGTGCTGTTATCCTATTCTCATGTTTTTTCCTTTTTTCTTTGTGCTTTAGGGCACATGCACTTGCCAGAGACAGAGAGAGAGAGAGAGAGAGAGCGAGACAGAGAGATAGATAGGCACGACAGCGAGAAAGAAAAGTGAGAAATCACCCCTCGGGATGGCCACTCTGCAATCCCTTCTTCTCCATTCTCCTCCTGGGATTTCAGGCATGCATGCACATGCACCCAGTGTAATTTTCAAGCCACCAGGTCTGGGACTCGAACCCTGGTCCTACATGTGGGAGTCCAGAAATGTAATCACTATGACTGCTCTCTTCTCATTTTTTAAAACATTTCTTTTTATTGGCCTATAATCATTGATGAAACTAGACCCCTTTCTCTCACCATATTGAAAAATCAACTAGAAATGGATTAAAGACTTAACATAAGACCCCAAATTATGAAACTACTAAAAAAAAAATCAAAGCAAGTGCTTCATTACACAGGTCTAGGCAAAGAGGTTTTAAATAAAACCTCAAAAATCACAGTGACAAAAACAAATAGACAAATGGTATTATAGCAAACTGAAAAGTTTCTACACAACAAAGTAGTCAACAGAGTGAAGAGACAGCTTACAGAATGAGAGAAAATATTTGCAAAGTATACATCTGACAAGGGATTAATAATTACAATATATAAGAGATTCAAACAGCTCAGCAGCGAAAAAACCCTTACAAATAACCCAGTTAAAAAAATAAGCAAATTACTTGAATAGACAGTTTTCAAATATGACATACAAATGGAACAAATTATAAGAAAAGATGTTCAACATCACTTCTCATCAGGGAAATGCAAATCAGAACCACAATGAACTATCATCCCACCCCACTTAGAATGGTTATTATCAAAAAGACAACAAACAAAAACAGAACAAATGCCAGTGAGGATGTGAAGAAAGGGGGAATTTTTTTACACTATTGGTGGTTGAATGTAGATTTGTACAGCCATTATCGAAAACAATGTGGAGATCCTCAGAAAACTAAAAATAGAACTACTGTATAACTTCTCACGTAAACCAAGTCCTTGCTTTCTTCTTTCTGTTCTTACTTTCAAATGGAAGTCATCTTCTTCCACTCCTCTGGAATCACAATCTCTGGGCCTTGTGTGTGCTTTTGTCTGGAGAGTCTTTCTTTGACTTATTCAACAGGTGAACTCCAGCTTGTTCTCTAAGACTTAGTTTGAGTAACACCTGCCCCATAAAACCTGTGGCCTTTACTCAGCAAGTGAGTGATAATGATTTCTAAAACAATGATATGTACCATGCAAAGTACTAGGCACTTTATAAGTGTTATCTAGTTAATCTTCATAACAGTTGCCTAATATAAATACTACTGTTTTGTCCACTTCACACGTAAGGGGAACTTAACTAGTAAGTAGAGATGGAATTCAAATCTTGATGTCTCATTCTAAAAATTATTTTACTGTATTGTTGATGTTTTCCAGCTCATGATCCTCCAGCCTCATCTTCTCAAGTCACTGGGATTACAGGTGCATACCACCATACCTTGTCTTTAGATTGGACAGGGAATCAAACTCAGGCCTCTCATGTGGTCCTAGCCTCTGGAGCGCAGTCTTTGCCGTGCACACCACTGAGCTGGGCCAATAATTCTTATTTAATGGAGGCCTTTTGCTGGACACAAGATGACAGGTGAATAGGACATGGCTCCTGCCTTGGAGAAGCTGCTTGCAACTCCGAGAAATAGTTTTTGTTGTTATTTCTGTTTTATTAAATTAATATTGCGTCATCAGAAAAGTCATGATGTGTTTTTCCATGCAAAAACACATCATGGCTTTTCTAACAACCCAATATTACTTCAACTAAAACTTGAAAACAGAGACCATGGAATCTTTTTACTGTTTTATTGTAGAATGGAGTTTTCCAGTTGCAGAAGTCTGTTCAGAGGGGAACATTGCTTAGACTCTTCTAAATTGCTTGCATTCCTCAAAATTGACCTTTTAGTCTTTTTTCTTTTTTAAAGAATTATTTTATTTGACTTTATTTATTCATTCATTCATTTATTTATTTATACCAGAAAGGGGGGGGAGGGAGGGAGGGAGGGAGGGAGAGATAGAGATAGAGATAGAGATAGAGAGAGAGAGAGAGAGAGAGAGAGAGAGAGAAAGAAAGAAAGAAAGAGAGAAAGCAAGCCTCCAGGTCTGGGACTCAAACTGCGTCTGGCCATGTGGGAGTCCAGTGCCCCCAACCACCATGCCACCTGCCGGCCCTGATTTTTCAGACTTTGAATGTGATCTTGATGGTCACAAAACCTTTTACTCATATGATTTGAAGCATTCAAATTGGAACATTATATCAATTTCCTCCGCTATAACTCAGTAGTTTCGTGGAAAATTTCTGGCTTTGGAAAGGTAGTTCCTCTCTTAGTACTCCTGAGAATATTTGACATAGAGTACAGCAACACTCTGACCACAGAATTTTATTCCAATATATTTTAGTAATGAAGACATTTTAATCAGTGTTTGATAAACAAAGATCATAAACCTGTCAGATTTTCCATCAAGTCCTTGGGTCTACTGATCTACCACTGTTGGATTAAGATTCCTGCGTGTAAGGAGACTTTTCTTTCAGGCTTCCAGGAGGGAGTACAGCTGAAGGTTCACCCCCAGAGTGGTTCTACCTCCGCTCTTCTCAGCTCCATTGGCAGCACCGTATTTATCATCTGCCTTAGCTACCTGTGGGCCCAACTTCTTAAATTGTTCTCTAAATTTCATGAGGGAAAATGGGTGTCAATTTCTTTTCTTACTCTCTCCTCTTTTCTACTCTTTAGGTTTTTTTATTGATGCTCTTAGCCTGGGCTGCTGCTCCTCAGCACCTCTTGCCTTCCAGCTCGGCACCTTCCTCCAGCCCACTGTCACCCCACCCCTTGGGTAAATTCTAACAGTGAAATTCAGGCCGCTGAGGTGAATTTTAGGGCTGTGACTGGCTTGGCCTTGCCTGTGGTAGGGAAGCAGGATTCCTGTAATAATATCAGAACCTCCACAGTGGAAGTGAAGTCACTGCTGCTTTAATTCCCTCAAATGTCTGCTGTATCTCAGATGATCATTGGGAGTGATTCATCTTCATACACTTTTACAGCTAGAAGAAAGCTCCAGACATGCTCGTCTGTGGTTAAAGCCCCTCTGTGGCTTCCTTGTCAACTGACCTTCCAACCTCTACTTGAACATTTCTAGCGATTGAGACAGTTTCTTTTTCTTTTCTTTTTAAAATATATTTGATAGCTGTAAATATTAGGAAGCCTGTAATATTAGGTCGAAATACATGTACACTCTCCCTTCAAATCACATAAGTCTAATCCTTATGCCTAACCCTCTTCTGGTCTATGAAGGGAGCCCTCTTGTTCCCTTTGAGGTACCTCTGTCCATATACTCCCCTCCTTTCTGCGATGACTTTCCCTGTCTGCCTGCCTGTTTTCCTCCCTCAGTGATTTGTGATTCTGGTTTTCCCACAAAATCATCACTCAGAAATGTTCAGAGTGCCTCTTATGCACGAGGAAGCGTTCGTGCTGGTAGAGACCCTATTGGTTTCTGGTTGCTCATAATGTCTGAGAAGAAAAGACACTGATAAGCAGAGGTGGGTGGGGAGGTTCCTGGTTTTATCCAGACTTTTTGAGCCAAACTTTATTGGTGACATTTCTGTTTTTACCTAAAGCAGTCAGTATTGTAACTGGACTGGCTGCAGGTCTGGCTGGATGACCAAACCCAAGTTTGGCTGCTCTCTGCTCAAAAGCCAGTACTCAAGAGAAACGTGTTGGTGGAAAGAAGAGGTAACTTTGTTCAGGAAAACTGGTGACTTGGGAAGATGGTGAGCTAATGTTCAAAGACAAACTCAGAAGTCTCAGATGGAAAAAGGGGTTTTAAAGGAAAGGTAAGAGAAGTAGGAATGGGGGTAGGGCTGCTTGCTGCTCTGCACAGCAATCAGTCATCTTTTAGGCCACACAGACTTGGCACCAGAGTTTCTATTCACAATTATGGCCATTTGCCTCCAAGGCCAGTGTGTGCTTTGTTTTCTTAGACACATCTGCTCTCTGGCTATGGTTTCAAGGCCCAGTTACTGTGAAAACTTAGCAAAGCTATGATTGTTTTTATGTTTTCCTTCCTTCCTTCCTTCCTTCCTTCCTTCCTTCCTTCCTTCCTTCCTTCCTTCCTTTCTTTCTTTCTTTCTTTCTTTCTTTCTTTCTTTTTAATTTAATTTTCTAAAATACATTTTTGCTATAGGGCATGTGGACTTGCCAGAGAAACAGAGACAGAAAGTGAAAACTCCCTGGCGGGAATGGCCACACCGTAATCCCTTCTCCTCCACTCTCCTCTCTGGATTTTGGGCACATGCGCACATGTGCCTGGCAAGAATTTAAGCCACTAGGTCTGAGAATCGAACCGTGGTCAACTACATGGGAGTCCAGGGACGTAACCACTACGCCATCTGCTGGCTCTGGTTTTCTTAACAAATTAAATAGTTAAGCACGGTCAGTTAGAAAATGGGAAGCAAACCATCTTTAAGGGCTAGTCAATTATGTCTTGTTTAATATGGACTTTGGTTCTTTCTACAGCCTAGTGACAGTGTGGGGGAGCAGAGAGTCACAGTTAAGACTGTCCCTTCATCTTGCAGCTTAATCAGTGAGGAACATTATGTGAATTAAAATGGAAAAAAAAATGAACAACTAATAGCACTTATCAAATAGTACATGTTTTTAAAAATCTCTGAAACAGTATACATTTTAAGTGTGCTGTAAATCCTTTTATAAGAGAATATAGATTCATTTCTCTAATCATGCCCTTGATGAAAATAGTAAACAAGTACTGACCTTCTTTAAAACATAAAACTATGATCTAGAAAATTCATTTAGTCCCTCTTTACTATAAACAGTTTATGAAAGCATGTAGTTGAAAAGTGAATATTCAGTTATTCTTCTTGGTCTGCATAATGTCAGACAATCCATAATTTTTTTTCCTCTTCACTTGAATAGAACACATTTTTGACTAAATTAACTGACTGTTTAGGTTCCTTGTAGACATAGTCTTAGCACAGAAAACTAAAAAATTGCTTTTTGGGAAGAAAATTGTAGCTAGTTATATCTCATAAAACCATTCTTGTGTTCATTTTCCTGAGGAAATTGCTATAAGTGTATCTTCTAGGGCCAATATGTAAGAGACCTTTTTATGATTATATAAAAGCTCGGAGATTTTCAGTGTCAGAGTTGTTCCATTGACTTGCCTTAGTTCTGAAAATAAAATGAAAACCTTTAGCCAAAGGAAAACTCATGCATTAATTAAATACTGACATGATTTGAACTTCTTTTATTTGCATACATTATAACTAGTACCTGTGTATGTCCAGTCTTTGGGGACACAAAGAAACACTATTTTGTTTGAAGCTTTTTTTTTTTTTTTTAATGCCTCTTTTTAAATCTCCGGTCCTGTATTAACATAGTTCCATATTTCTGTAGGAGAGCTATTAATCTTTGTGTTTACATAAAGATAAGTTTGCAATACTTGATTAATATTATACCTCTAAAATATGAATGATGTCATTTGACCTATTAAATACTAGATTTACTTTAGTAACAAATCTTAAAGATCAATTCATAAATGAGAAAGAAATAAATGTGAGTAAAATAAACATTTGTTCTATTTTGGGCTTTGTTTAAGCTAAAATAATTAGAATTCAGCCAGCCAAAAAGAAGTGAAATTTGAAATCTAATTCTTGTCAAATTTTGCATTGCAGCTATACAAACTATTGTTTTAGAATTGCTGGGATAGGAAAGGAGAACATTACATTGGCAAATGCAGGGGTTGATAGATAGGCTAGAGAGCAGAAATGAGTTCCTTGTTGAGTAATAGGAACTCCTGTGCTTTCTGAGAATAGCTACCAAATACTTCTAAGACAACTGATAAATCATAAAAATGAAGTGAAAAGGTTCTCAGAAGTCTGTGACAGTGTCAGTGATATTATGATAATGATTTATTGAGAAATTGATGAAAACTTAACAGAAATGCTTTCTGAACAAAGCCAAGAACAGAAGACCTGTTTTTAGATTCCCTAAAATCCATCTGAAAGTGAGGAATTTAATATTTAAATATACTGTTGAAAATTTGAGAATATTTTATAAAACTTGAAGAGTTTGGTAAGCATGCTCTTAAGAGTAGTTTATAATGAAAAAAACTGTGGTTTAGACAAACCTTTACATTATGAACACTTCTTATAGTTTCTTATAAAAAGTACCATAAAATCAGTATTCTTGATATATGCATAAAATGATGCTTTACATATCTAACATGGGACTTATCTACACCTGCAGAGAGAAAGCACTATTTTTCTTAAACAGAAAGGTTGTTATTGCAGACCCACTCTACTACTCTGAGTCATTGATAGTTATGGGCTTTATACTTAGCCTGAAATAGAAAACACTTTCTTCTAGGCCTGAACTTAAATCATTTTGCCAAGTATATACAAGTAGATTCTGAGTTTTCTATGTTTTGCTACAGGTTGAGTAACTCTTTTCCAAAGTGCTTGGGATGAATAGTGTTTCAGATTTCAGATATTTTGAATTTTGTAATATTTGAATATACATAATGAGGTTTCTTGGGGATGAGATCCAAGTGTAAACACAAAATCCATTTCAGCAGCTAGGGGGTCCAATTTTGTTAAATGCGTTATTTTTTCATGTGTGTGCTGGATGCTTTTGGTGCTGGTTGCTAGTTTTTCTCTGATTTCTAGTAGAGTAGTAGAAGAAAAACTTTCTGAATGGTTATTTCTTTTCCTTCTGTAGCTCTCATGTATGAATGTAAGTCTGGTGCATCATTAACCTAAGGACCTCACCAACTGGACGTTACAGTTTGTATCAACCTGCCTTATCCTCTTTGGTCTGGTTCTCTTCAAGAAGTGGCAACGCATCTTTCTTTCAAGCTGCTTTTGTTGCAGAGTTAAGTAAATGGCTGATAGTGGTTTGAGTAAAGCATCCACAGAATGCCCCAAGTGTTCATCTACTCTTCAGAATGAAGAGCATTCTGCGTGTTCCTGTAAAACAAATGCTTCTTCCATTTTGGTGGTGGAAATGTCACAGACATCGAGCATTGGGAGTACAGAACTTTTACCAGAGAGAAAAAAAGAAAAAAATACCAACAGAGACATTACCTCTGGGAAGGAGTTGGTAAATATCAGATTTTACATCTCAACACAAGTTGACATCACTTTCCCTCATCTCATCCCCAGTGTCATCCATATCCCACAACCACTTGTCAGATAACTCGTTGCCTTTGTGACTATTAAAGAAACACTTCTTTTTCACAGTAGTGAGCAAAGCTGATTAGTAACTTGTTTTATATTGCTAGCCAGTGCCCAAACTAATTATTTCTCAGAATCCTGACCAATTAAGAATGCTTTTCCAGCTTATTTTTTATAAAAATGGTATATGCAGAAACAGATTGGTTTTCGATTTGAATTGAACCTGAAGTTTGAGCATTTTTTTTTTTTTTTTCGGCTGATGAAGAATGAGATTTATGTCCTGGCAAGGGCGATTATGGCTTATTATTTAAAACAATTACTGGGTTTCCAGATGGACTATTAGGTATGCTGTATAAAATGTATTTGCATTAGTTAAAAATAACCTGTGGCTACCCAAGTGACCTGATTTGGTTGCATTTATCTTCATAGAGAAAAAAACGAGGGAAGACAGTAGTCGATAACAGCACGACTTTGGGTACAAAGAGCAGTAAGTTGAAAAGTCAGGTTCCCACCCCTCAAACTTGTACCTTTTTCTTATTTTCATCCTCAACTATTATCTCTGATTTGTATTACAGTATAGTTACTGAAGTATAGGTGTTGCTGTCTCTAAGTGAGTTGTTACTATTTTCATTCAAAGCCTATTTTGTGAGTATCTGGCCAATAATTTATGTATCATCTATTTGAGACAGTTGTTACATTTTTAAACAAGGTAAGAAAGCTACAACGTTGCCTGAGCAGAGTCTGAGGAAGGGCATTTAGAAGAAAAATAGAGAGGCAAAGCATTTATGGGACAAAGAAATGGGGTATTATCTGTTGAAGATAACTTTATAGTATTATCAACTGGACTAGGGAGAAATGTACACATGTTGAAATACTCACTTTGCAAGCTAAATAACATGATTGAATGTATAAAAGAACTTGAAATAAAAAAATAATTAATAAAAAAAAAAAGAATCAGTGGGGGAGACCAGCAGATGGCATAATGGTTACATCACTGGACTCCCACCTAGTTGACCAGGGTTTGGGTCCTGGACCTGGTGACTTAAAACTCTTGCTGGGCATGTGTGTGCGGCTGCCCAAGATCCTGAGAGGAGTAGGGAGGAGAAGGAATTGCAGCGTAGCCATCCCCCCTAGGGGTTGATTGCCCACTTTCTGTCTCTCTGTCTCTCCAGTGAGCACATGCATCCTATAGCAAAAATATCTCTTAAAAAAAAAAGAAAAAGAAAAGACTCCCTGGGGAAGTTTTGCTGTATCTGCTCTATTGGTTCTCATGTAGAGGTGCCTGGATTTTGGATTCAGGAAATGGAATTGTATGCCTTCTTAAGGTCTCCTTTAGCCTAAGTTAAACGAGCCACTGAGTCAAATAGGGCTTAGAATTTGACAAAGACAATAAACTATCTTGTATACAGTCAATGTCATGGCACACATTAAAGAATTATCAGATTGCCTAAATTTGAGTTCTCTGTCAACAGTAGTATTATGTCTTAAAATTATTTTTTGAATCCCTTCTTTTTCCCCAAGCCCTTAAGAACCGCAAATATAGAAAGAAAATCATCTCAACAGCAATGGAGTCGGGGCAACTTTACAGAAGGAAAAGTTCCTCACATCCGGATGGACAATGGAGCTGCTATTGAGGTATGTAGAAATGAACTGGAACTGCTAAAGACTTCCCACTCTCTTCCAAGTCAGTGGTTAATGAAAAACATTACTTTTAACTCATTGCTTTCTGTTCAGGAAGGACCAGTTGGACTTGCACTCAAGTGGACAGCATTTTTGTTAGACAAAATGAGAACATTTGTGGGTCTCAGGTGTTGCTGAACTCAGTAGTTGAACTTGGGTAGACTCTTCCAAAATGTAGAGAGAGGGGCCTGATGATTTTAGATGGCGTGGCTGTTAACTCCCTTGACCACTGATAGTGAAGCTACAACCTCCCTGGTGAACCACCTTCATGTGTTCCAGCCTATCATTGCATAAATAATATTATTCTTCCAAAGATTCGAATTATTATATAAACATGAATTAAATATTAGAACAATTTTAAAGATTAAACTGTGTTTCTGAAACATCAGATTAAAGGAACTGCAACTAGACAACTATAACATGAATAAAAGTATATTTATGTTAAGTAGCTTCTGAAAATTGTTTTGAGATATTTAGAAATTTATTTGAAGTGATCAGAAAGATTCCGGAGGAATTTTGACTTGAAAGTTTAAATCTCTTTCCTTTAAATAAAAAGTCTATACTTTAAAAAACTCCACAAAGTTACTAAGCTTAAATTTAGCCATAAGAGCTTTTATAAAAGCAAAATGTGCTCACTTGAAAAATATAAATTGAAAACTAAAGAAAATAAAATCATCAATCAACGGTGGAATGGTGGTTAAAGTGCTGGAGTTCCCACATGGCCAATCGCAGCTGAAGTCCTAGATGCAGTAGCTTGAAAATCACACTAGGCATGGGTGCATCCATGCCCAAAATCCCAGGGGGAATGGAGAAGGGATGTGGCATGACCATCTGCCCTAGGGGGGGGCTGTCTTACTTTCCCCCTCTCTATATCTCTCTCTCCTGCCCAGCAAGCACACATGCCCCATGACAAAAGCCTTAAGGAATAAAAAAACCAGCCAACCAAATACAACTGATTTGACATTGATTGCCTTTATTTTTTTTTCCCTATGTACTAATTTTATCCTAGTACTAGTCAGTACCAGCTTTATCTTAGGTTTCTTTCTTTCTTTCTTTTTAAAATTTTTCCTGTTTTTGAACCAGCCTTGTAATGCAGCACTATGCAGAGGAAGCCGGATCCCACATGGCTGACCAGTGTTCAAGGCCAGCTCTCACCGTTTCCATGCCAGGGCACATGTAGCCCCATGCCCACATCCTGAGAGGGTAGATTATTGGAGAAAAAAGGAGTATGGTAGGACCAGGCCCTTCTGGGGTCTCTGTCTCACTCTCGTATATACACCCTCTGGCATAATAAAAAGTAATTTCCTGCTTTAAATTATGAAATACTTCAAATATATATGTATTTTAAGGAAACTGTCTTTATTGGTATAGTTGAAATTTCTCTATAAAACGGACAAGCTCATTAATAATATTTTAAACATTTCAGAAGAGCATAATGGAATAACTATCACCCATAATTCTATTACCCCCAGATAACTACTCCTAATATTTCGATTAACATCTTTCCAGACATCAGTTAAGCACCTCCACGTACATATGTGGTTTTTTTTTTTTTTTTTTTTTTTTTTTTTTTTTTGGAGAGGTTTTTGCTATAGGGCGCATGCACTCGCCAGACAGACAGAAGAGACAGAGACAAAAAGAGAGAAATCACCCCCCAGGGGGGAATGGCCACGGCGCAATCCCTTCTCCTCCATTCTCCTCTTGGGATCTTGGGCATGCATGCACACGCGCCTGGCGTGAGTTTAAGCCACCAGGTCCAGGACTCGAACCTCGGTCCGGCTACATGGGAGTCTGGCGACATAGCCATTATGCTAACTGCTGGTCCCCGTACATATGTTTTCATAATGGGATGGGGTCCTTTTCACACTCTACGCTATATCACAGACTTCTGTGTCAGTACAAATAGATCTGTATTATGATCGTAATAGTATCCTCTTAAAGTAATTAAAAATGAGAAATGAAGTATTTTCTCTTTATTTATCTTACCAATATGTGATATCAAAACAGTTCATTAAAGGAAAAAAATCATTTGTAAAAAACCAGTTGGAAGGACCAGCAGTTAGCGTAATGGCTATGTCGCTGGACTCCCATGTAGTCGACTGCGGTTCGAGTCCCGGACCTGGTGGCTTAAACTCATGCCAGGTGTGTGTGCGTGCGTGCCCAAGATCCCAAGAGGAGAATGGAGGAGAAGGGATTGCATTATGACCATCCCCCCTGGGAAGAGATTGCTCGTTTTCTGTCCCTCTGTCTCTCTCTCTCTTTCTCTCTCTAGTGAGCGTGCATGCCCTATAGCAAAAATATCTCTCTTTAAAAAAAAAAAAGGTTGGATATTTCTCTCTCTCTTTTCGTTTTTCTTCTTTTTTTTTTTTTTTTTTTTTTTTTTTTTTTTTTTTTTTGCCATTGGACACTTGCAGTCTCCGGAAAGAGACAGAGAAAGGGAAAGTGAGAAATCACCCTTGACGGGGGATGGCCATGGTACAATCTCTTCTCTTCCATTCTCCTCTTGGGATTTTGGGCACACATGCATGTGTGTAGGTGTGATTTTTCTTACATTTATTTATTTATGCATTTTATTTGTCATGGTTTTCTTTTAAAAATATTTCCCGGGACCAGCAGTTAGCGTAATGGCTATGTCGCTGGACTCCCACGTAGTCGACCGCGGTTCGAGTCCCGGACCCGGCGGCTTAAACTCACGCCGGGCGCGTGTGCGTGCGTGCCCAAGATCCCGAGAGGAGAATGGAGGAGAAGGGATTGCGGCGTGGCCATCCCCCCTGGGGGGTGATTTCCTGCTTTCTATCTCTCTGTCTCTCTCTGTCTGTCTGGCGAGCGCACGCGCCCTATAGCAAAAACCTCTCCAAAAAAAAAAAAAAATATTTCCCATTTTTTATTTTTAAAAATTATTATTATTTATACATTCGATCATTATACATCATTTAGATTGTAAAGAGACTTTACTCAGCATGATATATACTTCAGTCCGGCCCAGTTGAGAATGCTATACATGTCATTATCACAAGATAATAAACCATATCTGTGTCCCACAAATGTCTTACCTCTCTATTTTTTCCCCAAGTTTCCTTTCCTATGCTCTCCCCCCTCACACTTTCCTTCCACTTTGTCCATGGTGTCCATAACAATTTTCAATGCTTTTTTGTCCTCCAATCTTGCAGTTTCTACCATACAGTACAGTCGGTATATATTAAGTGAAGACATACAATGTCTGTCTTTCATAGCCTGACTTGCTTTACTCAGCAACAAATCTTCCATATTCATCCACTTTCTACCAAATTCCAGGGCTTTGTTGTTTTTTTATGGCTGAATAGTATTCTATGGAGTATGTGTGTCATGCTTTTTCAATCCATTCATCTGTTTGTGGACATTTTAGGCTGATTCCATGTCTTAGCAATCATGACTAATGCCTTAATAATATAGTTGTGCAAGCACTTTTCTGAGTGAGTGTTCTCCAGTTCTTTGGGTAAATACCCAGGAGTGGAATTGCTGGATCATATGGTAGTTCTATTTTGAAGGTCTTTGAGGAATCTCCATATTGTTCTCCACAGTGGCTGGACCGATTTACATTCCCAGCAACAATGTAGGAGTGTTCCCGTTTTACCACATCCCTTCCAGCACTTATCATTTTTTTGTCATGGTTTTCAAGCTGCCTGGTCTGGGACTTGAACCATGGTTGGTCATGTGGGAATCCAGAGCCTCAATCACTATGCCATCTGCTGCCCCCACTTTCAAGCTGCTGAGTTGGGGCCTTGAGAAGTTGTTGGCCATGTGGGAGTTCATTGCCTTAACCACCATGTCACCTGCTGGCCCCAGTATCTTCTCATTTTAAAAATCCTGCTTAAGCAGTATTGAAATACTTTGCCCAAATTGTGGTTTTTATTTAGAGAGAAAATGGAAGTTTAATTTTAATAAATTTATTTATTTTAAATAATTATTTTATTTAACTTTATTTTATTTATTTATTTATTTATTTATTTATTTATTTATTTTTAATTTGATCAGAGAGGGGCAGAGTGAGAGAGAAAGTGAGAAAGCAAGCCACCAGTCCAGAACTTGAACCATGGTCAGCCATGTTGGAGTTCGGCACCCTTAACCACCACACCACCTGCTGGCCCCAGAAGTTTAATTTTTAGATGGCAGGAGAAATTGGGGTAGTGTGACCGTTTCAGTTGAGATTTAGCTCATTTTACATAATTTGTAGTTGGGAATTATATATTAATCAGAATAAAATTATATTTTGTCTTATTTCCTAATTAGCTATCTAAGTTTATTTATTTATTTATTTATTTATTTTACTTTTATCCTCACTATTAAGTACTGTTAGGAAAAAAGGATGAACTGGTTATTTTAAGGAATGCAAAAGCTCAGTAAGGAGCTTCTAGACTATTGTGGAAGGAAAAATAAGCCAAAGTGTTTGAGCAAGAGAGTAAAAGTAGTGTTTGAGGACCAGTATACATGCTGAGGGGAATGAAAATGAAGGAGCAGTCACTGTGGCACAGAGTTACCAGAGAAGGCCTTCGTGAAGGAGGTGAGAATAATTAGTCGAGCATTGAATCTCTTCTTACAAAAGTCAGAAAGGAGGGCCCGGGTGGTGGCACAGTGGTAGCTCAGCTGAATTCATAGGGAAGGGTCCCAGGATTTTATCCCAGGGACACACTGTACACACTGGGCACATAGGCCCATGACCCTGATCCAGGCTGGCTGAAACTTGGGTGTGGTCTGTGGCATGAGGACCCTGTTGGAGGTGTCTGTCTCTTAGAAGCAATAATAAATACACTTTAAGAAAAAAAAAAAGTAAGAAAGCAATGTAAGCAATAGAAAATGAAAAGACGAGCAGCTCATCTACTTGTTGCATGGCGAAGGTGAACGTGGTCATGCGCGAGAGAAGATTGTTCTCTCTAGGGGAGGCTTTGGCTGCCTGACAGACAGGGCCTTTACATAGTGGCATTAGCTCAGCTCTTCTGCCTTGTGCTGATCCCTAAAGACTCTTCCTAATGTCCTAGAGTTGATTTGAATCAAGGATGCTGACTTCCTGCAACCAAATGGATAAGAAATGACAGTGTAAATGAATTAGTTGTTTTATTATTTTACCACATGAACTAGAATGATGGTATTGGCAAAACAGTACCTACTCTCTTTGTAAGCAGAAGTTAAACGACAAGTAGAAGGATTCTTGGTTTTGATGGTGCTATTATGGATGATGTTTATTTTCATCTCAGTGCTGATTTGTATCACATTTTCTATTTGTATCACATATTTTTCTAAAAAAAAAGCAATATAATAACAAAGGCTGGTCCTGTGGTGCTGCCAGTTCTGGGATTTGAGCCACCCAGTCGGCCATTTGTGATCCAGCTCACATAACCACTAGGCCACAGGCTATCGCAAAGACTGATTTTTAATAGAAGTAGTGAAGATAAAGAAGAAATATTTGCTACACAAGGAAAGAGTTCTTCGATGGTAATGTTTTGATTTTGTAGTGTTAAAGAAGCTAGATCCCAAATGGGCAGTTATGATTTAAACTCTGGCCCTGCTGGCTTGAAAAATGTGCTGGACATAGGTGTGTGTATGCCCAAAATCCTAATGGAAAGGAAGGGATGGAGGAAAAAGGATTGTAGTGAGACCAGACCACACTAGTGATTGCTTTCTCTCTCCACCGCCTCACTGGCAATTAAAAAGAAATGCATGTGTGGTTTTTGTTTTTAATTTGCCAAAGGGCATGTGTACTTGCTGGAGAGAGAGGAGGAGGGAAGAAAAGGGAGGACGTGCTTCCCCCCCATGATGAATAGTCATGTCTCTGTCTCTTCTCTATTTTTTCCTGCATTCACAGTTTGGGGCATGCCAGGTGTTTTTTTTCAAGCTGCCAGGTCTGGGATTTGAACCACACAGATAGCCATTTGAACCATACAGTTAGCCATTTGGGAACCAGCTCACATAACCACTAGGCCACAGACTGGTTTTTAATACAAGTAGTGAAGATAAAGAAGAAATATTTGCTAAACAACAAAACAGTCCTTCAATGGTAATATTTTGATTTTGTAGTGTAATTCTTGGAGTTTGAGGATCATTTTTTTTGACAACTGTATAGATACACAAACACATGGGTATATATATGAACATTCCATTTCTCCTTTTCTTATGAAAATATTTTATTAATATTATAGTTTGAAGGAGATTTATTTTTATACTTTGAACTTTTCCATATCTTACAATTAAGATTTTATAGTTTTCCTCCAAAGGACATTTATAAAATTAACCAAAACGTGTTTTTGGTTAATTAAGATGTGTGCATTAATACTGAAACAAATATATAGTATCTTCTATTTGATTTAACCCTGGAGCAGAGCCTCTTTTCCTTCGCGTGGATATTAGTCAATAGTAAATGTTCATTTTTAATACCTGGTGAATAGCAGAGAAACATAGGAACTCTTATTTGTTTATTTATTTATTCATCTCCAGGAAATTTATACTTTTGGAAGAATCCTGGGACAAGGGAGCTTTGGAATGGTCATTGAAGCTACAGACAAGGAAACAGAAACTAAGTGGGCAATTAAAAAAGTGAACAAAGAAAAGGTAAGGCTTATTAGCAACCTCACTCTGAGGGGAAGAACCAGGGCAGGACAAATGTGGGCGGTGCAGCTTCTCATGCTGTCTCAGCTGTCCCAGGTCCGAGGGCAGGGCCTGAGCTAAACCTTGGAAGACATGGGGAGTTTCTCCAGCCACCTGGGAAGGGATGCGGTTCTTGAATTCAAGTAGACAAATACTGACTGGAAGAAGCAAATGGAAAAATTAGCATAAGCAATACAACCAAATTTTACTAGAGTGAGTTGAAGGTACGGGCTGGTTCTCAGTTTGTGTAGGAGTAGGGCTATGGGTTAGCAATGTCTTAGTTAGAAGTAAGTCATCTGTCCTGATGTTGCCCAGATCTCTCTCCTGTCCTCTGTTTTCATGTTTCCTCACTCTGAGCTAACTCTGTTTACTCCTCCTATCTGCTCTTTCCATTTGAGCCGCTTCCTCTTCCAACTATCCACTGTATTGTCTACTGGTATCCACTCTGTGTCTAAAGGGATTTCCTCCTGGAATGGAGAATGCAAGGGCTTCACTCTAAAGTAGGGTCTTAAACCTTAAACCTCACACTTTAAACCTGATCATTTCATCTATCTTTTTTTTGGCATGGTGGTTAAGATGGTGGACTTTCACATGGCTGACATGTTTTGAGTCCCAGCCCTTGCTTTCTCACTTTCCCTGTCTCTGTCTCTCTCTGGTCAAATTGAAGAATAATAATAGTAAATAAAATAAATAAGTCCTTAAAAAATGATGACATGTTTTCCCCCTCGAATTTGTGATGATAAATATTACATTTACAAAATGAAATACAAGTAGTAGGTTTTATGTAAATTTAAAACACATGATAGCAAATGATATACTTTTTCTCTCCAAAGTTTAATAAGGTTACATATCAATCTTACATTCGGATTAGGAGCCTTTCTAGAAATCTTTAGAATTCTTTACAACTCCAGATAATATCCTAAGAATTACCTGGGATATTATTTACTTTGCTCCTTTGGTGTTAGGTAGAATTAGGAGTTTGATTTTAAGGTTATATAGGTTAAAAATGTCTCATATACACACTGAAATCAAGAGTTTATGGGACACTAAGATGGTAAAAGAAGATTATATAGTCAGAATATGGATTGGGCAATGTTTTTTTTGTATTATGTACAGGTCAAACCATTTGGGGAGGAGACTCAGAAAAGAATTGAGGTGGATATTAGGAGAAATTGTGGTAGCTTTCTCAGATCTAATCTAGACAAGAATTCACTCCTCAGAGTCACTATTTCTTTTGACTGTCAAGGTTAACCTTAAAATGTGAATTTTATCCTCCATGAGTGGGACACAGTAAGGGAGCAGTATCCTGCTCACTTTACCATCTCATTGCTGAGGTGGTAATGGTTGAAGAGTAAAGATAATTGGAAACAGGAATTAACCTAGGTAAATTTTTTTATTTTTTAGAGTTATTTAATATTATTTATTCATTCATTTATTTTAATTTGACCAGAGAGGGACAAAGAGAGAGAAAGAGAAAAAGGGAAAGTGAGAAAGCAAGCCACCAGGACTGGGACTCGAGCCGTAGTTGATTGTGTGGGAGTGTCTAGTGCCTTAACTACCATGCCACCTGCTGGTTCCCAACCTAGTTAAAATTTTAACTAGATAAAAGTTTGTCATATAGTCAGTTTATTTCCACTCTTTTTAATTTTTTTTTTAAAGTTTTGACATACAGCATGTGTTCTTACCGCAGAGAAACAGAGAGAGAGGGGGAAAGAGAAATAATCCCTCAGGAGAGATGGCCATGCCACATTCCCTTCTTCTCCAGTCTCAGAATTTTGGGTGCACACACAAGTGGCATGTTTCTCAGACCACCAAGTCTGGGACTCAAACTGCTCAGCTGGCATGTGGGATCCAGCTACCTTAATCTCTGTGCCAGCTGGCCCTATTTTCATTCCTTTAAGAACCATTAAATACTCTCCCAAATTTAGGGTTAGTTATCCCTTTCAGGGATATTTTTATATCAAAATAAGACCCATAAGTGAGAAGTGTTTATCTTCAGATAATGTCAGTTTCGGTATCAATGATTCGTGGTGGGGTAAGGGTAGAGAAACCCCTTCTAGGATTTCTCAGATAGCATTGTAGACAATCAACACCTGTACCCCGAATGAAGTCCTGGTGCTCCCTGGAGTGTTCCTGCCTGTATCTTTTGCTGTAAAGCATGATAAGGATTTGATGTTAGGAGATAAATTGGGTTAGGTTGGTCTGGAGGCATGATCTCTCTCTGTCTCTGTCTCTGTCTCTGTCCCTGTCTCTCTCCTGTTTAACCAACGGGACAAGGAAATAACATAACACAGAGTCAAATGTGGTAGGTTCTTGTTGTCTATTGTTTCATTTGATATATGAGTGTATGTGGGAAAAAATATGTATGGGTAGTCAAGCCAACAAAAGGTTCATTTTCATCTTTTCTAACTGATGTCCTTGGAAGTTGATTTGGTTTCATTATGCTGACATCAAAGGATCAACATGACTATTTTGAAGGAAATATCACAAAATGTATTAAAAATTTTATGAGGCAATAGAGACTATATTATAGCTAATTTATAGAAATAGTCCAAGAAACAGATGTGGTTTGAAGCCAGATTATATATAACTTAAAAAGGACAAAGGAAAGAAGGGGCATAATTTAGTCTGATCACGGGAATAAATTGCATGATGTCACTGGAAAAAAAGAACTTCTTGAAAATGTAGGAAAATATAAAATAGCTAATTTTATATTGAGGAAATGCAGAAGTGACACTCTTATGTGAAATCTGTGCTTTTCATTGATTAAGGCTGGAAGCTCTGCTGTGAAGTTACTTGAACGGGAGGTGAATATCCTAAAAAGTGTAAAACATGAACACATCATACATCTGGAACAAGTGTTTGAGACGCCTAAGGTAAAGCTCCATCAGGTGCTGCACTTTCAGAGTTGTTATTACTGCAAAATGAATATCATTCCATTCTAAGTAATCCCTTTGGGGCACAGTTGCTCATGTCCTTGGCATGAGTGTGTCAGTGGAGATTGATGAGAACATTCTGGAGGACTTTTATTATTGATTGTATAATTAGGTGTCTGATGATTAGATTGATGTCTTCAGTAATATGTTCTGGGTGACACGTTGAAAACAAATGTTTAAAATTAAATCAACTTCATACACAACCAAACAGTGATTAGAGTTTCCAGAGAGGTGGCTTTCCTTTTGCTTTGGGCCTTAGTTTTTCCATTAGTCTCTTGGAATGTTGTCATAATATTGCAAAGTTAGCTTCATAATGAAACTGGCATAGGTAGAGTTAGCACTGTGTAGAAGATATTTTGTTGTCTGTCTCTTACCAATGTACTTTACCTTTTTTTTTTTTAATTCCTTCTAGGTGTTGTTATTCTTTTCTTTAAATGCCTGTAATTTTATTTAGAGTTGTTTAGAAGTCTGGATTATTTGCCATTCTGCCTCCAGATTGTTTTGTGCTATGGGCTTGGCTCTGTTTCTGCTTGGAGGCAGTATCAGGTAGTGGTTAGGCACAAGGATTCAGGAGTCCAGTTGCCTGTACATTTAAATCCTGGCTCCCACCCCTTACTAACTATGGGGCCATGGGCAAGATGCTCAACTTTTCCATACCTCAGTTTTCTCATCTGTAAATTGGATTTAATGATGGCATTTACCTCCTTTGATTGTTGAAGGATTAAATGGGACAATGGATATAAAGCATCTGTCTTATTAAATATTAACTATTTCTAATTTCCTTTGTCAGTCTCTTATGTAGTAATAGTCAATAGCACTTGGTAACAAGAAAGACCCATAATGGGCCCAGCTGTGGTGGTGTGTACTGCTCAGACTCTGCTGCCCTGTGGGCTGGGACCACATGGGGGCCTAGGCTCTATGTCCTGTTCAACTTAAAGGGTGTTGCAGTTGCAGTGATGCACAT
Source organism: Tupaia tana (assembly GCA_026018925.1). Classification (NCBI taxonomy): domain Eukaryota; kingdom Metazoa; phylum Chordata; class Mammalia; order Scandentia; family Tupaiidae; genus Tupaia; species Tupaia tana. The sequence continues at coordinate 22,821,621 of JAKSZU010000012.1, forward strand.
CTGTGATTCTGGTGGTTCAGGAGTCTGAGGCAGCAGGATCGTGACCTTAGACTGGCCTGGGCAGCATGGCGAGACCCAGTCTGAAAAAGAGCCAGGCGTAGTAGCACATGCCTGTCATCCCAGTAGCACATGCCTGTCATCCCAGCTGGAAGACTGAGGCAGGAGAATCATGACACAGAGTAAACAAAAAAATCAAAACAAAAGCACAACCAGTTATCCTTTATGGGAGCAGTATACAGCATATATAATGGTCCCTAACATCTTATCTGTAGTTTTCCATCTTAGAATTGATTTTAGTCCCCAAATCTTCTTAGAATAGTTTTGTTCTTTATCATCAGTTGTGAATAGTGTGATTATGAAGTGTCTTAGTATAGTTTTCTATATGTTTCTTGTGTTTGGGGTTCATGGAGCTTCCTGGATGTGTGAATTTCTAGTTTTTAACAAATTTTGGAAAATTTTGGCCATTATATCCTCAAATATTTTTTTCTGCATCCCCTTGCTGCTCTTTGGGGACTCCAAGTATACAGGTAAGATTGTTTAATATTGTCCATAGTTTATCGGTGCTCTGTTAGTTTTTTCCAGTCTTTTTTTTTCTCTTCTTGTTTCATTTTGCAGTTTCTATTGCTGTCTTCAGATTCAGTAATCTCTTTATCTGTAGCATTTTATGTGCTATTGACAGTGAAAATTTGATTTTTAGTTTTAAAAATATATTCCATAGGGCCAGCAGGAGGTGCGGAGGTTAAAGTGCTGGATCTCTCACGTGGCTGGCTGTGTGGTTCTAGTCCCGGACCCAGCAGCTTGAGAATCACCCTAGGCACCTGTGTGTGCATGCACCAATCCTAAAACGAGACTGGATGAGAAGGGAATACTGTATGGCCATCCCTCTGGGGAGTGATTTCTCACTTTTTTTTTTCCTCTCTCTCTATATGGTGAACTCATGTGCCCTAGAGCAAAAAGCTAAATATATATGCTATATAATAAATAATATAAAATAAATATATATTTATATATATCCATATAGCTACTTATTATGCCCAATCATTTCTCCTCCTTGAATGTAGTTGTAATAACTGTTTTATTGTTCTTTTCTACTAATTTTATTCTGTGTGTCATTTCTAGGTTAGTTTTGATTTTTTTTTTCATTCATTGTATTGTGGGTTACGTTTTCCTAGGTTTTTTTTTGTTTTTGTTTTTGTTTTTTTTTTTTTTTTTTTTTTTTTGAGAGGTTTTAGCTATAGGGCACCAGAAAGACAGAGAGAGAGAGAGAGATGTAGAGACAGAAAGCAAGAAATCACCCCCGAGGGGGCATGGCCATGCCGCAGTCCCTTCTCCTCCATTCTCTTCTTGGGATCATGGGCACTCTTGCACACATGCCTAGTGTGAATTTAAGCCACCAGGTCCAGGACTCGAACTGCGGTCGACTACATGGGAGCACAGCCATTATGCCATCTGCTGGTCCCTGTTTTCCTGCCTTTTTTATATGCCAGTTCCTGGGTTTCCTTTGTTTCCTTCCTTTTTTAAAATTTTACCAGGAGGCATTTGTGCTTGCCTAAGAGAGAAAGAGAGAGGAAGAGAGCAGGAGAAAGTGAGAAAACACCCCTTCCCCTCACCACCATGGAGAATGGTCACACTGCAACCCCTTCTCTTTCATCTCTCCTTCCTTTTGGGATTTTGGGTACACACACACACACATACACACACACACACTGCTTCTCAAGTCACTGAGTCTGGGACTCAAACTGTCGGGTGACCATTTGGGATCCACCTGCCTTCACCACCACTCCATGAGCTGGCCTGCCAGTTCATTTTTGATTGGATGCCAGGCATTATGAGTTTTACTTTGTTGGAAGCTGGATATTTTTATAGTCTTATAACTATTCTTGAGCTTTATTCTTGGATGTAGTAAATAAAAAATAATGTGATACTTTCGAAGCTTGCTTTAAGCTTTGTTAGGTGGCAACAGAGCAATCTTTAGTGTAGGACTAACTTTTCCCTGTTACTTGTCAGTATCTATACAGTGCCCTATGATTTTCAAGGTTTTCCATTCTAGCTAACAGGGGCATCCACTGTTCCTGGCCATGTGATTGTTTCCTCTGCTCTTTTTTTCTTTCCGCTAATTTGGTTAGTTTCCTAACACACCTGGGCTGAAGCTTTGAGCCCCCTCCAACTCTCTGAGGCTTTCCCTCTGTACTACATTCTCCTCTTTGATACTCTGCCCTGGGAACTTGAGATCCTTTGACCTTCCTGGACTCCCAGCCTCACCTCCTCAATTCAGGGAGGTGGATGGGCTCTCCTTGGGTTCCCTCCCTGCTCTGTGGTCTGGAGACTCTCCAGTGAGCTCAGGTACTCTTGAGGCTTGCCTCGTGTGTTTCTTCTCTGTCAGGGGTTCCTGTCCTATGCTGTCTGCTGAATACTGTCTGAAAATGGTTATTTTATATATTCCATTCAGATCTTAAGTTGTGCCAGGTGAGAGGGCCTGTCTGGTCTCTATTACTCTATCATGGCCCAGGCAGGGTTCCACATCCAGAATAGTTTGAGACAAAGGAAACCATCATCTGTGATTATTTTCTCATGTCTTGCCTCCCCTTGTTTCACATAGTCAGGTCTGTCCCCTCTGCCTCTAAACACAGTACCTAGACTTTCAGTTCAAGCCATCTGGAAGATTACTGGAAATTGCTACCAGGTTGGTTGTGTCATGGTGTTAGTACTGATTATCCAGTCTGACGGCTGTGATTCTTGTGAGTCTGCTCGTTCTCTGGGTGTATGCGATTGCACCTACTAATTACAGAAGAGCTTGTAACTTTTGTTGATATAAGTTGGATCAATTTACATATTTAAAACTGATATCAATTTATAGTATAACCATTAGTAATGCAATTTTTCTGTCTACATAGTTCACTCACATCTTACATGCCAGTGATACCTACAGTGCTGTCAATGGGAAAAAATATGGACCAGTTCAAAAGCTTATGTATGTGTTAGACTTTGCAGTTACTTTGAAATTCTGAAGCAGCCTAGTTCAGTGAATCTGAATTGTGACTACCGGAAGGAAGAGCAAAGCCTTCTGTTCGTTTTCAGACTTACTCGCTGAACACAGAAGCAGCATTAACAGTGGTTATAAGAACAGGCTCAGACCCCCAAATTGTAAAAACAACAAAATTCTAGCAGTATAGGTTAGAATGGAGATGCGGAGAGTAGTCTGGGTCTGAATATAATATTTATGAACAAGACGTGCATTTTAGTTGACTGTGAATCTTCTTGACTCAATAGATGACTTGACTGTTGGAACACCTAAAGTGATCTTAATATGCCTCAACAGAGACAGCAAATGGAGAAGAGGCATTTCATCCGTAAAGTCTTACCATTCACACCCAATTAGCCACTATGTCCCACTGTTTCTTCCTCCTGGGGGTTTTCCACATCTTTTCCTTCTCTCTTTCTTGCCTGCATTCCATGCCTCTTATCTATCTTATCTACCCTCTGTGAGAAAGGGATCAGCGTACTCTAGCCCGAGAGCCAGAGCTGGCCTCCTGCCTGTTTGTGTGTGGCCCTAAGTTTTTTTTACCTTTTTACGGTTGGAAAAAAATGTAAAAGAGTAATATTTTATGACATGTGAAAATGATCTGAAACCCAAATTTCAGAGTCCAAAGGGAAGTTTTATTGTTTTGTCCATGGCTGCTTTCGTGCTGCTGCAGCAGAGTTGAGTCGTTGTGGAAGGACCGCATGGCCGGCAATGCCAGTTACTCTGGGATTTGGCCTTTATAAAATAGTTTGCTGAGCTCTGTTCTACATTACTGTTAGGGTGCTCATTTAGATATGCAAAATTGACAGTATCTAAACCTTTCTACCTGAAGCCCAACACTAGTTTAAAAACCTTCAGTGGTTGGGACCAGCAGGTGGTGTGGTAGTTAAGCTGTTATATTCCCACATGGCTGACTGCGGTTCGAGTCCCAGACCTGGCAGCTTGCTTTCTCTCTTTCTCTGTCTCTCTGGTGAGCACACATGACCTATAGCATACTAATAAAAAATAAATAAATAAATAAGTAAAATAAAGTTAAATAAGAAAATCTTCAGTGACATTGCATTTGGGAAAAAAAAAATCATACTCTTTAGCAAATCCTATACTCTGTAATCTGGTCTCGACCTCTTCTTCCTAGCCTCATCCCTCACTATGCCTCTTTTCCATCCCAGTTAGCTCCCAATGCTAATACTGAGATATTCATTATATTTTAACATCTAGTACTGTGTCAAGCTTTGATGTCTTTAATAAACTATGCACTCTGCTTCTTCCCCACATTCTCTACCTATAGATGTTATTCAGACATGCAGACCTGGCTTTAATGTCACTCCTCAAGGAGCATTCTGTAGACAGTGTCTGCTCGCACCTCTGAAACTGTCTGTATAATACATTGTAATACTTCAAAACTCACACCAATGGCTGGCTCCATGCTCTAGTGGTTAAAGGGAGCCAGATCCCATGTGTCTCACCATGTGGTTTGAACCCCAGTTCTTGCACCACTTACCTGGCATGTGCTCATGAGTGCCTAATATCGCAACTAAATGGAGAAATGGAGGCGGGATTGTGGTATGAAAATGCCCCATTGGGGGTGCTCTCGCCCTCTCTCTCTCTGTCTCTCTCTTTCTCTCTGGCAAGTTCACATACCCTCTGGCAGTAAAAGAAAAATTACTTAAAAAGGTTATTCTAACTGTTCTAATTGCTTTATTCTTTTTTGATGTTACTGTTGCTGCTTTCCCTCATGGTCCTCCCTTTTGTTTTTAAAGTTAGTTTGCTTTACCTGTGACTTTAGAACCATCTCATTTTACAGATGAGAGGAAACATTTTTCCAGAGAGGTGCAGTGACATGGCATTTGGGACCCTTGCCACTTATCACTTGATACTATAATTATAACTGTACTGTGAATTTCTTGAGGGTAAAGACTATGTGGTACACTTTTTTGTCCCTCTAGTGCCCAGGACAGTATCTTTGTACTTAACAGACAATAAATATTCTTGAATAAATTGATAATTAAGATTGCAATCATATATGCAGTGTGTAACATTTTAAAGACAGTTTACTCTTTCTCTCTCTTTTAAACATATAATGTCAGAAAATGTACCTCGTGATGGAACTTTGTGAGGATGGAGAACTCAGAGGCATTCTGGATAGGAAAGGGCATTTCTCAGAGAATGAGACAAGGTGGATCATTCAAAGTCTTGCATCAGCTATAGCCTATCTTCACAGTAATGGTAAGATCATCGAACTTGTTGACTCCCTGCATACAGATATCACTTTGTTTAAGAGTAATTTTATTTGAGATTTGTAGTCAGATAAATCACACCTGCTAATATAGAATACTTAATTTTTAATTAACTTTTTTTTTCTTTTCAACTTTATTTGTAGCTCTTTTAAAATTAGAAAAAAAGACAGGGGCGCAGTTGCAGTAGCACAGGCAAGAAAGATGTCGCTCTGCAATGACTGAGGCCTCATGGGAGACCTGGGTTCAGTTCCTGGCCCAGCCTAAACAGGCCAGGTGCAGTGGTGTTTGCTTGCCAACTGGAAGGCTGGGGCAGGAACATTGCAACATGCCAAGACTATCCAAAAGGCCTCTCTCTCTTTTTTATTTCTCTCTCTCCTTCTGCATTCTTTCTTCCTGTTTTTCTCTCTCATTTAATAAAAGAAAAAGGAAAGAAAAGAAAAAGAGAAACAAGTCAGGTATTGTACAGTCATATTGTACATGGACAAGGAAGAAGTTATGAAAATTTCTGTTCAGCAGTTTGAAGCACAGGTAATGATACCAAATGTAGATGATGAAAAAGGTGAAATTTACAAAAATGCTCATATATTAATAGTAATATTTAAATATATAAGTCTAGGCCTCTGTTTGTTCTTTGCCATATTTTACTTTATTTTTAGAACAGTTTTAGGTTCACACCAAAACTACTAAATTCACGGAGACCGGTGGACCTCTGTACAGATTTCTCATATACCCACATGTGCATAGTGGCCCCATTATCACCACTCTGCACTGGAGTGGTACCTTTGACAGTCGATGAACCTACACTGATACTTCGTGGTCACCCAAAGTCCTTAGTTCACATTAGGATTCAGTCTTGATAATGTACATTCTGTAGGTTTTGACAAATATATAATGACATTTATCCACCATTATAGTATCATACATCACAGCACTTTAAACCCACATTTAAAAAACTGTTTTAGGGGCTAGCAGGTAGAATGGTGATTGGAGTGCTGGACTTCCACGTGATCAACCATGGTTTGAATCCTAGACCTGGTGGCTTGCATTCTCAGTTTTCCTTTATCTCTCTCTCTCTCTCTGGTCAAATTAAAAAATAATAATAAGGGGCTGGCAGGTGGTGTGGTGGTTGAGGGTGCTGGACTCCCACATGGCTGACTGCGGTTTGAGTCCTGGACCTGGTGACTTGCTTTCTCGCTTTCTCTTTCTCACTTGCTCTGTCCCACTCTGGTCAAATTAAAATAAATAAATAAATAAATAAATGTTAAATAAGATAATTCTTTTTTTTTTTTTGAAAGGTTTTTGCTATAGTGTGCATGTGCTTACCAGAAAGACAGAGAGAAACAGAGAGAAAGAAAGTGAGAAATCACCACCCAGGTGGGGATGACCACACCGCAATCCCTTCTCCTCCATTCTCCTCTCAGGATCTTGGGCATGCATGCACACGTGCCCGGCGTGAGTTTAAGCCATTGGATTCAGGACTCAAACCGTGGTCGACTACATGGGAGTTCAGTGACATAGCCATTATGCTAACTGCTGGTCCCAATAAGATAATTCTTTTAAAAAATAATAAATAAAATAATAATTGTTAAGAATCTGTTTTAACTATTTTAATTGCTTTATTCTTCTTCGATATTACTGTTGCTGCTTTTCCTCTTGTTCCTCATTTTCCATTAAGGTTAATTTGGCTAATTGGTGACTTTAGAACCTTATCATATTACAGGGAACAAAAACTTTGTTCCGGAGAGGTGCAGTGACATGGTTAGGTTGGCAGAACAGGTACGGAACCATTCACAGTGGCTCATTCAGCAGGTATTCCCTGAGCACCTACTGCATTATGATTGGTCCTAGAGTTACAGAGATTACAAGACCAGGCCCCTGCTCCTCAACACTGTCAGACTGGTGGGAGGAGTATGGAAGACAAACTGTTATTCAACTCTATAATTTCTGTAATGGAGAGCTGTATAAAGTACAAGGAGTACAGGAATATAAGTGCCTCATTCATTTGGTTTGGAAAATTAGGAAAGGATTCACAGAGGAAGTAATATTTGATTGAGGAATATAAACTCAAGACAAAAATGGAGGGCTTTCCAGAAAGAGAGAAACAATTTTTGCAAGTGTTTAGTATTGTGCCAGTAGAAACCCTCCAAGATAAAGCTGTAATTTTAGTATAATTTCAAACAAAAATCTTAGCATAATTTTTCACGAAACTTGATACTAGCATTCCAAAATGAGTGAGAATAACCAAAACAACCATGAGAAAGAAGAGCAATGGCGGCGGCAGGGAGACTCGGACTGCCAAGGATCAAAACATGTGATAAACATATATTAGTTAAAACTGTGTGGTATTTAAGTAAGAAGAGTGGAGTAAAGCAATAGAAGCAATAATAAATAATAAAAAAATCTAAAACACAACCTGAAAATTGTGTCCAGGAACTGTAAATAATTTGATATGATTGCCAGCCCAGAGCTCCTCCAACTACATTCTTCTAGGAATTATAATATAACTTTTGAAGTCTAGGGAGATTATTGCTATGGATATGAACTGAATCAGCCATTTACAAAGGAAGTGTTTGATATATGATTATTTATTTGTACCTAAAAATCTCAGTTGAGCTCTGACATGTCTCACTGGAGGTTTAGTGTCTCAAGGGTTTTTGCTTATTTTTTTATTTCAACATATAAAGAGTAGAAAAATATGCCTTGATGTTGTAGAAAGAAAAAACACTGGAATAAATGTAATTCGTATACATGTAGTCAAGTTACCATGTGTTAAAATGTTCATGCTGACAGTAACATATGTGTAAAAGTAAAGGCGTAATCCTTTGTTTGAAGACCTAAGGATATGGTACATCTTGCTGGGCTCATGGCTAAGATTGTCTCCCTCCTGGGAATACCTCACCTGGGGTGAGATTCTGCACATGCTCAACACGAGGAGCAGTGAGTTGGGGCAACAGGGGAATGGATAGAGATGGAGTCAAGGAAAATGGCTCCTTAAGGTTAGAAGCATAAGGAAAGGGGTTTGTAAATTAAAAAAAGGAACAGGACTGAATAACTCTTGGCCCTCTTCAAATTTCTTAGCAGTGGCAATTAACTGATTAAGTATCTTTATTTGTTCTATTTGTTTTCTCTAATTATTTTTTCATAATTCATTTCTTTTGATCTATTGTCTATTTTCTTGGCAGATATAGTACATAGAGATCTAAAACTGGAAAACATAATGGTTAAAAGCAGTTTCATTGATGCTAACAATGAAATGAACTTAAACATAAAGGTAAGATATTAAAAATGGTGGTAATGTTTTCCTACAAACAGTTTGATAGCAAAGTGGCAAAGTACATTCTCTTTTTAGATACATTTCAGTAGCTTTTGAACAGTCAGAAAATAAGTGGCTTGTGCTAAAAAATAAAAATTCACAAAAGATGTTGTAACTGACAAGAATAATTTTACCATTTAAATGGTGCTATTGAATGTGTTTTTTAAAAGTACATATTTCTTTGCATAGTTCTAAATCATTAGTTAATAGCAAGCAAGCAGATGCTCTGAATTCTAATTAATTTCAAAATTATGCCAGTAATTTGATGTAAATGTGTTACAGATTTAGAGAAAAACACACCTTGGCTGTGCTTTTGATACTAAATTAATTCTAAAGTCTGTATTTTTCATTGAAAATTTTCCTGGGTATTAATATTTATGTCCTAAGCACAATTAATGTGCCAAGTGTTTATTCTTGAAGATTTTATTCAAATTAAGTGTTCCTTAATGTCAAATAAATGATAGGATACATTATTTATTACTTAGCACTTTAATAGTGGCTGCTTTCAAAATATATGAATGTGCTAATTTAGGAATAAAATATTGTCTGAGTAACTCTTTCTGTTGCAGAAACTAAATCCCTATGTAATATAAATAGGCTTAACAGCATTATTGCTTTACTGAAGTGAATGTTCTTGAATAGTTCCATTGTGAACTCCACGAGGCAGGAATTGTGTATGTGTTATTCTCTGTTGATACCTGGAATAGTGCCTGAAACATAATATTTGCTCAATTAATATTTGGTAAATAAGGGAATAGATGCTCTCCAAAGAAGTATATTGAATTGTGAAATCTTTTGTGTATTTGATATCTATATAGATTTTCTGTAGAGAAAGATATGTATCATAATGTTCTAAGCAGTATATTTATGAAGAAATATTTCCTGGAGAAATGGATTCATCTGTTTAGAAAGATAGTGGTATCACATGTTAATGAGTACATTTTCTTATGCCACAAGCACTGAGATCTCTGTGTTCTGAGTCTAGACCAAAAACCTATATTTAATTGTTCGATCAATAAATGTACCTGTTTTTCTGCTTTTGGCCCAACGGTGTTCCATCCTGGGAGACAAGACCCAGGACACATACTGAATATTTAATAACCAAATGTTTAATGGCCGAGATTCAGAATTGAGCAGAAAGACGGCAGGTGCAGCAGCGGGCCTCCAGGATATTTGTGGTTACACCGCGGTGGTTTCCTTTCTTATTAATTGGCTTCTTTTAATAGTGTAGTAATTATTTTAATTAACGTATTCTAGAAACACAAAGGAAATAATGGCAAAAGATAGTGTTTACCAATTATAAATAATTTTGAAAGAGGGGATGTTTTAGTGAGTGCTGATAAGGACAGTGATTTGCATTTGTAACAGTGCTTTACACTGGAACATAACTTGAGTATCAGGAAAATAGATAATAAATATACTAAGGCCAGAAGGTATTGTACAATGAAAGAACTTAAAAATGTAATTACGGTGTAATAAAGTCGTATCTTCAGAATGGGTGAGTTCTGGACAGGAAAAAGGGTGACTGTCCCTGAATTTCTTCTCCTAGGTGACTGATTTTGGCTTGGCCGTGAAGAAGCACGGTAGGAGTGAAGCCATGCTGCAGACCACTTGTGGGACTCCCATCTATATGGGTAAGGGAGCAAACTGAAAGTTATTAGCACAGTTCAAGTCCTGGAACCAGTGACTTGAAAAATCACGCCAAGTGCATGTACATATATGCCCAAAATCCTCAGAGGAGAAGGGAGAAGAAGGGATTGTGGTGTGGCCACCCCGCCCTCAGGGAGTGATTTTTCCCTTTCCCTCTCTCTGTCTCTCTCCTCTCTGGCAATCACATGTGCCCTTTTTGTTCAGGCAAAAACCTGAACAAAAAAGAACAATTAATAGGGTTCACAACTCAAACAATTTCCTTTATCATCATGACTTATTGGCCCTTGATCAAACTACTTTTTCCTCTTCTTAGGTTAAATAATTTCAGTTGTTTTTAGCATATTTCTCAGTACCTATCTTAAATATTTATGTTAATTTTCCCCCTATTTTGTCCGAGGGTGTGTGCACTAGTGAGAGAGAGGAAGAGGGGTAGGGGAAAAAGCACCCCCAATGTGGTGAAGTCTTGCTGCAATCCCTTCTGTCCTTTTCTCCATCCTGTTGAGATTTGGGGCATGCATGTGCACACATCTGACGTATTTTTCAAGCCACTGGGGCTAGGATTTGAACCACGATCAGCCATGTGGGATCCAGTTCCCTTTAACTGCGGTACTACAGAGTTGGTCCCATTTTTGTAATTTTTATCGTGTCTCTGGGCTCTTAAAATTGTTTATATCTCTTAGATTATCATACCTTAAACTTCATTATTGTTTTAGCTCATTCTAAATTATGTGTGTTTTGCTTCTTTGCATTTTTTTACTCAGTTTCATTGCCATTGAACAGTTTTTCATGGAGTACTGATTAAATATATTTAGTAAAGGACTGTTTTCCCATTTTTCTTTTTTTGAGAGATTTTTGCTATAGGGCACATGCACTTGCCAGAGAGACAGAAAGAAAGTCAGAAAATAAGAAATCACCCTCCAGGGGGATGGCCACACCACAGCCCTTTCTCCTCTAGTCTCCTCTCGGGATTCTGGGCACATATGCGTACATTCTCAGAGTGATTTTCAAGCTTCCAGGTCTGGGTTTTGAACCACAGTTGACCATGTGGGAGTCTTGCAATGTAACCACCATGCCACCTGTTAGTCCCTTTTTCCCATTTTTCTAAATGCAATTTGTAACAGCTTCATGGAAGATTAATCTAAATACCGTAAAATGATACATACAATTCAATTATTTTTTAGTACATTTCACAGAATTTTATGACTGTCACCGCAATCCAGTTTTCCAACAATTCTACTCTTACATTTCCCTCATGCCCATTTATACTCAGTCTTATTTCTACTCTAGCCCCAAGTAGCCAGGGAAATCTCTAGATTTGCCCTTTTGTTTGTTTAGAGTTGCCTTTTCTACTGGGGGCAGGGGAGGTAGATCTATTTAGATTTGCCTTCTCTGGACATTTCATATAAATGGAATAAAACAATATATAGCTTTTTATGTTTGACTGACTTTCACGTAGAAAGTGTGTCTGTGTTATGTTCCTTTATATTGATGGAATCTATTGTATGATGTGCCACGTTTTGTTCATTCATTAACTGATGGACATGGTTTCCATTTTGAGGCTCTGAGGAATAATGAATGCCTATGAACTTTCATATGCAAGTCTTTGTAAGAATGGGTTTAATGTTTCTTAGGTAGCTACTTAAGAGTAGCATTACCAGGTCATATGTTAAGTTGATGTTTATCTTCTTAAGAAACTCAAGAAATTGCCTTTCTACTGGCAATGTGTGAAGGTTCTAGTTTCTGCACATCTTTGCCAGATGAGGATCTCAGCTTGTTTACACATGCCAACTCTTGATATTACCTATCTTTATAATTATAGCTAGTATAGTGGATATAAAGTGGTATCTCATTTGTGTTTAGTATGCATTTCTCTAATCACTAATAATGTCAAACATTTTTCATATACTTAATATTCATCAGTATCTTTTCAAATGAAATGTTTATTCAAATCTGTACTTATTGAGATGATTATATATTTTCTCCTTAAATTTACTAATGAAGTAATTGCATTATTAGATTTTAAAACCTTTTTTTAGAATTATATATTTACTTATTTAATTCCACTTGTTATTACTATTTTTTAATTTGACCAGAGAGAAAGGAAAAGTGAGAAAGCAAGCCGCCAGGTTTGGGACTTGAACCACAGTTGGCCACATGGGCACCTTTAACCACCACACCACCTGCCGGCCCCTAGATGCAAAACTGTTGAACCATCCTTGCCTTTTTGGATCAAACACAACTTAATTTAATACACTGCTGTATTGAGTCTGCCACTTCTTTATTTAGGACCTTTCACTGAAGCTTTCTTTCTTTTGTGCTATTATCTTTTTTTCACTAGGCTTATGCTGCATTATCTTAAATAATAGAAAAATTTTACTTTTGTAATCTTATAAACTTTTTTTTTCTTTTTTTAGATTTTTACCATATGGCTTATGCACTCACTGGAAAAAGAGAGAGAGAAATCATCTTCTGGGGGAATGGCCACAGCACAATCCTTCTCCATTCTTCTCTTGGGATTTTGGACACACACACACACACACACACACACACACTCACACACACACAGCATGTTTTCAAGCCAGTGAGTCCAGAACCAAAACTGCAGAGTCGGCTATCTGGGATCGAATGCCTTAACAATCACACCACTTGCTGGCCCAATCTCATGAACGTTTTAAATAATAGAAATGATCCAGTTATTAACCGTGTGATGAAATTTCCCCTTAACATTTTTTGGTCCTACTACTCTTTGAGGGATAAAGTTTCTGTTATGTTTTCAATTTATGTTAAGTTATCTAAACTTTCTACATTTTGCTGAATTATTTGGATGGTTATATTTTTCTAGAAAACTACTTATGATTGGGACCAGCAGTTGGCATAATGGCTATGTTGCTGGACTCCTATGTAGTCGACCGTGGTTTGAGTCCTGGACCTGGTGGCTTAAACTCATGCCAGGCATGTGTGCGTCCATGCCCAAGATCCCAAGAGGAGAATGGAGGAGAAGGGATTGTAGCATGGCTATGCCCCCAGGGGCTGATTTCTTGCCTTCTGTCTGTCTCTCTCTGTCTTTCCAGTGAGTGTCTGTGCCCTATAGCAAAAACCTCCCTAAGAGAAAAAAAAAAAGAATGAAAGAAAGAAAATTACTTATGTTTTTTAGATTCTCCTGTGTATCTGTGATTATACCACCCTATTAATTCCTAATATTTTTTAAAGAAGGCACAAATGACATAGTATTAGCAATATGGCCTCTGAAGGTACCTCCCTAACTTAGAGTTCCAGCTGTGTACTTACTGTCTGTTTTTGTCACATCTGTATACTAGGGATTATGTCACTCATTTATCAAAAATTTTTTTGAGGACCTACTTTGTGTCTGACACTGTTCTAGGTATTAGGAATACAATAGTGAACAAAACATAAAAACGTATGCCGTGGCAGAGCCTAACATTTTAGCAGTGTGAACATTAAAAAAAAAAAATCATAGCTATCTGTCTAAATCTGGCATGTTAGAAGTTCTAAAAACAAACAAAAAATGAAACATGGAAAAGGATATGGAATATTCAGAATGATGATAGTACCTTTCTTATTCGGTTGCGCATGATAATTAAATGAAGAAATATATATCACATGCTTAGCACACTGACACAGTGCTCCATTTTAACTCTTGTAGTAACGCTAATATTTTTTTCTTAATCAAATTTGTTAGTGATTAGGATAGTTATTGGGTTTTTCAAGAACCAACTTAAGTCAAATGTTTTTTGGTTTGCTTTTTTATTAATCTCTGCTTTTATCTTTCTGAATTCCTTTTTTTTCCCTTTTTTTTCTAATTCCCTAAATTGAATGCTTATTTGTTTTCAGTCTTCTCATTTTATGATAAATACATTTAGGGCTATATATTTTCCTTTGAATACTTCTTTGTTTCTTTCGCCATAGTTTTCTAATTGTGATTCATCTCTCAATACACTGTAATTTTAGTTTTAGTCTTATTTAATCCAATAGTTGTATAGAAGTACTTTTAGAGTATTTCTAGATGGTTAAGATGTATTTGAAACTCATGTGTATGAATGTGTGATAATTCTGTAGCCTTTCAGTTTCATCATTGTAGTAGGTGATTGTGTCTTAACGTTTTCAACTTTTAGGAACTTTCTTTGAAATTGAAACCATGGTCAGTTTTTATAATATTACAATGAATATTTTAAAAAGTATGTATATCTGGTTTATCAAGCATAAACATTTCTCTGTGTGTGTGCTTATTAAATATAATACCTTTGCAACTCAAATTTTCCACATTGGTTATTTATTTTTGTTTACTGCTTCTGTTGATTTTAAGAGAGAATTATTAAAGTCATCCACGAAGATAGGGCTTTGAGAATTCTTTTTGTACTTTTAGTAGATTTAAAAATAAACACCCTGCTTCCTAGAAATGTAATTTACCTGCAATAAAATGCACAAATTTTAAGTGTAAAGTTAGATGAGTTTTGAAAATGCATCCATTTATGTAATCACCACCCTAATGAAGAGACAGACATTTCCATGATCCCAGAAAGTTCCTTTGTGACCCTTTCAGTCAGTCCTCCATTCAAAGCCCAGTAACCAATAATGATTTCTATTACGGTTGCTCTATTTTAGTTGTCTAGAAATTTCTGTAAATTGAATCATACAGTATATACTCTATTGTGTCTATCTTCTTCTGTTCCACGTGGTGATTTTGACTCTTATCCATGTCGTTGTATCAGTAGTTTATTCATTTTTTATTGCCAAGGAGTATGCCTAGTTTATTGCTTTTTTTGCCTTGATGCATAAAGTTTTTAAATTGCTAGAAAAAAGGCTACTTTAGATTCTGTTCATATCCCCCTGTTGGCAAAAGACATCTGGTCTGTAGTTACATGGGAAAAATATATCCAAGCACCCTGAGTTTTATGCCTGCTTATTAGTTGTCTACACTGATAACAAGTAAGAGAACAAGAGAGAAGACAGATGGTGTGTGGAGCTTTGCTGACTTCCTCAATGGCTCCTTGGCACAGTTTTTCTGGTCTCTGCCTCCTTCTGAGGGCTGGTATGACAGTGTAAATAGAAATACCCCTGACAATTACAATGGCTCTGAAAGAGTGAAGACCAGGAATCCCTGGCCCTTGCTGTGTAAGATACTGATATGAAGATCCTTCATTGAATCTAATCATGGAATTTGCCCTTGTCATCAGTGCACAGCCACAGAGCAACTTGAATTTCATGATGTAATATTTAAAGATTTTAAGTACAGTTAAAGAATGTAAGTAGTCGCTTAAAGGAATATATTATTTAGTTAATTCTCAATGAATTCTCAATGACTTGGAGACAAAGTATTTAGTTTGCTCATTATTGGAGTGTAGCCTTTGGTCATTTTTTTGTTTACCTTAACTATTTTTGTTGTTTTTATTTCTTTAACAATCAACAGAGGAGAATAAGCAGAATTGAAATTCTATCTGCTTTTAGTACTTAATAGAAAAGGTGTGTATGTGAGCGTGTATAGGTGGCAGATGGGGAAAATGGAAACTTTCCTAAAATAAAAACATACCTTCTATGTGGCAGGCACTCTAGCTGTGTAACCTTTAGCGAGTCACTTAATGTATCTGAAACTAGTTCGTTTCTTCATTGACAAAGGGAGGTAAATGCCCGCATACCCATTCATTGACTTCTGAACCTAATTCATACAAATAACAGTTTATGTAAAAGTACTTTCTTATTTTGAAAGTTCTATTGAAATATATACATAAATTTAATTTTTATGTTTATAACTATTTTCTTTTTCTTTAAAGAGAGATATCTGATTTCTAGCCATGGAGGTACAACAGACATGTTTCTATGATATAATATATAGCTTGTTAAAAAGCCAGCCATTACAAAAAATCTAATTATTAAAAAATGTGCTATGGGGCCAGCCTGTGCCCTGGTGGTTAAGACAACTGGATCCCAAGTGGCTGACTGGGCAGTTCAAGTCCTTGGCTGGGCTGTTGAAAAACACACCAGGCACCTGTGCATGCCTAACATCCCCAAAGGAGGGAGAAATGGAGGAGATGGGATTGTGATGTGATTTGATTATGAATCCGGGAGTTTTCTCGCTTTCCTTCTCTCTCTCTCTTTTTCTCTCACCCCCTCTCTCATACATGCCCTCTGGCAAATTAAAAAAAAAGTGCTACCTTAAAGCAATAAATAAATAAATAAATAAAAAGGAAGAAAGAAAGAAAGAAAGAAAAAAAGGTGCTATTTGAGAAGGTTGTTTAAAGGAACTCTTGTAAAAGCAAGGGGCACACGAGAGTCATGATTATCTGGATCCAGGCCTGCATCCTGTGACTAGCTTTTGATCTAGAAGTTCTCTCTTTGTCTTGATTTTCTGATTAAGAAAATGTGGAAAATAATTCCTATTCTGTCATAGGAGTGCTATGATATTATTATTATTCTTTACTAAAGATTTTTTTTTATAACCATTTACCTTAGTTTTTATCCAGACCCAGAGTTCCACAGTATTGAACCTGCTTTAAATTGCATTCACTTAAGGCATGTATTCAATTCCATTTGGGGAAAGGACTGCGATGTTGTTGTCTTCTTTACACGATCTTTGCAAAGTCATTTCTGAACAATTTCAAAGGAATAAAGAGTAGTACGTTTAGGTATACAGCTTACACCATCGTTCCATTAGAAACTAAATGATAGGAGTGAGGCTACAGTGGCATCAGTCATTAGGGGCAGCGCATTATCTACTTAACATCTGCTATTCTTTTTTATTTTTTTCCCTATGGGGGAATAAATCAACGCATCAGCGCATTGTTCATGCTTTGTGTTTAAGCATTTAAAAGTCATTTACTGCATTATTAATATCACTTTATTTCTGTTTCTTTGGCAGCTCCTGAAGTTATCAACGCCCATGAATACAGCCAGCAGTGTGACATTTGGAGCATAGGTGTCATAATGTACACTCTGTAAGTAGCCTGCCAAATGTGCCGTTTAAAATGAGCGAGTGTTCCCTAACAGTAGAACGACACAGATTTTGAACTAAAACTAAACGATATATATATTTTTAAGTGACTTAAAAACCACTTGGGAAGTCATTCTGTAGTCTTATTAGTTGACAGGTACATCACTTAGGTATTTTTCTAATACTATAAATTTATAACTCACAGCTTTGGTTTTCATTGATCTTTAAGTGAAACAACATGCTATGTGATCTGAGCAAAATGAGAAACTCTTCTTAACACCTTCCTGATCCTGTGCTATAAGCTAACAGCTTCTTTGTATTTTCTTACAAGATTACAGGGAGATACTAAGCTCCACATAGAAAGAGCATGTGTGGGAGTTGGTACTAACTAAATAGAGGGTCACTGAGGACCCAGGGAATATTCTGTAGCTCCCAGTTCTTTTTTTTTTTTTTTAAATTCATTTATTTATTCCATGAGAGAGATAGACAGACAGACACAGGGACAGGCACCCCATAAGGATCTTCATGTTCTGGCCTACCCCAGCCCCAGGTAACCAGGACTATACGCATGTCCATGGTCTGCCTGGCATGTCCGGGGAGTCTTTGTGATGTGAACTTGGGACCTTGCCATGTGACTTCAGTATCACGGAGCCGCAGAGCATTGCGTTCCTGCTGCACCACCTCACTGCCTTCAGTTCTCTTAACGCTGCTGAAAACTTACCTTTCTTGCTCTTTTCTCTCACTCTCAAGGTTTAATAAAATCCTGTGTCCTGTTAAATTTTCCCTGTAGCATCCTTAACTATTCTTTGATCTATCTTCACCTGTATCATTTCTCCTTTTCTAGAAGATTACAAAGTCTTCCTGGGTGTTCCCCTGCCGTTGGTCGCCTTCCTCAGTACATCCTCAGAGTGCCGTCACGGTTGCCTTTCCAAGCCACAAATCTGATCATACTACTTTTCTGATTAAACACCTCTGATAATTATTCCTTGCTACAGAAAGATTTCAGAGCATCCTAGCATGGCGTGGCAGAGTAAGTCTTGACTCCAGCATACTTTTTCATTGGGCTGGATGTTCCCACGTACCTCCTGCTGCAGCGACTCTAGGCCACTGTTCCTTACTCAGACACATTGCATTGCATGTGCCTTTTATCCTGTACAAACCTCTCACCTGGGTGGGCCCACTCAAACATTAAAGCCTTCTATTTCCGCAGCGCCTACCTGGCCCCACAGAGTTACTACATTTATTATGCACGTACTTTCCCACACTCCACAGAAGACTTTAAGCAGCATACAAAAGTACATGCAAAATAGTCATGTTTAAAGAAAGTGTATTAAATTAGGACTATTTGATCAGGAAAGTTTGTACATGTGTAACTTTGATAGTCTTAATTGTTCACTTTCATGTATTCTCATAATACTTTATAAAAAGATATAAGGCTATACCCGTAGCCTAGTGGTTAAGGGAGCTTGATCCCACGTGGCCAACTACAATTTAATTCCTGGCCACAGTGGCTTGAAACACACCAGGCACATGTGCATGTGTGGATGGTGGAGAAATGGAGATGAAGGGATTGTTGTGTAATCACACCCCTTTGCTTTCTCCCTCTATTTGTCTGTCTGTCTGTCTGTCTGTCTCTGGGAAGCACATACACCCTCTATTAAAAAATCAATTAAAAATAGATTATATTGGCCCATGGCCTAGTAGTTAAAGGAACCAGATCTTACATGATCAACCATGGTTCAAATCCTGGCCCCAGTGACTTGAGAAACAGGCCAAACACATTCCTGTGCCCAAAATTCCAGCAGGATGGAGAAATGAAAAAGAAGGGATTGTGGTGTGATTATGCCCCATTGGGGCTGCTTTCTCCTCCTCCTCCTCTTTCTCTCTCTATCTCTCTATCTCTCAGGAGTACAAGTGTCCTCTGGTAATTTTTTTTTTTTTTTTGGAGAGGTTTTTGCTGTAGGACACGTGCACATGCCAGAAAGACAGAGAGAGACAGAGAGACAGAAAGCGAGAAATCACCCCCCAAGGGGCGTGGCCACACTGCAGTCCCTTCTTCTCCATTCTCCTCTCAGGATCTTGGGCACGCACGCACATGTGCCCTGCGAGCGTTTAAGCCGCCGGGTCCGGGACTCCAACTGTGGTCGACTACATGGCAGTCCAGCGACATAGCCATTACACTAACTGCTGGTCCCCCCTCTGGCAATTTTTAAAAAGATAGATTATAATATTATACATGTTTATCTGTTTTCCTTGTTCTGAATTCAATATAAGACAAAGATCTTAGGTTATTCATCTTTATCTCCTGGTAGCCTGGTAAAATAGTAGGCACATATTCAGTGCTCAGTAAGTTTGTTAAATTGAATTAAAGTGAATTGTCTAAGAGGTGTTCTGAAAATTTAGGAACCATTGTCCTGCCTCTTGGTGAATATGAACACTCTTATGTTGATGCAACATTAGTTTTATGTTCTATTGAAGATTTCACTATGCACTCACTACCTCTTCCAGATTGCTTCTAAATATTATATCTCAGTAGTCGCATTGTCACAGTTCTGTGAAATGAAATACACAGGCAGTAGAAATAGGATGATGTGACTGTAGCTGTAACTCAGCTGGTCAACACACATCATTGCTTAGGCTGCATAAAGTATAAGTGTATTCACTAAGTTTGTGGTTATTGTTTTGTGCTGATTAGAATCAAAGTACAAAAATCCTCAACCTTCGTCTCTAATTAAAATATGACTGTTTTAAATTAGTCTTTTCCTCTCTCAATACTTTCTAGACAATGTAAGTAAAATATAATATGTATAATCTAATATTACATAATTTACATGGTGTTTCTGCCTTCTTAGTCTGAATTTGAAGAAAGTGAGTGTGTTACATATCTTACAAATCTTCCCTTTTTTAATGATATCATTTTAATTTTTCTGCTTCAGAGCTTGGCTTCATAGCATCATAATAACATCTTTTCTTTACAGTGTACTCTTACTAATAAGTACCTATTCATTAATCTGTCAGAGCCTAGTGGTGTTATAGATAATTTTCCTCACCAAAAGCACAAACATATTACCTTCTCCAAGGGGATTATTTTTTCTTTATCAGTTACCTCTGATTCATTTCTGCCTAATTGGACAATGATAACTTACTTTCTCAAAGCAAAATTAACATAAATAAATATTCTTTATGGTGACTATCTTCTGCTGTTTTGATTCTATGAATGTAACAGAAAATAAGAAAGCTTTGAGAGGCATTTCTCATGTCTTGGATTCTCTTTTCTGGATGTGCAGAAAATTGCTGTCATAAAATTTCATATGCTGTTGATTGACCAACCATTAGATACATTTTTGCGTAAGTAAAATTGCAAAGGATAGAAAAAAGTGGAATTTTAAAAATGTAGCCCTTAAGCTATGGTTGCTTGCGAGGCGGGCAGTGCTGGGGCGCCTAAGACACTGGTGGATGTGCATATCACTAGTTGATAGCAGATGCAATGAGCTGGGATTTAGCTGGTCTGTCCTTGTTATAACAGATAGGAATTGTCCGTAAGGCCATTTTTCTGGCTTTTTTGTTTTCTATGGCTTTTTTTTTTTATTGCCTTTGTAAACTAAACAGTTGCAAGACAAGTAAGATGAGAAATGAGAAAGAGGAGGATAAGAATGAACTGGAAAAATAAAAAGTGTTAAAATAAGGGTTTGTAAAACGATTTGGTCAAAACTGATCTCTTAACAAGAACCTATTGGTAAGTGAAAAACTCTTTAAGCTCCTATTGTCCAGCCTAGTTTGATAAACTACTAGGATGAAAGCATCTTTCTCCCTGAAAAAGTTTGTCATCATCATCATCACTGAAATTTATGCATCAAATTCTGACTTATTCAGAAACTGTTTGAGTCAAATTTTTAGATAACTCAAAGAAAATATATAACTAAAGAAAATCAGTAAAGGGCCAGACAGTGATGTGGTAGTGAAGGCGACTGGATTCCACATGTCCGACTTTGCTGTTTGAGTCTCAGACCTGACTGCTTGAAAAACACACTAGGTACGTATGCATGTGTGCCCAAAAATCCCAAGAGAAGAGATTGGAGCATGGCCATTCCCCCTGAGAGGTGATTTCTCAGTTTCCCTCTCACCCATTCCCTCTCTGTCTACATCTGGCTAGTGCACATGGTCTGTTGCAAAACTAAAATAACCAACCAACCAAAAAAAAAAAAAAAAAAAAAAAGAAAGAAAATTAATAAAAATGTGACTTGGGCTTAGAGATTATTATAATTATATGTAGAATAGACCGCAATTTGGGAAATATAATAGAGTCATACCACTTTAGTCTTTCAAGAATAAAATGCAAAAATATAATCCTGAGATTGAAGAATAGATGTATAGTGTTTCCTCTGTGATGAGTCTAGCTCCAACCTCTGTCTGGCTGTTGCTGGGTAAATATGGCTTGTCTATAGGATTGCCCTCAAATGTGAGTGTTGTCAATGACGATTTGTTAACCAAATACTAACGTTTGTCATGGTACTGAACTGGACTCAACGTTAATTCATGTTCTCATATGTTTAGCCTAGATCACCTACTGATTCAAGCTTCATAGGCTTGCCGTGTTCTCGTAAGAGTTTCTAAAGACACAGTTTCTTATCACAGAATATGAAAACAAGCCCATATTTACTTTAAACACACTGGTTTTACTGATGTTAGCCATTATATTACACTCAGCTTTTGTGCTTTCAGACCAAAGGGTCACATCATCATCTGATTTTCCTTATCTAGACCTTCTTCATTTCGTCAACTATTTTTCAAGAGTGCTAGCCATCTTAATGTTTTTCTTTTTTTTTAGGCTTTGACTCAGACCTATAGAAATTCCCAGGGTTACTCTTGGTTTATTTTTATTATTACTAGTATTTGGCCATGGAAAAAATTCTCACATGGTAATTAGACTCTAATAACTCTCACTAGTCTCTGATAACTCATTGTTTTTTCCCATAGTCCAGTTTGCATTGTGTACCATAACGTATTACTTTACCCTACCCTAAAGTGCATCTCCTCTGTTAGCCGCTACTATTGTGCACTTAAGTTCAGATACCTTCTGGTTTAAATATATATATACCTTTTAACGCCATTTAAATGAATGTTTCCCCACCTGAACGAGCTTCGGGTCATTTGCATGTACAGAGGTTTCAGTGTACACTTCCCCTCCCAGGCCACTTCTCTCAATGTTGGGACCAGAACCTGACACTAATCTTAGAAAACTCCATTACTTCCATTTCCACACCTAGAGAGGTACCAGTCTGTTTTAGTCTGTTCTTTGTTGTTTAATTACTGAATACCACAGATTGGGAAAATTAATCAAGAATAGCAGTGTATTTATTATACAGTTTTAGTAGTTCAAGGTCAAGAGACCACATGTAATGAGGGTCTTCCTGTTTCTGGAGACTCTCTGCAGAGTTCCAAGGTGCGATGCAGGGCATCACATGGCAAAAGGGCAAGACCTGTGTCTGTTGTATCTCACTTGCTCTCCTTGTAAGCCCACCAGGATTCAGTCATGGGAATCTACCTGACGGCTTTGTCTAATCCTAACCACCTCTCAGAGATTCCGCCTTTCAACCCTATAGTCAAATTAAGTTTCTACTCTCTAAATACTTTCACAATCCAACCAAATTTCAACACATGAATTTTGGGGAGATACATTCAAACCATGTGTTCCTCTTTTTTTTAACTTAAATATGAGGCATCATTACTTCCAACTCCTGGGGATACTCAATTTAAAAAAAAAAATTCTTTTATGGTTATCCATAGGGTGTGTGTACTCACAGGGCTAGGGTGTTAGTGAGAAATCAACCCCTAGTGGAGATGGCCATGCCACAATCCCATCTTCTCCATTCTCCTCTCAGGACATGCACACATGCCCGATGTGTTTCTCAAGCTGCCAGGTCCGGGACTTGAGCCACTCCGGGGTCATGTGTAATCTAGCTGCCCTGACCACCACACCACTCATTGGCTCAGGGAAACTTAATTTTTTATAGTCTTATATTGATTTTAAAAATGTTAAACAAAATGGTTGCCTTCATTGTAGATTATGTGGAGAACCACCCTTTTTGGCAAACTCAGAAGAGAAGCTTTTTGAGTTAATAAGAAAGGGAGAACTACATTTTGAAGATCCAGTCTGGAATTCCATAAGTGATTGTGGTAAATATAGAGTCATTATTATTTGCTAAAACAAATATAAGTGATAATAAGGAAGTTGGTCAGTAATTCAAATGTCTGGAATCTCTGTTTAAGTCATTACATTTACTTGTGGAAATAAACATTTGTGAATTGTTTATAGTCAAAACTGCCACAAAAAAATAAAAAGAAAATATGTAAGAAAAATTAAAGATGCTTGCTGATCATCTGTCTAGCTAACTCTTACTGTAGACCATAAACTAGGTAGTCTAGGCAATAAAACTTTTCTCCTTGGGCTTTAAACTTAATTTATTAGACATTTATAGTGAAACTATTGTGTGCCTAGCATCTTTCCTTCATGGTATACATGCCTAACCCTAAATAAATTGGAAAATGTATGATATTAATTATAGTTAAGATAAGTGAGATTTTCAGAATTTTCTCTTACTTGCAGCTAAAAGTGTTTTGAAACAACTTTTGAAAGTAGATCCTGCTCACAGAATCACAGCTAAGGAACTACTAGATAACCAGTGGTTAACAGTAAGTTACAGTACTACTTTTTCTTTCTTTCTGAAATGCTGCTTTGCTCTCATAGTTTTGTATATAGTCTCAAAAGAGCCAATTAGTTTCATCTTCTGTCAAGTTAAAAAAAGGTGCTGCGTCTTGACACATTTCTGACATAGTCATTTTCAGATGGTTACAACTGTTACCATAGTTGTTTATATAACTTTATTGAGTTTCAAATGGCCTTTGCTTTGCTTAGTGTCACGAGGGTATCAAGTCCAGTAGAACAGAGCTGAGAAATGTCCATTATTGTTAAGGCTGTGGAATATTTTAACAGTCCACTTAGCTCAGTGAAGTAAAGCTTCAGAACCACTTGTTTCTCTTTCATCCATTTGGATGTAGGGGATCTTTGGGGACTCAGAAAAGCAAACGGCTCTGTTTTAGTCTATTTTCTGTTACTAATAACAGAAATACCTGCATCTGATTTTAGAGGTCAAAGTACCACATCTAGTAAAGGCCTTCTTGCTAGGGGAGGCTCTGCAGACTTCTGAGGTAGCACAGGCACCACATGGTGTGAGAGAAGAGCTTGTGTGCATTTGTCTCTCTTCTCTCATATCACTCCTTGTCCCTTTATACCCATCAGGATTCAGTCCTGGGCCACCACCTTGATGACCATATCTAATCCTAACTACCTTCCAAAGGATCTACCTATTAATTTCATAATTAGATGTTTCAACCCTCTTAATACAATCTAATAGCCATACATTTTCTTTTTTAAATTATAATTTCCAGTTACATACAATCAATATTCATCTTTGTGGGGTGTGATGTGATTTTTTCAAAGCATGTATACAATATGTTCTATTCAAATAAAAATATACTTATATATATATTGTTCAAGATTGAACATTACATGATGTGATAAACATTTGATAATAGAACTCCTTGTGTTTTTTTTGAAATACATTTTGATTTG
Organism: Tupaia tana; assembly: GCA_026018925.1. Classification (NCBI taxonomy): domain Eukaryota; kingdom Metazoa; phylum Chordata; class Mammalia; order Scandentia; family Tupaiidae; genus Tupaia; species Tupaia tana. The sequence goes on from JAKSZU010000012.1 coordinate 22,846,422, forward strand.
TCCATATTTTTTACTCTGCAATGGTAACACCATTTCAGTCTCTTCCCCTTATTTCCATACATTCTTAGAGCTGTTAAAATTTTTTTCTCCCTTGATTCCCTCATTTAATTTTTGTTATCTACCATTACTCTATTTCTATACTTTTTGAGACCTTCAGTTTCTACCAAAGAGTGTGTACACTTGGTATATGTTAAGTGGGATATACGGTATTTGTCTTTCATAGGCTGGCTTATTTTGCTTATAGTTTTATCTTCCTGATTCAACCACTTTGTGTCAAATGACAGCATTCTGTTGTTCTTCATGGCCAAACAGTATTCCATTGTATATACGTGCCACGTTTTTGTAATCATTCATCAGTGATTGGACATTTAGGTTGATTTCATGACTTAGCTATTATACATAATGCTGCAATAAACCAAATGTACAAATGTCTCTTCCACTGAGCAATTTACCATTTTTTGGTTGTATACCCAATAGTGGGTTGTACAGAGGTTCTATTTTTAGAGTTTCGAGGAACTTCCATACCATATTCCACAGTCGCCATACTAATTCACATTCCCACCAGCAGCACGCAAGCGTCCACTTTTCTCTGTGACGTCATCAACACTTGTTTTTCTTTTTTTTAAACTATAGCCATTCTTACTGGGGTAAACAATACCTTTTTGTGGTTTTTATTTATGATAAGGAATCATAAGGGAAATCCCTTTTTTTATATGCTTTTTAGTCATATGTATGTCTTTCTTTGAGAGCTGTCGGTTTAAATCCATTGCCAACCTTTCTTTTATTGGAGTATTAATTTTTTTTGTGGATAAGCTGTTTTAGTTTCTTGTATATACTGGTCGTCAGTCTCTTATCTGAAGTACAGTTTGGACATTTTTTTTTTCACATTCTGTGGGTTAACTTTGTTGTCTTTATCTGTTGTTCCATATGCTGTGCAGGAGCTTTTAATCTTTTTTTTTTTTTTTTTTTTTTTTTTAGAGTTTTTTTTTTTTTTGCTATAGGGCGCATGCACTCGCCAGACAGACAGAGAGACAGAGAGACAGAAAGCGAGAAATCACCCCCCGGGGGGATGGCCATGCCGCAATCCCTTCTCCTCCATTCTCTCAGGATCTTGGGCACGCACGCACACACGCCCACCGTGAGGTTTTTAAGCCACCGGGTCCGGGACGCGAACCATGGTCGACTACATGGGAGTCCAGCGACATAACCATTATGCCAACTGCTGGTCCCCAGAAGCTTTTAATCTTGATTTAATCCCACCTATCTATTTTTGGTGCAACCAGTTTTCAACATATGAATTTTGGGGATACAAATTCAAATCGTTACAGTTTTTAGACAGAAACCTAGTATGAAATCTTAAGTAACTATTTACTTGCTCTCTGCAGTTAGATTAAATGCCTCAAGCATAGCTGATCTTTGTATCCCTGTGCCCAGAACGTTACCTGGTCACAATAGGAACTTTGGAAGAGGTTGCTATTTATCTATTATTATTTTTTATTTTTTTATGGTAATAAGGATCCTAATTTTTAGCTGGAAGCATTGTTAACCAGTTAAAAGACTTTATTCCTGAGTCCTGTTTGCTAATTATTGTGATAGACAATGAGATGTAAGTGGACATGGATGTAATTTCTGGAAAACGTTTGTAAATGGAGATGATATGACATTCTTCATGACTTTTCTCTTTCCTGGTGAATGAAATACAGATGTGATGGCTAGAGTTTAGCAGCCCTCTTAGACCATAAGATGAAATTAAACCATTAAGGGGGAATTCATAAACTGGGTATGACAGAGCAACAGATACAGGAAACTAGGGCTCACAGCTCTCAGTACTCTCTTGCCAACCCTTGACTACTCGCCCATAGATGTTCTTACATAAGCAGGAAACAAACTTCTGTTATCTTTAAGACACTGTAAAACATGCAGCTAAACCTAATCCCAATTAATACGGTACTCAATAAACAATTGCTAAATAAATGAGTGATTCAGTAAATGAACAGGTCTGCAGATAATCTCAGAAAATGTCTGCGAACTGAGATTGGCGATTAGTAGAGACACATGGGAATATTACTAAGCCATATTCAATTATGAAAAAAAATTTAGATCTATTATTTACTAGACACTGTTAGGTGCTGGTAATACATGATATAATTACATTTGAAATGTTAACTGGCATATGATTATATTCTTAAAAGATTACTAGCCATTGGGTGAAAAATGACTTGGAAATAGGGAATTAGATTTTGAAATAATATCATTGAGACATGAGAGTGGCTTGAATGGAGTGGTAGCAATAGAGATGAAGAAAAACACATAAGAAATGTTTTCTCAAGGTCTAATTGACAGGATTTGGTGAGGGTTTAGGTGAGGAATGAGCATAAGGGAGGAATCAAGGATGACATCTAGATTTTTCTCTCACAACTGGTTGGACAATAGTGTGACATATGAAAAACTGTAAGAGAAATGGATTTTTCCTCCTTGGTAAGTAATAGTGACTCAAGAGTCCTGTATTAGATATGATAATCTTAAATTCCTATATTGCAACCAAGTGGAGATAGCAAATAAATCATTGAAAATAAGCCTAAGACTAGAGAAGTCTGAGCAGAAGATACGTAATTTTTGAGTATCATGACCATCTAGATGTCGTGTAAAGCCACTGGACTAAAGCAGTAAACTGGGGAGAAAATATAGAGAGGCATGGTGCCGTCAACATACCTTTAGACACTGCATTAAGAAGAGACTCGTGTCAGTTTAGGTACCCTCACTATGCATACAGTTTTATAACTCTCCTTTTAAGTCCTCTCATTTTCCTTTGAAACAATTTCTAATAATTTCTTAGACTTTTTTTAAAGGGATTAAAAAAAGACATTTTATTTTTTCTTCAAGAGATAAAAAAAATAGTCTTTATTCAAGAATGGATTATATCTGCCCTCCTATATACAAATGTGTTGATCTCACAAAGGATTCTGTACAATAATTATTTCTGGCCTAACATAATTGTGCAAATGAGTTAGCAGCTAGATCATTGCAAAACTGTACTGAGTAGAATTGTAGTGCAACAAAATAAAAATCTGTAAAACAGATGGTGTGCCTTAGAAAGTCATCTCTTTTCAGCATCACACGACAGTCGGGTTTGGCCATTTAATTATTTGCTTTCTAATTAGTACAACTTTATTTCTAGCTTTGGTCATTTTTCCAGAAGTCTCCATTTTTGAGCCTCTGTAACATTTGTTTCTAGGAAGCCCTTGCCAAATGGATAGAGAAGTGGCAGATATTGTGTGCTATACCAGGCTATCCTAAGGAGTTCAGTGTATGAAATTTAGAATACTGGCATTTTACAAACTTCTGAAAGGCAAGAACTCTTTTCTTCTTAACCACTTGAAGTCTTACTTCTCATAATTTCTGTCCTCTGTTTGAAACAACTGAAAGGAGACATGATGATTCTCTCAGCACCTTACTGCTTTATAATCAGCTCTTATCTTTTGCGGTATCTAACACGGTAACATTTTTTTCAAAGAGATTTATTGGATAAAAAGCTCCACGGTTTAGCCTATATACTATGCATTTTGAAGCATGATAGGTAACTGAAAGTATTCTGAGAAAAATAATTATTATTTGTTAATGTACATTTAATTGATAGAATTTCATACAAACACATACTATTATCCTGATTTCAAAAGTCAAAGGTTAGAAGTCAGGGAAAACAGCGAAGGAAGGACTTTCCTCAGAAGGAAGAGTCTGATGAGGATCATCCTATGGACAGGAAATGCCAATTATTGTACCTATTTCTCCCCCCCGCCCCCTTACTGTCAACCATGGCTCAGGAGATAATTGCTTCTTACTAGATAATTGCAGTGGCCTCTTGGTATTCATTCAAGCCCCTGAAGACAACTAACACCAAGAATTTGCATTTTAAACAAATTTTCCAGGTATTTCTTATGCCCATTTATCTTTAAAAATCACTGCTATAAATTAAGTCAGTCATTTTTCTTCTATGACTTGTTAAAAGATAGTTTCCAATTTGAGGCCTTGTTGATATTATTTCATACCTGAAGTAATTATAGTAATTTCAGCACATTTTTCACATGTATCTACTATGTGCCAGGCCCTGTGCTAGTTAGTGAAATGTGAAGACAGCCCAAGTGAGTTGGTGTGAAGGTAGCATGGTGCCCTGCAGTTCTGTAGGTCATTCAGAAGATGGGGCTTCACTTCTTGGGTCATTGACTTGTACATGTCACACACATGCACATGTGCCCGTGATCCTGGCCCTGAAAAGCTAGGGGAAAGAGTGCTGCGTAAGATCCTATAAAAAGTGCTTCTCTCTTTTTCTCCTTCTTTTTGCCTTGTGCATGCACACGTGTACACACTAATGGAAAAAAAAAAAAGAGAAAGAAAAAGAGAGAGGAAGGGAGGCAGGCAAGCTGGGGATAGGATTACAGTGTGAGACCCTGTTAAGGATACTTTTCTCTCTCTCAGTAAACAAAGAAGAAGACATGTAAGGCATGGTCTCTGACTTAAGAAACTTAGACTGTCTTAGAAAACAAGCTATGTGTCAGATACAATGTAAGGAATAAAATAAGTGATTTAAGGAATTGCCCAATGACCAGAGGTACAGAGCAAGCAAGTGTGAAATCAGGAAATTCAATTTTATTGGTAGATAAGCTGCTTTTAAGGAAAAAAGTGGGAAATAAGACTGGAAAGGAAAAAAAAACTGGGAGACTAAAGCAGAAAACTGTGAGGTAACTTGAATCACAGGTTAGAGTTTTACGTTCATCCTGTAAGTAATGAACACTTGTATGCTCTTTGAAATGAAAGAAAGTATTGTTACAGTGCATCAGTCTTGCAAGGTAGCTTATTTTAAATGGGACAACAGTCATTTAAATGTGTACATTGATTGTAATAAGTATCTTGATTTTAATCTATCTGGGACCATAAGGGTACACAGACGAACCAAACACAGCCCCTCCCCTTGAGTAGTTTATCACAAGGTACAAAGTATAAGTCTGTACCTTTGTTTTATATTCACACTTTGCAGAGACATTTAGAGTCAAGTTGTAAGATCTGATTTTAGAAAAGTCTCTCCTAATGTTCGAATAGGGCCCATGTTCTATTTACAAGTTGTTATTCAGGTTTTGGTCATTAGGTTTTGACATTTAACCTTAACATATACACTCTATGTAAGAGGATGGAAATTTTCTGATGCCCAGCTAATTGTACTTCAGTGTATTTTTATCCTAAATATGTAAAGTCTCTTACCTTTATTTTACTACATATAGTTATTCTTAAATTCTGAATTATCTTATGAATATGCTGTTGTGTCCCTGTGTAATGAAGCTGCGTATCAAAATTTTGTTAGGAAAAAAAGCTCACGAGGAGCCAGACAGTGGCACAGCAGTAACGCACCTGTACCCACATGGGAAGGTCCCAGGTTTGCATCCTGGGCCCCCCTGTACATACTTGGCTTGCACAGACATACCTGTGATTGAGGCTGGCGGGGTGGACTATAGCAAAAAGATCCTGGTAGGGATCTCTCTCTCTTTTTCTTATGGAAGAATAAATTAATTTTAGATACAAAGCTTATGAGCCAGGACTCTTGGGAATTTATTCAGTATTAAATTCTTGATATATATTCAATAATTCAACAGGTCTTTACTAAGTAACTGCTGTGTGCTCACACAGAGAACATAGGGTAAGTCTGGCCGAGTCCCTCTGCACAGGTTGCCCACAGCTTAGTAAAGTGTTGTTTTTTTTTTTTTTTTTTTTTTTTTTTTGGAGAGGTTTTTCGCTATAGGGCGCGTGCGCTCACCAGACAGACAGAGAGAGACATAGAGACAGAAAGCGAGAAATCACCCCCCAGGGGGGATGGTCACGCCGCAATCTCTTCTCCTCCATTCTCCTCTCGGGATCTTGGGCACGCACGCACACGCACCCGGCGTGAGTTGTAAGCCACCGGGTCCGAGACGCGAACCGCGGTCGACTACGTGGGAGTCCAGCGACATAGCCATTACGCTAACTGCTGGTTCCCAGTAAAGTGTTTAAAACCAAAAAAGGCACAGGATAGTAATTCCACAAGGATTTAAATGTAATAGCAATACTACTAAATTTCTAAGAAGAGAGCTACTATTCACCCTACTTAGGGAATTACAAAAAGTACCTAAAGGTGGAGGTACTATGTGATCTGTCTCTAAAAGAATGAATGATAATAAGATTTAATGTTGGACTCATGATAAGAAGAGGAATTTTAGGGACCGGCAGATGGTGTAATGGCTATGTCACTGGACTCCCATGTAGTCGACTGTGGTTCGAATCCTGGACCCGGTGGCTTAAATTCATGCCGGAAGTGTGCGTGTGTGTGTGTGCCCAAGATCCTGAGAAGAGAATGGTGGAAAAGGGATTGCAGCATGGCCATCCCCCCTAGGGGATGATTTCTCACTTTCTGTCTCTCTGTCTCTCTCTGTCTTTACGGCAAGCACACATGCCCTATAGCAAAAACCTCTCCAAAAAAAAGAAAAGAAAATTTTAGACAGAAATAACTTCACAAACACAGAGGCAGAAACAATATAAAGTATGCTCAGAGAATAGTTAGTAGTTTTTCTTTTTCTGGAACCATGGAAGACTTTTAGAGGAGTAGTGTTAGATCAAGCTGAAAGGCAAGTTAGAGCGGTCATGTTGTAGGCCTTGACTAAGACTTGAAAGCCGACTCATTTGGCAATGGGTTACTGTGGAAAGGCACTGAGGCACAGCTCTGCTTCTGTGAGTTTCCTTTCTTGTCTCTCCAACCCTGGTAGGATGATGTGGGTATATGTGGATGGAGTCTGTGGGGCAGAGGTACTAGCTAGATTCTGAGGGATGAACTCCTCTTGTAATGGAATATTCTGCCTAGGATAGTTCGAAGGTGGAAAAGCCTAGGAATAAATTAGAGTCGAAGGTCTAGAGGAAGCTGTATACACTGCCTTGGCTAAGGGGTAGAAGCACGATCTTAATTAGGAGATGAACCAAGAGTCGAGAGCTAAATGGAAATAGGATGGGCAGTAGAGCAGACTGGGGACCAGTAGCAAGTGTCTGAGACTCTTCAAAGGTCAACTCAGTCAGTTAGTGGGTTGGTGGATGTATTGCTGACCTGGACATGGAGAACTCCAGAAAGGGTTATCTGGTAGCAAAATGTAGTATGGTTTACATGGTGGTAAGTCAGTTAAACTGAAGGAAGACTGAAGTGAGATAATGAAAAATGGGTCTGGGGCACTGAACCAAGTAGAAGTTAGTCAAGAGAATAAGAATATTCAAAACTGTTTTTCAGGTTGACAGGAAAATGCTGTAGGACAAAACAAAGTGTAGAATCACTAGTTTTGTTGATTGGAAAAAGAATGAGATATTTCTTGGAGCAGTCTATAAAAGTCTATTCAAACTTTTATGATTGAGTTCTTTCTTTATTTTTGAGTTTTTTTAAAAAAAATTTTTTTATTTTTTTTATTGCTATAGGACATGTGTGCTCGCCAGAGAGACAGAAAGCAAGAAATCACCCCTCGGGGGAGATGGCCACACCGCAACAATGCCTTCTCCATTCTCCTCTCGGGATCTTGGGCATGCACGCACACCTGTCCTGTATAGTTTAAGCCACCAGGTCTGGGACTCAAACCACGGTCGACTACATGGGAGTCCAGCGACATAGCCATTACGCCAATTGCTAGTCCCATGATTGAATTATTTCTAAAAGTATTTTGAAATGTAGTGAATCTTCTCATATATTTTTAGGTTGAACTTCAAATTTTTTTCATTATGAATGTGTTTAATTGCAAAAGATAAAATTTTTCACATATTATAAGTGCTTATAGTTGAAAATAACATTAGTACTAGTTTTTTTTTACCTGCATAGACATGTATCTTATCTATTTAAAAATTTTATGAATAAGTTCTTTAACAGAAACTTTACTCATTCTTCTTTCTCTCTCTTTTTTTTAAAAGTTTTTGCCACAGGACACATGCACTCACTGGAGACAGAGAGAGAGAGAAAGAGAGAGAGAGGAAGAAATAAGCCCCCAGAGGGTACGGCCAAGTCACAACCCCATCTCCAGTCTCCTCTTGGGATTTTGGGTGTGCATGTACATGCATGTGCCCAGCATGATTTTCTTTTTTTTTTAAATTAATTAATTTATTTTACATACTTTCACTGAACATCACCACAGTGTACCAAATGGGATTTTCCAGCCAGAAGACACTGTAAAGTGACTTAATCATACATGTTATCGTCAACAAATACTTTTTCATTTCTCAAAAAATATATATATTATATATGTTAAATATATATTACATATTTAATATAAATATAGGGTATATTAAAATTATATATTTAATATATATTAAATATATATATACTAAAACATGTATTTTTCCCCCTATTTCTCACCCTCTGCCATTTCCTATCCTTCTCTCACCCTGTCTCCGGTATCTACAGTTGCTTTTCATTCCTTTATTCTTTTTTTTTTCTTTTCTTTTTTTTTTTTTTTGGAGAGGTTTTTCGCTATAGGGCGCGTGTGCTCGCCAGACAGAGAGAGACATAGAGACAGAAAGCGAGAAATCACCCCCCAGGGGGGATGGTCACGCCGCAATCCCTTCTCCTCCATTCTCCTCTCGGGATCTTGGGCACGCACGCACACGCGCCCGGCGTGAGTTGTAAGCCACCGGGTCCAAGACGCGAACCGCGGTCGACTACGTGGGAGTCCAGCGACATAGCCATTACGCTAACTGCTGGTTCCCTCATTCCTTTATTCTTGACCACATTGTATTGATTCACAAAATATCTTAATTAATCTAATTACTTTCAATAATAAGTTCAGCTGACATATACATGTCTGTGAATAAAAGTTATCTTTAGGCATGAAATTCTGTGGGTAGAATGAATGTACTATAAAATAGCACATAGCTGAGGATATATAGCTTACTGTGGTTACTAAGTAGGTATTTTTAAATACATTTTTTAATTTTAATAAAGGCAGTTTTAGCTTTATTAAATCAAAATTTTAAAAATGTTAAGAGAAATGTGCTTAATATTTAAAGCCAGGAAACAGGTTAGGATTCTGTCCGAGTAGTAGGTACATGGACCTATCCACAACTTGAGAGAAGACAAAACTTCTTAACACTAGAAAACAAAGCATAGAAGATCAGTAATATTTTAGTCAAAACTCATAAAATTCCATTTCACCAGTTCAAACTCATGTCTTCTTTTGTGGTTTGACCTTTCCATTTAACTTCTGGAAGATAATGTTCAACTCTGAACTTGTCCCTACCATTAAGCTGGACATTTTCTTAGCTGTTTTAGAACTCTTATGTCTGTGTGTCTGACTTTAGTTTTCTTGGGATAGTACTCCCTTCAGAACTTCTTGGAGAGCTGATCTGGTGTTGGCAAATTCTTTCAGGTTTTGTTTATCTGAGAATGGTCTTGTCTTCTCTTCCCATGTGAAGGATAATCTTGCCGGATATAGTATTCTTGGTTGAAATTGTTTTTCATTCAACAGTTTAAATTTATTTTCCCATTCTTTGCTTGCTCGCATTGTTTCCAATGAGAAGTCCACTGTTAGCCTGATGGGATATCCTTTGTAGGTAACTTGACATTTTACTCTTGCCAGTCTGAGTATCTTGTCTTTGTCTGTGGTTTTGGTCATTCTGGCTATAATGTGTCTTGGGGAAGATCTTCTTGGGTTGATCCTATTTGGAGTCCCTTGTATTTCTTGGATCTGGATCTTCGAATGCCTCTCTAGGTTTGGGAAGTTTTCTTCCAGGATTTCATGAGATAGATTGTCAATGCCCTTATTAGTCTCTTCACCTTCTGGGATACTGATTATCTGGATGTTTGGACATTTAATGGTATCTGTTCTTTCTTGTATATTATTCTCATTTTTTGGACTATTTTCTCAGTCTTCATGGTGGATTTTACTAGTACACCGATCCTGTCTTCTACATCTGAGATTCGATTTTCTGTATGAGCTAGTCTGCTTTTAATACTTTCAAAGGAGATTTTGACTTCCTGTATTATAGCCTTCATCTCCAGCAGTTCCATTTGATTCTTTTTATAGTGTGTATTTCCTCTTTCAGCTCTCACAAGAACTTCCTCACCTCCTGGAACTCATTGGCTTTTTTCTTCTGGTGTTCATTGTCTCCCTTCTCTTCCATCTCTGTTAGCTTTGTCACTATGAATACTCTAAATTCTTTATCAGACGTTTCCATGAGTTCCATTGTACTATCTGTGAGTGAAGAGGAGTTATTCTTTTCCCTTGGGGGAGAGGTATTTTATTAGTTTCACATATTTCTTGTCCCCCTGTGGTGATTTCTAGTCACCTGATGGGTTAATAATTTCTTCCTAATTTCTGGAAGATCATTCTGAGCAATCAGAGGAGCACAAGAGGAGGTGGTCTGCAAACTCTTTGGTGTTGCATTTTTCTCCCTTTGTGCCGCAGATTCAGTGGGAGTTGAGGAATATGAGGACCCAAATAGTATTTGGATTTTGGCAACTTTTCACTTAGACTTGTCTAGATACTCAGTGGGTGGAGGTCGAGCAGCAAAGTGATGAAGTAAAAGAAAAAAAAGATAAGAAAATAGAGAAAGAGAAAGAGAAAAACAGAAAAAGCAAGTAAACAAACAAAAGAATTATTTATTTGTTAATTTTAAAAAACAGAAAGTAAAAAAAATTACTAGATCTCAGCTCTCGTGGCCGACTCAGTCTTCTCCTGGCCTGCCCTCTCTGTTTGCCTAGGTGGGAGGGGGGAAGGGGAGGAAATTATTACCAAAATAAAGGAGGATTTCAGTGCTAAGAAAAAACTTCACCTTAAAAATTTTTAAAATGGAAAGACAGAGACAGAGAGACAGAGAGAGACAGAGAGAAGGATTCAGGGGCTCTACCAGGGTAAATTCTCAGTAGAACATCTTCATTGCCTTATCTCTGAAATCACTAGATCTCAGCTCTCATGGCAGACTCAGTCTTCTCCCAGCATAATTTTCAAGCCACGGGTCTGGGACTCAATCTGTGGTCAACCATGTGGGAGTCCAGTACTTTGACCACCATGCCACCTACTGGCCCCTCATTCTTCTCTTTAAATGTGTATTTTTATCCTATTTCTGCAGAATTCAATCCTAATATAGCATATACTTTTGCTTGATAGAGTTTTGTTCATCAACCTATCATTTGTATCATTTTGCAAAAAAAAAAGGTCAAAATTTAAGTTTGTGTTTTATTTCCTGTGCCCTATGATTCTATATGTCTAAAATTATTAAAGAACGATTTATCATTATGACTATATTAGTACATAATTGATCAAGAGAATGTAATTATAACTTTCTATAATTATTAAACATAACAAGTAAAATTATATTCAAATTGTGTCTCTTTAATGGGTAGAAAGGGCTGCTTTCCCTCCCAGTTAGTCTAGCCATCCATGATTGAGTAGTATTTATTGTTAGGATGAGAGTGTTTGGCATCAAATATGTTGTTTTTGTTTTATAGATATAGGCACTGAGAACCTTAAATAAATAGATAGGAATGGAAGTTCTGACATAGCAGTCACTTAGCTCTTTAAAGCTTTTGAGTTTATATGTCAAAACTACATAGTAGAAGGTTAGCTGGAGCAAGCTCTAGTTCCTGCCAAGATACTATTAGGATGGTGCAAAAGCAATTGTGGTTTTAGATTGTGAATTTTAAATCGTTATAACAAGGCTCAGACATATCTCTATTAATCAAAATAGGAACCATTACAATCAATGCATTTTTGCCAATGAAAAATAAGTTTGTTTATTCCCATAGCATAGCATAAAAACCCATGCTTTGGGGTTCGACACACTCTTGGAAAGCATCTTCTGCATCCTGCTGATCGCTGAAGCATTTGCCCTGCAAAAAGTCATCGAGATGCTTGAAGAAGGGGTAGTCAGTTGGCAAAAGGTCAGGTTACTATGGCGGATGAGGCAAAACTTTGTAATCCAATTACAATCCTATGAGAAATGGTTCATGATTGTAGAATAAAAGAAGACGCACTTCAAAATGAAATTTTTTTTGATTTTCGGTCAGCTCATGAGGCACTCACTGAGCTTTTTTATATTTCTGATTTGCATTAAATGCCAAGTGACCATAGAATGCTCAAAGCTGAGTTCTTCTGCAGCTTCTTGTATTGTAAGAGGATCAGCTTCAAAGATTGCTCTCCTTTGGTCATTGTCAGCTTTTGATGGCCAGTCACTATGCTCCTCCTCTTAAAAGCTCTTGTGTCCTTTGTGAAACTTTTGAACCACCACTGCACTGTGTGTTTGTTAGCAGTTCCTGGGCCAATGCAGTGTTGATGTTGAGTTGTCTCTTTATGACCCATTTTGAACTCGAATAAGAAAATTACTCACATTTTGCTTTTTTTCTAAACATGATTTCTGTAGTCTAAAATACATATAAAATAAACAGCAAGTAATAAGTCATTAGCAAAAAAGGCAAGAAATGTACATTAAAATAATGTATAACACAACCACACTGATTTAAGAATGTATCCATTACCAAACAGCAAATTTCAACCATGCAAAACTGCACTTACTTCGCACCAACCTAATATACGTTAGCACACACTCCTGCATCTTCTCTGAAGATTAATCTTGGAGAAACTTGAATGAGAAACTTCATGATATCAGGACTTATAGACGAGTGTGAGAAACCTCTGGGAAGATAACAGAATATCTTGAACTGGTGTATGTGGTGGGTTAAGCTGCAGCCAATGCAGGGAGTTAAAATAGACAAAAACAACCCAGTTTCCCCTTTTGCTTCTCTTCATTTGCATTGGGACATTAATGCCTTCCACCTCTCAGGGGTCCAAAGTAATAAAATCAGAGTAACATTGAAGCCCTGTTTGAATGAAAAGCTAAGGAAATTGATGGGAACTGACTAGTTTAAGCCTTGACTTCTTACCTCCTGGCCTCCAAACCCTGCAACTATTGGGTTACACTTTTAGGAATGTCTCCTTCTGACGTTGTTCCTCTTTGGAGGAGGAGGTTGATAAGGGTAAAACTCTGACTGAGGAGTGTTTGGTAAGGCAGGTTTTGGTCCCTAGGCATCTTCCTCTTCCCTCTTGAGCTCCTAGGGGCTGTGGAATAGATAGTTCTCCTGAGGAGCTGGTACTTCCTGGGAAGTAAAAGCTCTCAGACCAAGTTTCAAGTACCATAAAAGAAGAGAGTCTAGAGTAGGCAGTCCAAGAATTTAAAATCAACAAAATGATCTTACTAAAAGAGATAAGGGAAGATGTTAATACTATAAAGCAAGGATTTGAGATGATAAAACAGAGCCAAGTAGAACCATTTAGGTTCTAAAATAGAAGACTTGGCCTATAAAACACAGTTACATTGGATAAATAGTAAAATGGGTATAGTCAAAGAATGAATGAAAAACACTGGATGATCAGGCTGATCCTTTAGCCTAGTGATTAATGGAATCAAATCCCACATGGCTGTCCACAGGTCAAATCCAAACCCTGGCAACTTGAAAAACATACTGGACACGTGTGTGCGTGCCCCAGATCCCGACGAGAGGGAGAAATAGAGAAGTGATTGCAGCATGAGCATGCCTATCCTTTGTCTCTCTGTCCATCTCTAGCAAGCACATGTGCCTACTGACAACTGGAAACAACAACAAACTAGATGACTAGATTTTTTAGAGAGATTTTTGCTATAGGGTGTGTGCGCTTGCCGGAGAGACAGAGACAGAAAGTGAGAAACCATACCCCCTCCCGGGGTGGGAGAGGGCCATGCTGAAATCCCTTCTCCATTCTGGAGATCTTGGGCACATATGCATATGTGCCTGGCATGAGTTTTAAGCCACCAGGTCCAGGATCGAACCACAGTAGATTACATGGAAGTACAGTGACATACCCATTAAGCCATCTGCTGGTCCCAGATGACTAGATTTTATAAAATTTTATATAGACAAAATCAGGAAAAAACAAACAAATCGAATATATAAAAGAAAAGTTAGAATATATGGGGTTAAGAGTAAAAGTGAGGGACCAGCAGTTAACATAATGGCTATGTCGCTGAACTCCCACGTAGTCGACCGCAGTTCGCGTCCCGGACCCAGTGGCTTAAAACCCATGCCGGGCGCGTGTGCATGCGTGCCCAAGATCCCGAGAGGAGAATGGAGGAGAAGGGATTGCGGTATAGCCATCCCCCCTGGGGGGGTGATTTCTCGCTTTCTGTCTCTCTGTCTCTGTCTATCTGGTGAGCGCACGCGCCCTATAGCAAAAACCTCTCCAAAAAAAAAAAAAAAAAAAAAAAAAAGAAGAGTAAAAGTGACAAAATCCTTATAATAGGAAAAATAAAAAGGAGAAGAGGACATCTTTTCAGAAAAACTGGAGGTCAATTCGTCAGAATTAAGGAAAGAAGAAAGTCCTCAGCTTTAAACAGATAATAGACTACCAAATAGGATATACAAGAAAAAACTGACAAACATAATGAAATGTAAGAACATCAAAAATAGGACATTCTAAAAACTCTCAGAGAGAAAGAGCAAATTATATTGGAAAAGAAGTGGAGACACATTGATGTCCCACTTCTCAGCAGAAACATCGGATTCAACAATGTTTTAAATGTATTCAAGGAAAAAGAACTTTAAACTTAAAATTTTATATTTATCCAAATGGTCATTCATATTAAATGGAATGAGAAAAACATTTTCAAATACACAAGACGGTTTGCCACAGATACCTGCACCTAAATCACTTGGTGGAAATACTTAAGTAGGAGAAAAAAAACAAATCCAGGAGACGATCGGAGAGGAATGTGTAGCAGGAGTCTTCAAATATCTTGGTAAAGTCTATTGGGATCTTAAAACAGACAAGACCAGAGAAGGGAAGTAGAAAGTGTATTCATAATAATCCAGGATGAAAGTTTGAGATAATGTCTGCATGATGAGCATCTGGAAGGGAGCCAGACCACGAGTATATGAAAAGGTGCTAAAAGAGAGGATGTAGACGTCAGGTTTTGTAGTAGGAAAGAACTGAAAAAGAAACATGCAGAGCATTGGACAGATTGAAATAATAAACTTAGGTGGTAGATGCAAATCCAAATATAACAATAATTACAGTAAACAGGTTAAAACTACCTGTTTAAAGATATATCGTTGGGGGACCAGCAGATGGCATAATGGTTACATTGCTGAACTCCCACATAGTCAACTGCAGTTTGAGTCCTGGACCTGGTGGCTTAAAACTCACGCCAGGCACATGTGTGTGCTTGCCCAAAATCCCAAGAGGAGCATGGAGGAGAAGGGATTGCAGCGTGGCCATCCTCCCTGAGGGGTGATTTCTTGCTTTCTGTTTCTCTTTCTGACAAGCGCATGTGCCCTATAACAAAAATGTCTCTCTAAGAAAAAAAAAAGACATATTGTTGGGCCCAACAGGTGGCATAGTAGTTAAAGTGCTGGACTCCCACATGGCCAACAGAGGTTTGAGTCCCAGACCTGGTGGCTTGAAGGTCACGTCCGGCATGTGTGCTCAAAATCCCAGGAAGAGCATGGAAGAGAAGAGACTGTGGTGTAGTCATCCCCCAGGGGGTGATTTCTCACTTCCCCTCTCACTGTGTCTCTCCAGCGAGTGTATGTACCCTATGGCAAAAATCCTAAAAGAAAAAATAAAAAAGATACATTGTCAAACTGGATTTTTAAAAACTATTTACAAGGAGCACATCTAAAGCATAAAGACATGGAAATAGTAAAGACAAAGAATGGAAAAGGACATATTAGGCAAACACTAACCAAAAAAGCCTATGTAACTAAATTAATATACCTGAATAAAAATAAATCATCATTAAGAGATTAAGAAGATCACTTTATAATACTGAGGTTCAATTAAAAATATTTCATATACAATAATTTTAAACATGTATGCAGCTACTGAAATAACTTCACAAAGATGTATCAAAGATTGACAAAATTACATGGAAAAATTGACAGATTTACCATTAAAGTGGGAGATTTTAGTGCACGTCTGTCATTTTTTTGATAAGTGAAGCAAAAAGACGAGGATATATATGATATTAACACAATTATTAATAAGGTTATCCTAGTGGACACATGCACAATTCAGCACCCAAAACAATTACAGAATAAACATTTTCTCAAGTACATAGGGAACATTTATGAAACTTGATCATATACCATACCAGGAAGCAAATAAGCCTCAACAAATTTAATGCAAATTTTGTTCTTTAATAACACACAATGAAGATAAAAGTCAATAAATAGCAATAAGATTAAATGTTTGTATATATTTGGTAATTAAGTCACATGCTTCTAAATAACTTATGGGTTAAAGAATAAAGCCTAATGAGAAAAAAAGTTTGAATCCCTAGAAACAAATAATTATAAAAATACAACATATCTGGACCAGCAGATGGCATAATGGTTATGTTGCTGGACTCTCACGTAGTTGACTATGGTTCAAGTCCTGGACCTGGTGGCTTAAAACTCATGCCGGGTGCATGTGTGCATGCATGCCCAAAATCTCAAGAGGAGAATGGAGGAGAAAGGATTACAGTGTAGCCATCTCCCCAGGGGATGATTTCTTGCTTTCTGTCTCTCTGCTATGCACACATGCCCTATAGCAAAAATCTCTCTTTAGAAAACAAATAAATAAAAATAAAAATGAAAAATATCAAAACTTGTGGGATGTAGCAAAAGTGTGATTGAACAGAAATTTAATATTTACCTTAGAAAAGAGAAAGGGCTGAAAATTAAAGAGGTACATCTCTTAGTTCAAATTTTGGGAAAGAACCCTAATAGAATAAGCCCAAGTATTGAAGTAGGAAAGCTAAAACTAAGCGTGAAAATTAACTAGAATGCAAGGGAAGAAAAAAGACCTACATAATACATAAATCTTTGGCAAAATTAATAAGAAAAAATAGAGACAATAAAAATAATATTACTGGTGGAAAAAGGAATATAACATAAGGCAGAGATTCAGAGGGTAAAGATGAAAAAGACAGTCCTTCCAATAGCTATATACTAATAAATCTGAAAACTTAGCAATGGACTAAATTTCTTTTCCTAGAAGATAATTCCTTCTAGAAAAATTGTAGTTTAACAAAACTTTCTTTAGAGTAAATAGAACTCTTGATTCTTAAAGCAATTGAAGCAATACTTTAAAGTTTCACAAGAAAAACACCAGGACCAGATGATTTTGTGGATGAGTTCTACCAAACTTTCATCTTCAACTAATAATTCGCCTCTCACACTTCAAAAAAAATTAATTTTTAAAATTTATTCTAAGAGGTAGTGCATATACTATACTCAACCAAACCAAGACATTTTGAGAAAGGGAAATTATTTCCCTTCCTAATATGGATATAAAACCTTGAACAAAACATTAGCAAATCAGACTCAACTGTGCATATAAACAGATCATGACCAAGTTGGGTTTTCCTCAATAACACAATGATGGTTTAATTTTAGATTTAAAAAAAAAATCTATGAGTACAAACATCACAATATATAATATAATATTTATTTATTTATTTTCATTTTATTTTCTTTTATATATTCACTCACATTATTATTTGGCTTACAAAATGGATATTTCAACAGAAGAAAGAGCATGTGATTTTTTTCAAGGAAAGCACTTCCAGCAGATATTATTTGGAACAGGAAATTTCAGAAGCATTTCTTTTAAAATAAAAAATAGTGAGACCAGTAGATGGTGTAGTAGTTATGTCGCTAGACTCTCACGTAGTTGACCGTAGTTCGAGTTCTGGGCCCGGCAGCTTAAAACTCACACCATGCGCATGTGCATGCGTGTCCAAAATCCCAAGAGGAGAATGGAAGAGGAGGGATTGTGGCCATCCCACCTGGGGAATGATTTCTTGCTTTCTCTCTCTCTCTCTCTCTCTGCGTCTATGGTGAACACACGCATCCTATAGTAAAAATCTCTCTAAAATAATAATAATAAAGAATAGCAAATAAATAAAAAATAGTCACCACCTAGCTGCTGTATTGCAGGTAGAAGGGTGTCACTGTGGGAGACTGAGGCCATACAAGGTCCAGGATCAGATCACAGATCAACCAACTGAATAGTCGAGGCAGCAGGGCACAACTGAGTCCTAGCTAACTGGAAGGCAAGGGCATTGAGTCGCAGTAGCGAGACCTTGTCAAAAATACCTCACTCTCTCTCTTACTCTCTTTCACTTCATCATTATCACCTTCTTCCCCTCCTCTCCGTCCTGTCCTTACCCTCTTTTCATCTCTCTTTGTCTCTTATAAAAGAAAGTAAAGAATAGTCAAAGAAGCTAGCTTTCATTATTTTTTCCTAACATTATTGATTTCAGTCAATTTAAGAAAAAGAAAGGTGTGAGAATTAGAAAGCAGATAAAAAACATTTATAGTAATTTACAAATAAATTATTAGAAATAATAGGATAACTGAAAAAGATAACTGGATTTAAGGTTAGTATATAAAAGTCTATTTTGTTTCTATGGTGGTTAAGGTGCTGGATTCCTGTGTGGCCAACTGTGATTCGGGTCCAAGACTGGACAGCTTAAAAATCACACTGGGTGCTGTGCCCAAAATCTAGAGAGGGGCATAGAGAAGGGATTGCAGCATGGCCATCCCCACAGGGCATGACTTCTCACATTCCCTCTCTGTCTCCCTCCAGCAAGCACACATACCCTGTGGGGAAAAAACAAACAAACAGACAAAAACTAAATAAATAAACTCCAAAGGAATCAAGAACTTACATTAAAAGCCATGATTTTGAAGCTATGTGGAAATTTATAGTGGAAAATGTAGGTTAATATCATCTGGACCTTGGGGTGTATAGGAAAGGATTTCATAAGCAAGATAGCAGTGGCACTAACCTAAAAGAAATGTTGATTAACTTGACTAAATTAATCTTAAGAATTTCAGTTCATAAAACAATACCTTAGGGAAAAGTAATAGCTATGAACAGGGAGAAGGCTTTCATAACACAAATAACCAACAGAGGATTGATATGAAATTTAGATAGCTTACAAATTAATGACAAGAGGACAAACACAGCCTAGTACAAAATGGACAAAGATAGTATCAGATTTCATAAAAGAGGACACACATTTGGCTGATAAATAGGCAATGAAGTATTCAGTCCCTTCAGTGTTCAGGAAAATACAAATCAAGACCTCAATGAAGTGTGAGCCAAAAATGAAGAAGTCTGACAATCCCAGGAGTTGAAAAAGATGTGAATAGTTAACTTTTTAACCATTACTGGTAAGAGTATTAAGTGGTACAACTACTTTGAGAAAAGAGCCTGGCATTGTCTTGTAACAGTAACAATTTGCCTACTCTACAACCAGGGAATTTCACTTATGATAATGTAGCTAAGGAACTCTTGCCCATATCTATAAGAAGACAAATACAATAATGTTTATAGGAGTGTGTAAAGGAACAAACACTCAGAATCAATCTACATGCTCTTTGATTGGAGAATGAATAAATTGTGATGTAGTTTTTGTTTATTTCTTGGTAGAGGTTTTTGCCTTAGGACCCACGTGCTCACCAGAGAGCGAGAGAGACAAAGACAGTGAGAGGGAAAGTGAGAAATAATCCCTCTGGGGTGGAGGGGGGGATGGCCATGCCGCAATCGCTTCTCCTCTCAGGATCTTGAACACACATGCACACACGCCCAGCATGAGTTTCAGGCCACCAGTCTGGGACTCGAACTTGAACTCGACCATGAGGGTGTCCAGCAATGTAACTGCTATGCCATCTGCTGGCCCCAAATTGTGCTATAGTTCTAACAATAGAATGTTTTATAGCAGTGAAAATTAGTATGTGTAATACTTATGAAACTATGAAGTTATTTTTAAAAACAATTTTGCGATGATTTAATTTATCATCGATAAAATACATATATTCTAAATGTTTAATTTTTATGTATGTATGCATTTGTGTAACTGCCACTCAGAACAGTGTCCAGAACACTTCTATCCTTCAGAAAGTTCCTTTTTTTTTTGTTTCCTGTTGGTAACTCTCCTTACCTTCCTTTCAGTAATAACTGCTATTCTGATTTCTTTCGACATAAACGAGTTTTATCTGTTGACGAACTATAATTAAAAAGAATCTAGATACTCTCCAGTGGCTTCTTTTCCTCAATATCTGTGAGATTCAAGTGGCTGTGCGGAGAGTTGTTTATAAATGTTGTGCAGTATTTCATTGTGTGAATATAGCACAATTTGTTTATCAGTTCTCCCTGCTAGACATTTGGATATTTCTAGTTTTGACTAATATAAATGAAACTTATGAACATTTTTGTACTAATCTGTTTGTGGAGAAATGCATTCATTTCCCTTGGGTATAAATCTAGGAGTGAAATTGCTGAGAGGTACAGTAGATCTGTGTTTAACTTTCTAAGAAATTATCAGAAAGTTTTCCAAAATTATTGTAACATCTATCAGCAAGGTGTGAGAATTCCAGCCTTGATTCCCATCTTCTCCAATGCATATTATTATCAACATTTCTGTTATTTCAACATTTATATATATATATATATATGTATGTGTATATATATATATATATATATATATAAATTTTTTTTTACTAAATATTTTAAGAAAGATACAAGGTGGATGAGAACTATGCCTCTTTTTTTTTCTTTTTGTAATACAGAAGAAGCTTACTTAAGAAAAATAATATGGAAAGAATCACTGTAAATCCTTGCTCAAGCAGATGAGAGAAACTGAGATCTTGGAAACTGATTTCCTGTAGACTGTCCCTTCCACATATCCCCTGAAAGGTCTTCATATGCACCTAGGTGAACAAAGACCCCAGTTGGAAGGATGTTGGCTTGGAATGTACAGAGTTTGAAGGGTCAGATACACTTCTAACTAGAAATTCTTGATAGGTAGTTGGAAAAGCACTTCTGGAATAAGGTCAAAATATTTATTTTCTCACTTTGAGAGCAAAGAAGTGCAATTATGCCTTGTGTATAGAAATGAGAAATGTTACATGAGCAGTCCTAGTGACTACCACAGTATCTGAAGAGTTAACCTGGGGAAAGTTTACTAGGGAAAGGCAGCTGAGGACGGGATTACATAGATATTTTAGGTTGTCTCTCTTTGCTAGTGAAGTTTGCAAGTATACACAATAAGTCTAGACATAATTGTGTATACTTGCATTCCAGAAGCCTGGACACTGTGTTTAGAAATTTAGAATTAGAAGTCAAGATGAAGCCAAGAAGTTGTAATAGAGGATAGGCAGCCTTTAGGGATCAAGCAAAGGCTGGACGTCATAACTCACTCAGATGACAGCTTTGAGACCAGCTACTGTTTCAAATGACTTCAGCTCTTTCATGGTTGCTATCTGAGCCTCCATTTGTGTTTCACTTGAGCTTAAGTTGACTACATCTTTGGAAGTTCTGGGATTCTTGACAGAGATGATTCTTACATTGAACCTTAAAGGAAATGTAAGCAGTAGATTGGCAGGAAGGAATGGCTGGGTCATTCTAAAGTAGGTGGGAGAATGACTGCAGTCAGTGTAAGGTGTCCGAGGGTGTTGGGAAAGTGATGCAAATGTGGGCTTTCTTAAAATAGGAGGAAACAGAAAAACCACAGGAAATTAACTGAATAATGATCCTAATTTTGCTATCACTATTCCATATTTAATGTTTGTCTATGTCTTTAAACCTGAATGTATTAAACCCAATAAATCCTCAACGGTGCATTCAGATGACTGCCCTTAGCATGTCCTATCTCATAGCTTTTTGTGTCACTGATGCTTGACTCTTTAATCCACCCACATCCAGATTAATTTAGAATCACTTCTTAGCTGTGCCCACACCTGAACTTCTCATTTAATCTAAATATAATCACAACGTCTTGTCCATATTCTCTCTAACTGTCCAAGTTAAGATGAAAAATATTTAAGGCATACCTAGTCAAGCAGGAGCCTTTTGAGCCTGTATTCATGTAGTTCTTTGCACATTGAGTGGTGTATTATATTTGGGTAAATAGAGTTCATATAAAATGGCCAATTTTGGTATGGTATAGTCATACCCAGTATATAAAGAATACATTGAGTCCTATCATAATCAAATGACCACACTATATCTAAAACTTCCAGGTTGGTAAGGATTTTCAAATCACATACAGTCGTGTGTCACTTGACTATAGGGATATATTCTGAGAAAGGCATCATTAGGTGGTTTCGTCTATGTGTGAACATCACACAGTGTACTTACGTAGGTGAATAATAGGCTAGATGGTGTAGCCTGTTCCTCGTAGGCTGTAGGCCTGTACAGTATGTCTCTGCAGTGAATACTGTAGGCAGCTACAACACAATGGTTTTGTGTATCTAAACACATTGAAACATAGGTACAGTAAAAATACAGTATAAAAGTGTTTTTTTTTTTTTTTAATGGTGTACCTACCAGGAAATTGTCTGGTGATGTGTCCTTTGTATAAGCATGCTGCATGGTTCTTTCAGGCTCAACTATTTTTTCTCTAAACTTTGACATATTGTAAATGATGTTATATAACAGGTATGAGTGTGTGACAGTGGCATCAGAAGTTTTGCTATTTATTCAGCATTACAGTTTTTCTGGGTTACTGTTACTGAATTTGGGAGACTCTCTTAATAGATGTAAGAATCTTTTCAATTATCTAAGCTATTTTTAACACCAAGAATTTATTGTTAATATTAGGGTAATATGCTTTCTTCGGTGAGGCCAACCAATGTATTAGAAATGATGAAAGAATGGAAAAATAATCCAGAAAGTGATGAGGAAAACACGAATCCATCTGCTCAAGAAACATTGAAAAGTTACCAACCCAAGGGAAATGTCCATGATGTCAGTTCTTTGGAGGAAGAGCAGGACAAACAGGTAGGAAAAATTAGCAAAACAAGTAGGGAGAACAAGAGTTTCATTTTTCCAAACTGTAAAGTACCCTCAGGACACTTAGACCATTTTTTTCAACTCTGTCTTTTTTTGGTTATTTGTTTGTACCAAGGGACTTGCATTACACAGCAGGTAAAATACTTTCTGCCCTGCAGGTTATCATAGTTGAACAATGTGGCTCTCGTGTTCATTTCAACATCAGTGGTTATGTAAAGCAGGGGTCTGCAGGCTTTTCTGTAAGGGAACACATAGTAAATATTTTAGGATTGTAGGCCTTAATAGTTTCGGTAACAGCAACTCAACTCTGATGTTATAGGAGGAAAACAGCCATGAGAACTAAATAAATGAACATATTTATTTTATCCAACTCAATTTTATTTTTTTTATTTTGTACTGAGAAAGATGGTATTTTGTATTTGGTGTACAAGTCAAAATTAATAATTTTTGTACTTTACCAGCCTATAGAATTTGTAATGACGTTATGTATTACCTAGAAAAGGATGATTATTATATTACCCAATTATTTATGTCCGATTTTGTGATAACCAAAACTCTTTATATAGGCTTGTCATTTTATCTTATTATATATGAATATAGCTTTACTCTTTTCGATGAATAAAATTTAGTAACATTTTGATTAACTTTAGATTGTGGCCTGTTATCTGTATATCCTGACAGTCTATCCAAACCTCTTTTATTTATTTTTTTCTGTTTTAAGATTGTTGTATTTCAGTGTTTGTGAAAAATTTTTCTTTATCTGGTTATTCTCCTACTGTCTTAAAGTCTAATTCTTCACTAAGAATTGAGCATCCTGCCTGGGGAGGGAAAGGCTGTGTTCACCTGAGGACAGGCCAGACTTCTTGTAAGGAGCTGCTACTGTGCAGAGAGGTTCTGGTGGGTAAATCTCAAACCAGACCCGGGAGGGTGCTGCCAGAAACTCAGAGAAAGGGCCCTGTTAGAGTGATCTGTTGGTCGACTTACTGGTTGGGAACTTCTTTACCTACTTGATAGCAAATACCTAGATGATAAGCTTAATGTGATGATTCAGATATTTTGATATAATCATACTTTATGTAAACATAAGCTTTTTAAATTTCGTTAGTCCACTCTACTCTATAAATAACTCCTGCATTTCTTAGCAGCTATGTGTATTTTATATTCTCCTTAAAAATAATATTCTAAAACCTTATGTTTATATTTCTTATTAACCATAGTTTGAAGATTTTTCTTTTTGCTGACTTAACATTTTATATGTACATATACATACATACATACTATATTTGGGTAAATATAGTTCATATATAATGGCCAATATTTATATGGTGTAGTCATCTGGGATAAGAAGAATACACTGAGTCTGTTATACATACATGTATGCATACAAATATTTTCTCACATATTTGCATATACACATTACATATACATACACACATGAATGTACACACATACACACACACACACACACACACAAATGCTTATACAACATTTTTTGCAGTCTTGATTACATCTGTATTTTTTCATTGAATCTGACATGAAATTTGCTTGTGAGCCAAATGTCTTCCATTTCCTCTTCCATTGCTTTGTCACCCTTTTCCGTCTTCCTTCCTCCATCCCTTCTGCAAGTTACAAAATAATAGGACTTTCTGTGCTATTCTCAGCTGCTTCCAACTATGGAACAAAAGATTTGGAAAAAGTCAGTTTTCCTTAGTGTTTTCTTTTCTTGAGAAAATAAATTTTAGCCCTGTGAGTCCATGAGAATTAATCACAATATGAAAATATGATGATAGTTCCACCATTTTGGCACAGTTTTATATCCCGATATTGAAGCCTTGTAATATGGCATATGTGCCCAAACACAGCACTTAAAATACCACAAAGGTTAAAAGCACAATAGATCTAGGCTGCCTAGATTTAAACCCTGGCTTCATCACTTAAAAGCTTTGTGACATTGGGTAGCTCTTTAGACCTCTATTTTACCATCTGTAAAATAGGATTAATAACACATCAACTAAGGCTCATTGAAATCATTCATGTAACACTCTTGGCATATTGTATGTAGTTATTAATGTTAGTTACTGTTCATTATTTTGTTATTAGATCATTTGCATAGGATATTAGTAAAATTGCTTGTGTTTTTTCCTGGTTGTGTCAAGGTTCCTTTGAATATAGGTATGGGAACAAACTAATAAACAAACCAAGAAGTATCATTTTCAAAGATAATAAAGTGATGCTTCTAACCTCGTTTGCCATCTTAGTGTGGTGAGATTCCTAGGGTACCACAGTAGAAGGGCAAGGTGACTTGGTACATCTCCCTACTAAACTAGATAAAGGCTATTTTCCTGCTATACTTTGGAGTCCCCCAAAAGTTCATATGTTGGAACTTAGTTATATAGTAAGGGTGTTAAGTTAAAACTTAGTCTCTTTATGGTGTCCTAGGGTGTTTGGTGTTCTAGGGTGAGGCCTTTGGGTGTGATAAAGGCAGGGTCCCAATGACTGAGTTCTAATAGATTTATTAGAGGGGAAAAGAGACAAGAACAGGTAGAAACTTATGGACAGCCATTCTGTTCAAGATCCTGCTTTCTGCCATATTGTATCTGAACTAATGCCAGTTTTGTGTCTTTGGACTTTCCAGTCACCAGAATCATGAGTCAAATCATGAGTCAAATAAACCCTTACAAATCACCCAGTCTCTATTGTTTCTATTAACAAAATAATAATGAACCTAAACAGAAATTGGCATAGTTGGCAGGATTGTGTTGATACAGATACCTGAAAATGTGGAAGGAACTTTGGAACTGGGAAATAGGTAGAAATTAGTAGAAGTCAAGGAAAAAGTCTAGATTCTTGTGGAGGTTCAGAAGAACAGTTTAAAGATGAATGAGAACATTTTAGAGATTGGTTAAACAGTGGTGATTCTGATAGAAATATGAATGTTGATAGAAATATGGCTAGTAGAGGCCATTCTGAGGAGGCTTTGGAAGAAAATGAGGAAATTGTTGGAAATTGGAGGAAATAACATTGTGTTATACTATAGCAAATAATTTGGCAGCAAACTGTTCATGTCCTAAGGCTATGTTGAGTATTGAATTTAAGTGTGATGAAGATATGATAAAATTTCAAGGCAAAATATAGAAGAAGCTGCATGGTTATTATTAACTATATATAGTAAGATGTGAGAGGAAAGAAATTACTTAAAGACAGAACTTGGGGCTAGCAGGTGGTATAGTGATTAAGGCACTGGATTCTCACATGGTTGACCACAGTTCAAATCCCAGACCTAGTGGCTTGCTTTCTCACTTTCTCTCTCTCACTTACTCTCTCACTCTTGATCTCTCTCTGATAAGTGCATGTGCCGTACAGCATATTTTTAAAAATAAATTAATAAAATTAAATAAATAATTCCAAAAAGTAATAAAGGCAGAACTTATAATGAAAAGGGATGCAGAACAGAAAATTTTGGAAAATTAATAATATGGCTTTGTGGCAGAGAATGCAAAAGCATGTTTTGCAGAGAAAAGTGTAGCCAAGAGACTGATTAGTAAAGAGATTGGCAGAGCTAGAAGGGATACAAGTAATAATTTTCAAGCAAACAGGGAAGATTCTAGAGGGCATTGTCTCTCCCATCACAAGCCCAGAAGCTCAGGAGGGCAGAGTGGTTTCACAGGACTGGCCAGGGGCAGGTTTGTTGCCCTGAACCACCTTGGGACTTGGTTCCCTGCATCCCACTAAAGCATTCCTCAGCTTTGACTGTGTTTCAAACAGCACCTGCTGTTAAGGCTGCTGCTCCACACTTTGCTCCAGAACTTGCCAGTGGCAGGTCTTGGTGGTCTCTATGTAGAGGTAATTTTGTGGGTTGCAGAATTTAAGAGAGACATACAGACACTAAGAGAGTGAAGACCTCCACTGAGATTTCAAAGACTGTCTCTAGTAGCATTGGTGCCTAGCTAAGACCTATTGCAAGGGCGGAGCTGCAAGAGAGAGGCTCCAATAGAGCACACTAAATGGAAATATGGGGTTGGAGTAGAGAGTACCCAACATGGTCATGTCTAGTAGAACCATAGGAGTGGGACCAGCCTCAAATTCCAGAACCGTGAGTCTATAAGCATTCAGCAGCAGCCTGGAAAACTGCATGTGTGGCACTCCAACTAGAGACAAGTATAGGATGAGCCCAGGAGGACAGGAGGACAAGGCTGCCTGATGGTTTGAGGGCCCAACCCCTTTGGTGCATCCAGGATGCAGCACATGGAGTTTGAAGATTGAATGTCCGCCTTCTTGGGTTTCAGACTTGCTTGGGCCTGCTGTTCCTTCCAATAGAATGTAAATTGCCAACCCATGCACTCCACAGACTCACAGCAGCTGGAAGGAATCTGTCTGAGACTTTAGACTTTGGAGTTAGAGTTAGATTTAGAATGAGTTGAGACTGTGAGAGCCATTGGGATGATTTTGTATGGAAGAAGTCATGAGTTTGGGGGGCTAGTGACAGGAAGCTGTAGTTTGGGTGTCCACCAGAAATCGTGTGTTTGGACTTGGTTACATTGTAAAAGCATTAAGTGAAAACCTAATGCTGCCCCAGAGTGATGTGATAAGGTCCTTAGAGTGGGCCTTCTGTGATTGAGTTCTGGTGGGCTAGTAAGAGAGAAAAGAGATCAGAACAGATCAAAATGCTTGGATAACTCCAGATCCTACTCTCCACCATGTTATAGCTGGCCTGATGCTAGCCTTTGGACTTTCCAGACACTAAATTGTGGTCAAAGAAACCTCTATTCTTTATAAATCACCCATTCTCAAGTATCTCTGTAAGTAATACAGTAATGGACTGATATACCCCACTAATGTTAGTCTTAACTGTGTAACTTGTTTTGGTTGATGGGATGTTAAGGGATATGATATAAAGAGAGACTTTAAAAAAAGTTTGCATGG
Organism: Tupaia tana; assembly: GCA_026018925.1. NCBI lineage: Eukaryota > Metazoa > Chordata > Mammalia > Scandentia > Tupaiidae > Tupaia > Tupaia tana. The sequence continues at coordinate 22,874,204 of JAKSZU010000012.1, forward strand.
TTTAGCTTGCACTCTTGTATTTCTTCCACCTGCCAGGAAAAGAACATACCCACAGAGCTACAGGTGTCAGAGTTCTGAAGTTTAGTGGTATAGACCTGAACTTAATCCACAATGTCAAGGAAAAAATATATGGAAAATTTAGTACATATTTCATGAAACAAACTAATAGAACCTATTCATAAACATGCACAACATAATGTATTATTCAGTGTTAAAGAGTGACTATGGGTATATCCTTGATATTTGTACATTGTATACTTGTCTTAAAAATCTATACTGTAGCCCACAAAGACATACATTGATTATATTGTAAACCAAAAATTAAAATTAAAAAAATATGAATACATTTTAAAAATTGTATTAAGAGAAAAATGTGAAATTATCTCTAAAGAATTTCTAGCATTTTTTAGTTTTACTAGTGTGTATATTCACCTTCTTAATGATCATTTTTGATTACTTAAAATAAACCAACTTGGCTCACTTTTAAAGAACAAAACAAAACAAAAGCCTCAACTATAATAGAGCCACATTCTGTAGCTCATTGAGAAAAATATGTATTTTTATCATAAAATACAGAGATTTTGACAGTTATTTGTTATGTAGTTGTACAGAAATGAGTTAACATATGAAGCTTAAACTGCTATCCTTGAAAAGGTTTACAGTATTTGTAAGGTTGGTCCTAGGCTGGCATTTGGGAAAACTTAGATTTTAGGACAGTTGCTACTATTAACTGGTAAGAATGAGTCATTTTGTCTAAACTATTTGTGAAAACAATGTAGAGTATGCTGAACACCTGCTTTCCTTCTGTGAGTATGGTATTTTAGGAGGCATTAGGCAGAGTCTGCTAAGATGACCAGCTCCCAGTACAAACCCTGGGTGCCGAGTCTCTAACAAGCTTCTGTGGTTGGCTCCATCCACACATGTATCTTAACTCATAGCTTGGGAATTAAGTTCCTCTTGTCTGACTCCACTGGGAGAAGACACTTGGAAGCTTGTGTCTGGTTTCCCCTGGACTTTGCCCCAAGTGTTTTTTTTTTTTTTTTTTTTTTTTTTTTTTTTTTTTTCTTTTCCTTTTGGTCGTTGTACTTTGCAACCTTGCATTGTGATAAATTATTGCCTTTAGTATGACTATATATTGAGTCTTGAGAGTTCTTCCAGTGAATCATCGAACCTGGGGTAATCTTAGGATCTCCAAAACATATTTGAATAACTGTTGCAAAAGCTGATTAATACAGGTACAAATCACTAGCTGCTAACATGAATCTTAACCTGTTATTTTCTGATCTAATGCTGTTTGCAATATAATTTGCTGGTTTAGATTAATAGGTTCCCATGAATAACAAAGCTTTTGTTCTAAAGAGACTCTGTCTCTGTTCTACTCCCACAAAAAGCTTACTGAATAAGACTTAAATTTCACTACAAGCTTAGCCACACTTCCATCCTTGAAGGGATATATTTGTGAATGCTTTAAGTCATTTCCCTTCTCTTCAAACTCTGGCCATGGCTCAGCTCCCTTTAGGGCCGATAGCTGTTTGGCCATGCTGTGCACATCCTTTCTGCATGGAGAAACAACGCATAGATTTGGGTTGTAACAAGTATTGCTTCAATTCTAAATTTATTAATTTGGATTCATTAATCTCTAACCATGCCTTTGAGCTTTAATTGTTGCATGCACAATATTACATCGAGATCATTCTAAATCCCACAAAACAGTGTTGTAATTTCTGTTTTAAACTGTCTGTGTATCATCAAGAAAGTAAAAGGAAAAGTGTCTCCTGGAAGTCCAGGTTTCTACCTGGTATCATTTGCCTTCAGCCTGAGGAACTTTATTTACATTTCATGTCTACTGGTGATGAATTCTCTCAGTTTATTCTTTTTTAATCTGAAAATATCTTTATTTTGCTTTAATTTTTAAAAGATGTCTTCTCTGCTTATGGACTTCTGGTTGTATAGGGCTTTTTTGATCCACACTTTAAAGATATTGTTCCACTGCCTTCTGGCTTTCAGTTTTTCTGATGCAGAGTCAGTGACACTTTGAAATTTCTTTCCTTATATATATTGCATCACTTTTCTCTGGATGCTTTCAAGATACTCTCTTTAGCTTTGGTTTTGAGTAGTTTGATGATGATGTTGCTAAGCATCATGTTTTTTTCTGAGCTTCATGAATCTGTAAATTTGTATTGTTAGCCACATGTGGAAATTTTTGTCATGATTTTTTTTCTTATTTTTTTCTGAAACTTTAATTACTTACATGTTAAACAGTTTGTTTTTCTTTATAGATCTCTGAGACTCTAATTCATTTTTGAAATCTTTTTTCCTATCTGTTTTTTATATTGGATACTTTATGTTCATCTGTCTTCAGGTTTACTGGTTCTTATTAATAATTTTATGACTTAATACCAAAAAATTGGGAATTTTATATGAAATGGTCAAATTCCTTTGAAGAAATCAAAACATATAAACAAAACTAGAATATATCGTTCTACATTTTTTTAAGATCAAAGCTGTAATTAAGAACCTTCCTATAAGGAAAGCTTCATTTCCAAATGATTTTATTGCTTAATTCTTTCAGATATTTAAAGAAGAAATAAGGAAAACTTGGCATGGTGGTTGAGGGTGCTGGACTCCCACATGGCCGACTGTGGTTTGAGTCCCGGACCAGCCAGGCGGCTTGCTTTTTCACTCTCTCTCTCTCTCCTCCCCTCTCTCTCTCTCTGGTTAAATTAAAATAAATAAATAAATAAAGTTAAATAAAATAATTCTTTAAAGAAAAAAAAATTGCACAAACTCTTGAGAATATATTTTAACTCACTTATAAGTCAAGCATAGCATTAATGCCAAGTTGTGACAGGGAAATTACAAGAAAATAGTATTTGAAAATAATTTTCATAAATATAAGCACAAAAATTTTAAACTCAGTATTAGCAAACTGAATCCAGAAAAGCATAAAGAATAATGCATCATAAGTGTGCAGTATATTCTAGGAATGAAAATTTGGATTAACATCCAAAAAGATCAATCAATGTAATTCACTATATTAATAGATAAAGGAAAAAAATCCATGTAGTTATCTCATTAATTTTGAAAACAGTATTTGGTAAAATTCAGCACTCAGTGAGAAAAGCAACATACTAAGAATAGAAGGGAACTTACACAATAAAGGATTAAAAATAAAACTAAACTAAAACTGGTATTACACTTAATGGTAAATAGTTAGTATTTTCACACTAAAGATAGGAGAAAGGCAAGGATGTCCTCTCTTACTGCCCCCTCAAGCTGATTTATCCATTTCCTCAGAGAACGAGAGAGAGACAGGCATACCCACAGTGGGGTCTTCATGCCGTGATCCAGCCCGCCTCAGCCAGCTCAGATCACCGGCATGAGCGTGCGTGCCTGGTGTATAGAGGGAGGCTCTAGGCATCAAACTGGGACCTTCCCTTGCGGGTCCAGTTGCATTATCGCTGTGACACCCTGTGGCCCCATTGCTCTCACTACTTATTTTAAGTATTATTTTTGGGGGGGAGCAGCAGATGGCGTAATGGTTATGTCACTGGACTTCCATGTAGTTGACTATGGTTTGAGTCCCAGACCCAGTGGCTTAAAAAATTCACACTGGGTGCGTGTGCGTGTGTACCCAAAGTCCCAAGAAGAGAATGAAGGAGAAGGGATTGCAGCATGGCCATCCCCTTAGAAGTGATTTCTCGCTTTCTGTCTCTATGGTGAGTGCACATGCCCTATAGCAAAAATCTCTCCCCCCCAAAAAAAATTATTTATTTTATTTATCATTATTATTTTTAATTTCTACAGGGCTTGTGTGCTTACCAGAGAGAGGGAGGGAGGGAGGGAGGGAGAGAGAGAGAGAGAGAGAGAAGGGAAGTGAGAAAGCAAGCCACCAGGTCTGGAACTCAAATCATGGTTGACGCTGAGGGAGTTCAGTGCCCTCACCACCACACCACCTGCTGGCCTCTCACTACTTATTTTTAACATTGTACTAGAGTTTCTAGTCAATGCAAGTAAACTGGTAAAAGACATAAAATGATATAGATCAAAAAGAAAGAGTATTTGTAGATGACATGATTATATACATAGAAAAGCCCAAGGAGTCCACAAAAATGAATTAAGGAGGCTGCAGGAAGCAAGATCAATATAACAAAGTCAACTTTATTTTTATGTATTATCAATGAACAATTGGAAAACAAAACATGTAAATATCATTTAAAATATCACAAAAATAAAGCATTTAGCAATAAATCTAACAAAATATGTGCAACATAGTTTATAACAAAGCCCACAAAAATTACTATTGAGTGAAATAGAAGAAGACTGAAATATATGCGAAAACATACCATGTTCATGCATTTAAATATTTGGTACTGTTAAGATGTCAGTTTTCCCCTAAATAATCTGTAATTTTAAACCAATCCCGAGTGAAATCTAGAACATTTGCTTTTCTTGTAGAAATTGACAAAATGATTCTAAAATTTACTTGTCAATACATAAGACCTAGAACAGCTAAAATAACCTGGAAACAGCAAAGTTTCAGGACTTATATAGCCTGATTTCAACACTTATTTTATTTTATTGCTACAGTCATAATACTGTGCAGTATTGGTATAAGGAGAGACAAATAGATCAATGGAATAAAATTGGGAGACTAGAAATATATACACACTTACACAGTCAGTTAATTTTTTGATAGATTTCAAAGCAATCCAATGAAGAAAGGCTAGTTTTTCAATAAATCACCAGAACTTTAGAATTTCTACATAAGAAAAAAATGAACTTTGATCCAAACTGTGCATAAAAATTAGTTTAAAATGAGTAGACTTAAATCTAAAAGCTAAATCATAAAGCTCCTACGAGAAAATATAGGAGACTATCTTCCATTCAAAGGGCAATCAGAGATTTCTTAGAATATAGAAAGCATTCTTTACAAATTGATAAAATGGGCTTCATAAAAATTAGACACTTTAACTTGTCAAAACCATGTAAAGAAAAAGAATAAGCAAGCCACAAATAGGGAGAAATATTTACAAGAAATACATCTGATAAAGGACTTATATGTAAAATATAGAGATAATTCTTACAACTCAATAATAAGTCAATCTGGATTTTTTAAAAATGATCATAAGGGCCAGATCTGTAGCCTAGTGGTTAAGGGAGGTGGATCCCAAATGGCTGACCATGGTTCAAATCTCAGCCCTGCTGAGACAGGCCGGGCATGTTGTGTGTGCGTGCCTAAAATCCTGACAGAATGGAGAAGGAGAGGAGACGGGATTTGGTATAATCACACCCCATTGGTGTTGCTTTCTTCTTCTTTCTCTGTCTCTCTCTGGTGAGCCCACAAGCCCTCTCTCAATTAAACAAATAAATAAAATGGTCATAAGACTTGAACAGACACTTCAGACAGGGAATTACACAAGTAGTCAATAAGCTTATGAAAAATGCCCAACATCATTAGTCATCAGGAGAAGTCAGGTGTAAAGTCACAATGAAATACCATTATACACTTTCTAGAATGGCCAAAATTAAAGACTGGCAGGTCCAAATATTGGCAAAGGTATGGAACAACTGGAATTTGTCTACATTGCTAGTTGGAATGCAAAATTGTAGTACTTTCAGAATATAGTTTTAAAGTTAAGCATTCAGTTACTGTTTACCCAGCAATCTCAAATTCACAAAAACATTTGTAAGCACATGAAGATATTGGGTTGTTGGAAAAGTCATGACATATATTTTTCTGTTTTTCTATGCAAAAACACGTTATGTTGTAAAACATGTTTATAGCAGCTTTATATATAAGCAGACCAAACTGGAAATAACTCAGATGTTCACTGACAGAAGAATGAGTAAACAAATTGTGGTATATCCATATAATGGAATACTACCTGACAAGAAAAAAATAATTACTGATACATGGATGAATATTAAAAATCTATGTTTCACTAGCATGAGAACCTAAAAATAGTTCAATAAAAATTTCAATTGAAAATGTTAAGCAAAAGATGTCAGATATAGAATAATTCATACTGTGCTCTTTTTCATTTATATAAAGTTTTAGAAAAGGCAAAACTAATTTATATTGAAAAAGAAATCAGAACAGTTGTGACCCCAACATGAGAGATTAATTTGAAGGGAATTGTTCTATTTATTGATTATGGTGTTGCTTACATAGATCCATGCATTTTTCAGAATTCATCAAACTTGAGATTTATGTAGTCTACTGTATATAAATTATACCTTAGTTACAGAAAAAAGATATTTATGTATTTCTCTCATTTGCAAGTTAGATTCTATTTTCATTAACTCCATTCAAGACTCATATTTTTATGTGGGTAACCTTATTTTTTTTTTTTTAAAAAAGGCTATATTGTGGAATACTAATTTCTCTTCTCCCCATTGATTTTCTTTTTCTTTCTTCCTCCTCCTGAAAACCATAGGAATGTGAGAGAAGGGGGGTGACCACAGCAAGCAAAACTATAGCAGACAACTTGTATCAGAATTTTTTCATTTGGACCTTGTGCAGGCCTATAATTTGAATGTGTGACTCTAGAAATGGTTGCTATGGTGATAAACCACTTACTTAAATAGCATGTATTTTACTCAAAATTCAGAAAAATGGTAACAGTTTCTAGTAATCATGAACTGGTATTAACTTGCAGGGATATGCCTAGAGCTTACAGGTTTTGCATCCATTATCACCAGATAAGTTCATCAGGTTAAAGTTATACTAGTGAATAATGCAATATGTATGTTTAGCCCAATTTTCTTGTTACATATCTCCCCTTGCACACATGGAGCCCCCTTTTCAAGATTAATAATATGAGCTGGAGAAACCAGTCCAAGGGCATTGAATTACAGAAAGGTAGAACTAGAGGGACCCTTTTAAGGTCATCTTTTCCATCATGCTGCCTCCAGTAGGAGTGACTATTCTTCAACTGTCCCAAATGGTAAGAATTTGTCCAAGATGAAGAACAAATGAACTGCTGCTAGGCCTAGCCCCTGGTTAACCATCTTGACTGATTGCAGCTTCAGAGAGGTCGTCTAGCTCCACAGTACTGTCCCCTTCTTCATTCTATAGATTTTGATTATATATGTCTTCTTAAGCCTTGTTATTATTTTTTTAGATTGAAAAGCTGTCTTATAGAGAAACCTCCACTCCTTAATCATATTAGTAGCCTGTCTGTAAACCTTCTCTGGTCCTTTTATATTTGTTCAAGCTGGTTGCACCGTTTCAGGTATGAGTTCATCATGATTTTATGTAAGGATAAAAGAATTCCTTTGATTTCTAAGGTGCTTTCTGATGATAGTCAGATTTTCTTGACCACTGAGCAGTGGTCTATTAGATCAGTATATTCAGAGAACAATCTATAATGATTTTTAGATCCTCTCAGATTGGTATGTAGATGGCCAACCAACTCAATAATGATCATTTAGAATCTTTCCTCTTGAAACTGAGTATTGAAAGTCCCTGTCATCCTTCTTGCCCTTGTACAGTCTTATGGGAGCTTATCACATTCTGTTTGCCGTACATGACCTGGAAGATCTTACAGCCTTGGCAATTTCGCTTTTCATTTCTTGGTCCTGTTACCTGCAAAACTGTAAAATTGCAGCAATGATAGCATAGATCCCTGAGGAATCTCACCAGCTATGCAAGAGGAAAGGGAGAAACTTAAAACTTAGATAATCGATAACCTAATAAAATAAATCTCTGAAAAATTAAGACTTGTTCACTTTCTTTGAAAGCCTGGAAGCTGAAATTTTCCTTGGCCATTTATGTTCCACAAGGAGAGGCTTGTCTCTTTGTGAGGAAGACAACAACTCAACCCAAAGTGCACGGCCCCGGTGACCGTTCTGCACCCATGTTCTGTTAGTATCAGAGAATGATTTAAGTGAGGGGTTATTTAAGAGGGAATTCTTCGGAGACATGATTAAGATTCTTCCTACTAAACAATGGTATCCTGAACTTATTACAACTGCAAACTAGCATAGAGAAATGAATGGTAAGGTACACAGTATTTCTCACAGTAAGCCATATACTCAGACGTTTCTAAACATTTGCAGAAAACATTTGCATAGAGGTAAGTAGATTTACATTGATAGTATTAGGATGTGAAGGAACAGATACTGTGATTTGTTTCAGTGAAGCCAATTTTAAGCTGATTTTTTTTTTTTGAGAGGTTTTTGCTATAGGGCGCGTGCGCTCGCCAGACAGACAGAGAGAGACAGAGAGATAGAAAGCGAGAAATCACCCCCCAGGGGGGATGGCCACGCCGCAATCCCTTCTCCTCCATTCTCCTCTCGGGATCCTGGGCACGCACGCACACGCGCCCGGCGTGAGTTTAAGCCACGGATCCGAGACTCGAACCGCGGTCGACTACATGGGAGTCCAGCGACATAGCCATTACGCTAACTGCTGGTCCCTAAGCTGATTTTGAGCACAGTTAGAATATGGTGGACTGTGGGACCAGCAGGTGGCATGGTGGTTAAGGTGTTGGACTCCCTCATGGCTGACCAGGGTTCAAGTCTCAGACCTGGGAGCTTGAAAATGACACTGGGCGAGTATACATGTGTGCCTAAAATCTTGAGAAGAGAATGGAGGAGAAGGGATTGTGGCATTGCCTCCCCACTGGGGGGTGATTCTCTCTCTCTCTCTCTCTCTCTCTCTGTCTTTGTCTTTAGTGAGAACATATGCCCTATGACTAAGAAAACCAAAAGATAAAAAGTATAAGGTAGACTTTAGTAGTTTTAACATGTGTTAAACACCAAATTAATAAGGAAATAAAAAAACAGGTACTGCTGATAAGAGTGTAAGTTGATAAAATTTCAACATTATAAATCCATATGCCTTTTTACCCAGTGATTCCACTTCTAAATGTACTTCCTATAGCATAGGAAAAATAACAAAAATCTCTCCAAAAATAAATAAATAAAATTACTAAAATTATAAATAAATAAATGTGGCTGAGGAATATTTATGACTCATCTTATTACGGAAGAACCAGAAATATCATGTATTTATACCAAAGGAATATTTTGGTTTAGAGTCTTTTTTCCTTCTATTTTTATAATTTTTTTTTTTTGGAGAGGTTTTTATTTTTTTGTTATAGGGCGTGGGCGCTCACCGGAAAGACAGAGAGAGATAGAGAAACAGAAAGCAAGAAACCACCCCCTGGTGGGGGTGGCCACGCCGCAATCCCTTCTCCTTTATTCTCCTCTCGGGATCTTGGGCACGCACACGCGCCCGGCATGAGTTTAAGCCACTGGGTCTGGGACTTGAACCGCAATTGACTACATGGGAGTCCAGCGATATAGCCATTACACCAACTGCTGTTCCTTATAATTTTGAGAATTATCTTAAAATACAGTATCCAAGAAGAAAATGCCAGAGCCTTTATTTATTTATTTATTTATTTATTTATTTATTTATTTATTTATTTTTGAAAGGAAAAACAAAAAAAAATCTATACCTTAAATCCTACACATAGAGACTATTTCTGAGTACTTTTTCCTGGTGGCTGCAACTTCTGAGTCTACTTCAGTGACTGGAGTATATTAACAAACAGAACACTGAAGAAGAATGGGAATGCTAAGCCAGATGTAAACATAAGCACATCAGAAAGAAAATGAATCTCTAGTTTGTAGAATATTAGTTGCAGTGGGCATGTTAGAAAACATTTCCTCACCTACCTGAATGATAGCTTAAAGTCCAAGTAGAAATGTCAAATAGAACATTACATGTAGATTCACCTTTAAATGGGATGTGTAGGGAAAGCTAGTTAAATTTTATGAATCGAAATGTCCCAGGTAGGTTCCATGTCTTAGAGAGCAGAACTGTGCTAGACAAAGCAATTTGGCCACAGCCAGATGCTAGAACAGATGCCGGAGTGTCCTGTCCTCATGCTGTTGTCGAGCATGAGTATTCAGTGAGAGGATTCAACTCACATTAATAAATTCTAAAGAAATTTAAATATTTTCTGCTTCTCGAAATAATGCACAGTGAAGCAACTAGAAATTTTCATTTTACCTTTCAAAATCTATACAAATTAATTTTGCAAGGTACCAAATGATTTTTGAGTGTTATCGGCTCAAGAATTAGCATACTGTCACAAGGCCAGACAAGAGTGATATTCTGAAGAGGCACACATTTAAGGGATGCTTGTTGTAAGGAAACATCAGATAGATTTTCTTTCTTTTGAAGTATGGGTACCAAAAAATGTAAATGACCCAAAGTTTTACTGCAGTTTTACTGCAGCCGATAACACTTAAAAGTCATGCATTCATTGGAAAATAGGAAGTGCCAGCTACTCTGTATAAAACCATGGTCATTGGAGCCTGTGAGTGTGGATTATCAAAGAACACACCAGACTCATTTGCTTTGCTTTACATGTCATCTTCTCTCAGTCTTTGAAAATTCTTGTCCTGATTGTTAGCTCACACGCGCTCTTTGAGTTAACCAGGTGATTACCCTTGTCAGCCCTTCTCAGGCCCTTCTGTGTAAACAGTGCTTGAAGCCCCATTCCTTGGCCCCTGTCCTGCTTTGTAGGTCTTTTGAGACATTCTCTGCTCTTTTAGAACTCTATGCTCAGCTTCATTTAATTAAAATTGATCACTTTAAAAATGGACCTAAGGTCAAAATGGATTCTGCTTCCCTCATGACAGCAGGATTTGAAACTATTTGCTCCTATACTGTGGATTGAGGTGACCTGAGAAAATAAAGTTGCCTGTTAAAATCCTTTCTACTTTGTTTTGTATTTTATAGCTCATGAAGCACTTTCATGACCACCTCTCTGTTCATTCTTGTGTGCCTCGTAGTAAACGTTACAAATGTGATTTCTGCCTTGTAATCGTGAGGAACAGAGACACACAGAGATCTACAGACCTGCCCTGTGGTGTGGCCGGGATCGGAAGCCAGTCCCTAGAATTAAGGCAGAGAGTGGTGGGACTGTGAGAATAGACCACAGAGCCACTTTGCACCCAGGTTAGAAAGAATTATCATGATATACTTGTCAGGGTACCAGACAAATGTCAAAACTTGTCTAGAAATCTGTAAAGATGGGCACCAGGAGATGGCATAATGGTTACGTTGCTGGACTCCCATGTAGTCAACCGCGGTTCGAGTTCTGGACCCGGCGGCTTAAACCTCATGCTGGGCGTGTGTGCCCAAAATCCTGAGAGGAGACTGGAGGATTAGGGATTGTGGTGTGGCCATTCCTTATCAGGGGTGATTTCTTGTTTTCTGTCTCTGTCTTTCTAGAAAGCACACATGCCCTATAGCAAAAATCTCTCTAAAAAGAAAGAAAGAAAGAAAGAAATCTGTAAAGATGAAGTGAAATGAGTACAGTTATGTCCATGGGGACCTCCCTGTGCAGTATTACCATACGCTTACTTTCATTTTACATGGTTTTAAAATTCAGCCTGTTTAGTGTTGTTACCCTACAACAACACTAAACAATGTAGATAGTTTGAATGTGCTAAAGGAGCTTTCTTTGACATTTAATAAGGATTTTACAATGTTCCTAGTTCAGTTCATATCTGGTATCTAGAGAGTGCTCCAGGGAGCAAGTCCTGGACAACTTCGTAGTTTCTTGCTTCTTTGAACGGATGTATGCTGGTTTGTGTCTGAAAATTAATCAAGCCTCTTCCTTTATTTGTAGTCCACTGCTGATGAAAAGAAATCTTCTACGGCCAGTAAGAAGACAGATGTGGACAACTTTGACATGGGCTGTTCCACATTTAGCAAGTTCTTTCCAGTTGAAGTCAAGGGAGAAGTAGAGAAAACCACTGTGACTCCAAGCCATACAGTAACAGCCAAATACATTGCTAAATCCACTGCCCTGTCTAGAGCCAAAAAGAAACTCTAAGGTTCCCTCCTGCGCCGCACGGTCTAAAACAAAGCTGCTCTTTCTAGTGCTAAAATGAGGGGATATGAGGGGAAGAACAGCACCGTATCTCGCTTTTAGCCTTTTAGCGCCGTTGAGCCCTGCCTGTATTTGTACCAGTTACAATTGAAGCTAGTTATTTGCAAAACAGCATGAACCACACATGGTATTAAAGGAAGCCACCGGCAGGCTTGATGGCAGGTTGCAGAGAAACCACCTCAGGCTGTATGCAAGGGTTGCTGAGGGGCAGATGCCTTCGCAAAGCTGTGAGCACACTTGCTCTGTTTTACTTCCAATTCTTATATTTAGGCGCAATTATTTATGGGGAGAACAAGAGGCCAAATATGGCGATGGAGGTTTCAAATAATTATGTGCACTTTGCACTATGAGACTTTGTTATAAAATTACTAATAAACTTGCCATAGGCATTACAGCAGAAGTGCTTCATCATTACACGTGTTCCTGTGATTTTAGGTTGCTATAGATTGTTTAAGACAACTTAACTTTAAACGTTAAAAAAATAGATTTTATAACTGCTTGCCATTAACTTGCTGCTAAATTCTCAATGTATTGATGAAATCAATAAAAAGAAAAAACAAAACAAAAAAAACCAAGATGTTACCATGCACGTTAATTTTTATGTTAACAAGGGGTAGATGAGGTCCTCTAAGCCCTTGTGCGAATTACGAGCATGGTCTGTTACTGCAGTGGTAAGCACACCTCTCTGGGGAAGGTCAGAGGCTGGATACCAGGGAAATGCATCATGACTGTTAGCGTTAACATAGCTGCTTTCCGTCTGGGTAAATAAGTTTGTCTTTCAAGGTCAAATTGGGCGAACGGATGCTTGCTTTGGCATCCTACACAAACTCTAAAGGAACAGTTTGCATTTGCCTTTACCTTTGTAAAGTAGTGACCTAGATTCATTCAAACTCCCGTGGGACTGTCAGACCTCCAGAATGCCCCCTCCTGGCCAGCTGCATGTTGTATTTCTATGCAACATGTACTAGTTGCGCGTAACTATATTTGGTGGCTAAAGGTGGTCCCTGCACTTGTACTTCTTACAACTAATTTAGAAGACACTTGCAGTTCTGAATGAGAACACTGGCTTCCGTTGCTGCCGGCTGAGTATTTCCTTAGTACCTTCACTGTGCTTCACTTGAGGGAACCTGCCAGCCACTGTATATCTTTATAAATTATCTGGATTTTTTTTTTTCTCTAGGGTGCATTTACTCACTGGAGAGACAAAGAGAGAAAAAGGGAGAAATCACCCCTGCAAGGGGGATGGCTACACCACAGTCCCTTTTCCTTCATTCTCCTCAGGATTTGGGGCATGCATGTACATGCACCTGGTGTGATTTTTCAAGCCACCAGGTGCAGAACTCTAACTATGCAGTCAGCTATGTGGGCTCCAGTGCCTCAGCCACCACAGCACCTGCTGCCCATCTGGATCTGATTTTTATAACTGGAGTTGACGTAGCTTCTTTACGGTCCTTCTCCCTTCTCAGTGATTATTTCTAGTTGTATTGGGGGCCCATAAACCATCTTTGGCACTTTGAGATTACTCACAGGGTGTAGTGAGCCTGTCTGGGAGGAGTGTGTTTTGTTTAGCCGAGGAGCCTCCTGACCCATTCTCTACATGGAGATTTCTCTCCCTTGTGGTCCTCTTAGAGGCAGAGGTGGGAACCACGGTCCTGTCACCTCCAGCAGGAAAGAGTAGAACTCTAGTGCCTGGTGGGGAGCAGCTGCTGGTCTCCTTTTAGGAAAGCCAACCAAGACTGTAGGTTTGGTTCTGCCCTACCCTGGGCCTGAAAATGGAAGATTCCCTACATTCAAAATGCTCTTACTTTCACAGATACTGTCTTTGAGGGTTAGAAAATTCTCTTGATAAATTGAGGATCATCCACATTTCCCTTGGCCTTAAATTGGGGATTCTGTTTAATAAGCTTGCACAGAGGCCTAACACTAACCACTAATTAAAAGGTGAAGTCATTTTATAACAGTGTAGTGCATCTGCCCCTTTTCCCAGCCGACCTCAGTCAAGGCAAGCCGTCCTTCCCACCATAAGTGTTCTGTTAACTCTTCTCCATCTAAAACTTCATTTTATTTTTATAGAACTATTTTGATGGAAATTTCATTCACTCTTTCTAGAGATAATTTCCATATTATTTTTATTTGTTATTTATTTGGATGACACACACTTGGACCAGCTCACACTTGCAGTTTTGCTTTTCAGCTGATGTGCCACTTTAATGTCTGGGGTTATATGGCCCTTTTTTCTCCATTTTCTCTCATGGACATGGAAAAAATAACTTTTCCATTTCAGATTGGCTTTCAGTGACCAGTAGGCCAACTCCATGGCATCGATGTCAACAACTGACACCTCCTATGACCCAGAGGGCACACTGTCTGAGGCAGTGAAGAGCAGGTAATATTTCCAAGGAACACAAATCCTGATGGCCACTCTGACTTGAGTAACACACCGGTCAAGGCTGGAGAGGTACACCAAGAGATAAATGCAGGCTTGGAGCGGGGACAAGTTGGGCCGAGGAGAACAGATGATGCTATCAGAGAAGGGCTTCAACTTGGAGAAGAACACAAATGGGTTGAAGGTAAGGGAGAAAAATGAAGACAAAGTATACTGAACGAAGAAAACCGGATGACAGCACAGGGTTCCACCAAACCAGGAAGCAGAAGTCACAGGCGGGATGCACTGCTTGTGCAGTAGCTGTGGCTCCAGGCTAGTCTGAGGCAAAGGAGCCGCCTCCACGGCCAGGGCACCAGCAAACCTAGACAGAGACACCAGCCGGTGAAGCAGAACAGAGCTGAGCTGGGGGAGGGTGTGGTGTGGCTTTGAGGGGAGGGGAAAATGGGAAGGAAAAAAAAAAAAAAACATTTCATGCTTGTCACTGAAATGCTTTGTTTAAATAATTCTATTTGACTCCAAAATGTTAAGTTCCAGGTTAGACAGATCAAAAGCAGCCAGTCTTGAAAATGAAGCATTTTCAATTCCAGCCGTGCTGTTGGAATAGAGAATAAAGGCTTTGTTCAAACATGCATTCCCAGCAGTGAGCAGAGCTTTGAAATTGGCCAGGAAGTTGTGTCCTGTCATGGCTGCACTTGGCCGAAGACCAAGAAGCTGTGTCCTCTAGGAAGTGCCCCTGAACTGAGTATTTTCCATCCATCCCTCCGGACCCCCTCTGCCTGCTCTGCCCATCTGCCCAGAGAGGCTGATCTCTAGGGACTACATTAACAGGTTCCTTGGCCTCTGAATTTGTTGGGATTCTATCAGTGGAGGCACTGACAGATCAGAGGGTGCGTAGCCTCCCAGCTGGGTCCCTTCCCCAAGACCAGGGGCTATTGCCCTGGGGCCTTGCGTCTTCGTCTGTGGGTTTCCCTTACCCCTCTCACAGAAGACCATGTCAGGGAAGAGCTTTATATATGGTCTTTCGGTTAAGCACTCAGCTTCCCCATTCGAGTGAGCCATCTGTCATTCGCTGCAGCCCAAAGTGCTCTAGACCCTTCCTTTGTCACTGCTGCATTGTTCTTGACCCAGGACAGTTTTGTCTCTGGTTGCCAAACTCCTACCAAATTACAGTACAGTGAAGAGCAGCAGGCTGAAATGAGCTTTTTCTGGAAAACAAAACAAAAACACTATGCCACTGGTCAGTAGGGATTAGGAGAGGGCCTGGCAGGGGAGGTGCTCTGAGGTTGGAACCTAGACCGAACAAGATTCGTCTAGCATTGCCCAACTGCATCGGAAACTGTGTAGACCCCAAAGATTTACACTGAGGTCTTGAAGTCCAACCTTAGCTTTGGGAGCCTGAAGAAAACATACTTTAACAGCCCCGAGGACCCATGGCCTGGTAGGGGAGCTGCCCCCGGCTATCCCCTGGCTATGGATAGAGGCGGGTGGCAGAGGTTTCCAGGGAGCCTCTGAGACCCAGGAGGCACAGGCAACCTGAGGATAAGACAGTTCCCTGGGCCTTGTGTTTGCTTCACCTCTCTACAAGCACTAAAAATGACTTTACAGAAGTATTTTCAAGTTCAATTTGCACTATTCAGAGGTCTCGCGTAGTTCACTTTCACTCTTCAGGATCCTGCATTTTTCTGAGTGAGCTGGCTTAGAACCGACCCTGATTTCTGTTGAGCACATTGTTATCACTTAATTCTCATTGGTGAGCCAATTTTCTTTTTCTTTGTTCTTCAAAAGAAGGCCATATTCAGTCTCACATTTTTTTGTGGCCGCCTTCCGCAGTCGCCGGGATAATCAACTCAAGTCTGTTCTCACGATGTCAATTCTCCGCATTTCCCTGGATTACCTGGAGCAGCCCCAGCAGGAGCAGGGGCACTGCCTACCACTGCCCTCACCTCACTTCAAGCAGCAACTCACAGCTGGCAGTCAGACACTGGGAGGGTCAGTTAGGCCGCTGCACTGTCACCACTGCAGTCTCAAGGAGCTCTCCTTCCTTGTTGCCCAGTGCCCTCCCAGACACCCTGACGGGGCCCCGCAAACACAGGGTGAGACCTCAGCAGGCCTTCTCCCCAGCAGAGGCAGTGGCTCCTGGCCAGGTCCTGCCCCCAGTACAGACTCCTGATCATCCCTCCCCTGTCTGGTTTCTGCAGCATCTTCTTTCAGACACATCCGTGGCATTGATACAGAGGTTACATAAGTCTTCCTGCCCTTGGCCTGAAATACAATCTTTGTCTCTTTCTCTGCAAGCTAGTTCCTGAAAACAAGCTATTGTTTAGCAAAGACTTTCCTCATCAGCACAGAAAGTCGTCTCCATCCCCAGGACCAGGACCAATTGCGGGGCCCCAGGCGTCAGTGTTTCCAGTCTGACCAAAGGGCAAGGCAAGTGGATGGGGGACGGAGAGCAACCCACAGTCCCCAATCCGGAGAGGGATGCCCTTGTGTGGCTTGGCGACCAACCCAACCATCAGTCGGAGCTGCTGGAAATCAGCGTCGTCCTCCGGTGAGCTGGACTTGGAGCTATGTAAGTAGAAGCGGTCTCCGTCCTGTAACTGAAGTCCCCTTCAGGATCATGAAGTCAAAATCGCAGCGACACTCACAGAGAGGCTGGCACGTGCCAGTTGCCATTCTAAGCCTTTACATGAACACATTGTCTTCCTCCTTGCAACAGCTTGTGACGGTGGCAATGTTACTGTCCCTACAGAGGAATAAATTGAGTCACAGAGAGATTAAGAAACGTGTCCCAGGTCACATAGCTGAGAAGTGGTGGAACCCAGTTTGAACCCAGCCACCAGCTCATGTGTCACTGTGGCACTTCATGCCTCCCAAGGCACTCGCAATTCGTTCTCCACTCCAGGCCTGAGATTGCTGTGAGTTTTTGATCTCAGAGTTTCCTAAGGCCAAGTGGCTCTTAAACACCTCTGTCTCCTGGACCTTAGAGTAGTAATTTTGGCAAGCTTGGAGCTTGAAGAGGATAAGCCAGGCAAGGTGGCATGTGCTGGTAATCCCAGCTATTAGGAAGGCTAAGGCAGGAGGATCATGAGTTCAAGGCCAGCCTGGGCAATGTCACAAAACCCTCTCCCTCTCTCTTTTTTCTTCTAAGATTTTTTGCCATAAGACACTTGTGCTTGCTAGAAAGAGAGAGACAGAGAGGGAAAATGAGAAATCTCCCCCAGGAGGATGGCCATTCTTCAGTCCCTTCTCTTGTGTTCTTCTCTCAAGATTTTGGGCACATGCCACACATGTCCAACATGATTTTCAAGCTGCTGGATCTGGGATTTGAGCCACAGTTAGCCATGCAGAAGTACAGTGCTTTAACCATCGCACCACCTGCTGGCCCTACTCTGTCTCTTAAAAATAAAAGAGAGAAAGAAAGCAGGAGCAGGGATTATTTTGTATATTGACAAATCTGGGTAAGACCTAACAACTCCATATTGTGGCAAGCTACATCCTGAAGGTCTTTGCGTAATAAAAGTACAGTCTCAATGCTCTAACTGGTCATTGTCTGGAACAGTCTTTGGAGGCTTTTGAATAGGATTTTTTTTTTTTTTGAGAGGTTTTTTTCGCTATAGGGCACGTGCGCTCGCCAGACAGACAGAGAGAGACATAGAGACAGAAAGCAAGAAATCACCCCCCAGGGGGGATGGTCACGCCGCAATCCCTTCTCCTCCATTCTCCTCTCGGGATCTTGGGCACGCACGCACACGCGCCCGGCGTGAGTTGTAAGCCACCGGGTCCAAGACGCGAACCGCGGTCGACTACGTGGGAGTCCAGCGACATAGCCATTACGCTAACTGCTGGTTCCCATTGAATAGGATTTTTTTAATTTGCTAGTGCATGCACACACTTGCCAGAGATGGGGCAGGAGAAAACACCCCCCAGCAGTGTGGCATGCTGCATTCTCCATTTCCTCTCCACTTCTCCACCCTGTAGGGATTTTAGGCACGCACACACACGCACCTGGAATGTTTTACAGGATGCCAGGGCCAAGATTTGAACTGCCCATTCAGCTGTGTGGCATCCAGCTGCCTTAACCAATAGGCCATGGAGCTGGCCCTTGAATAAGTTTTTGACCAAAGAGAGAGAGAGAGGCTCTGTAGCCTTCTCGGGTGTTCACATGGACCGTCCTCTCTGCAAACAAGTGAGATCGATGCTTACCGAGAGCGAGGTGCTGTAATTCTCGTCGCAAGGTGGCTGGGGCTGAGTCGTGGGCATGTTTCGCCGTCCCTGGCTTTGTCAGTGGGCAGCGAGGCTGGCCAGCCGTGCCGCTGAGGAGAGCGGCTGAGACTTGAGCTGCGGCAGTTCTCCGCAGCCTCTAGCTTTTGCCTTCGCATGGTGCTTCAGGACAGTGTTGAGTATGGTGAGTGTCTCCCTGTCACACTGCCACGACCCTGGTCCAGGGAGCACAGGCAGTTTCTGTAGGTGCAGGCCCATGCTATGGTATAAGACAGGAAAGGCTTCTGCTCTGGGAAAGGCCAGCCAAGCATGGAGCCTCTCGGTAGAATGCCTGCTCCTTGGTCCCTGGAGAGGAGAGGCAGTTTGTTCAGGATCCTCCTTGCTATTTGGAACTTTGGAAGGAAGGGCTTCTGGTGGGAGAACTCTCCAGGCCAATCCAATGGGGAACTTTTTACAAGAGTGATGTTTCTTCCGGAAGCAGTTACCTGGGTATGACTTCTCTCCCTTGCCCTCATCTTTATAGAATTTAGTCAAGGGACCAGCAGTTAGCGTAATGGCTATGTCACTGGACTCCCATGTAGTCAACCATGGTTTGAGTCCTGGACCCAGTGACTTAAAACTCACACCGGGCATGTGTGCGTGCGTGCCTAAGATACTGAGAGGAAAATGGAGAAGGGATTGTGGGATGGCCATCCCCCCTGGGGGGTGATTTCTCGCTTTCTGTCTCTCTGTCTCTCTGTCTGGTGAGCACACGTGCCCTATAGCAAAAACCTCTCCAAATAATAATAATAATAATAATAATTTGGTCAAGAGCCCTTAGTCATCCAGCCACTGAAGTTTTGTACCATCTTTCTTCTCACGGTCCTTGACTGTGAAACATTGTCATGGTCCCCACCCCATATCATATTTTGGCGGGAATGTCTTACCTGCAGTATATCCTTTTTTCTCAGAGGAGAATGGTAGTCTAGCCTGTGAGAGTTAGTCAGAATCAAAATGGAGTCATTTGTGTCAGCTTGTGCTAAACCCTGAGGACCAGCAGATGGTATAATGGTTACTTTGCTGGACTCCTACATAGTCGATCATGTTTTGAGTCCTGGACCCAGTGGCTTAGTGATGTGAAAGACAGTCAAGGTCATTGCCCTTACGAAGCTCGCAGATGATGGCAGTGTAGACCAGTACATGCAACAATCATGTGTTGTAATTGGAACTAGGAAGGGAATGGCTAGAGTGCTATAATGGAGAGCAGCAGGGTAGGAACCCTCTTGGGGAGCCTTTCTGAGAGAGTTTAAAAGCCAATATGCCACCCAGGGGGAGAGCCAGGGAGAATGCGTTAGGCAGAGGGACCGGGGAAAGAGATGGTGTGTTCCAGGACTTAATCTAAAGGCCATGAGGATGAGGTAGAGGAGCAGCGGGGGCCAGGCCCTGCAGGACCTTGGGGGCCCCAGGGATAACCCATTACTCTAAATGCAGCAGAAAGCCACTGACAGATTTTCTGCTGGGAATGATGCCTGCTTGTGTGTTTAGAGGGACACTGTGTGAGGAATGACTCAAAGTGGAACAAAGGGGGAAGCAGGGAGACTGGTTAGAGGACACTGAAATGAGATGGTGTCAGAGGAGAGGGAGAAGGGGTCGCTATGGCATGTGTTCTAGAAAGAGAATCAGTGGGATTCAGTGATGAAAAGTAGGCAGAATGGGCCCAGGAATGACTTCAGGTTTCTATACCCAGCTGCTGGTGGTCTCACTTACTGGGGAAGACTGAGGGAGGGGTCGGTAGTGGGGTGGAGCGTTCTGTCTGGTCATAGGAAGTTTGTGATCCTTTCAGACCCAGAGTGAAGCAGCTACTGGAGATGGATTTAGAGGTTGGGGTGGATCAAGATGGATGGGGAGAAGAGAAACACGGCCCAGAGGAGGAGAAGGATATGGAGAGATGCCCGGAGTTAATAGTGATGTCATGTGCCAGGGCTTTCTGGACACTCAATAAGACTTACAGAACCCAGGGTCCCAGGGAGACCCCAGCATCAAGCCATCACCTCCACTCTGACAGCAGCTGTGTCTCCCTCCTCAGGGACCAGGCTGGGGCTGTACTTTGGCAAGAACAAGGATGAGAATGGAGTTTGTGACATGAAAAGCCATTTGGAGAAACATCTCTGGGAGATGTGGCCAGGCCTCCTTCGAGTTTGATTAATCCGATCTGAATAGTGACAGATCACGAGCCCTTCATGGCTATGTCGTCATTCCACAGCCTCCTGTCAGCGATAAATCAGGAAGTGGGTACCTGACACTTTCCCCAAACCTACCTTGCAGAATCATGGACTGTCTGACCTGCCCCTTCAGCCCAGCGTTCCTCTGGTGCAGGGGCCCCCTGCCATCCTCCTCGATGAGCCCCCACCTATGATGACTGCTCCCTGGGGTGGGTGCTCCCCCACTCCCAGGGCAGACGAATTCCACTCGGGAAACACAAGGGGGCTAGAAATTCTTCCTGTTGGCTGCCATCTGCTTCTTGCTGGCCCTTCTGGAGCCACATGAAGGCTGTTCCTGCTGCCACATGGTGCCCTCAGCTTGGAAGGTGACACCCACAGCCTTACGTGCCATCCCCCCTTCTCTAGGACTCCTCAGATGATATGTCTATTGGCCTGTCATTTTAATGCTCTGGGTCCTTTTCTAAAATGAACCCAGGCCTCCAAGTGTGGCCCACCACCCTGTCCCCTGGACCCCACACCTCTGTCACCGTGGCCCATTGTACTCCTGTTAACGATTCGTGGGCAATCTGGCTGGAGTTTACTGGGACAGACTAATGACAATGCGTCCCCAAAGCACACTTATTTCCTATCGGTGTCCTTGTGGCGGACTCCCAGTGACCACTAAAGAGCCTTTTCACAGCGGGATGCAGTGGGGAGTGACAGAGCGTGTCAGCGTGCCCGGCGTGGGTCTGAGTCATGGAGTCCTGAGATTACCCGGGAAGACGGCCTTGTTTTCCTTAAGTGTCTGTCCTCCTAATTACCCACTGAGATATATGGGAGAGGGAAGAAGGCACAACCCGAATTCCAAGCCTGCTTGCCAGAGAACACATTAGCGGCTCAGCTTCTGCAGGAGTGCTGTTGGGAAAGGGTGTGCGTGTAAACCTCAGCCTGGACCTGTCGGACCCTGAGAGCAGAATGGGCCCAAGCTGTCATCTGTGTCACCTGGATGTCCCCAAACCTCCCCACCCATAGACGCTGAAGGGCAGAGAACATCTATGTCTGAATTAAATTGCCCTGAGAGTACTCCCCCCCCACCCCCCCGCCACGGCCAAAGCTGCTAGCAAGAATCCGAGTCTTTCCGGGGCAGATTCCAAGTCCCAGACATCCCTGCCAGTTCCCCGGAGTGCTCACACCATCCTGGTTCACTCGCAGCTCTGCCTGGAGCAAAGGCTCAGATGCGACCCCCAAACCAAAGCATACCTTCCGGTGCCCTGGCCCCTCATGGTCGTTTTCAGGGCTTCTGCCTCCTCATTTCTGTGCAGCTTTGGTGAGCTGGGTGTCTGCCCAGCAGGATGCCACGTGTCCACAGTGACAAGAGCTGGGCCCAAACCCCGGGTGTCCACTGGGACACGTGCTACCGCAGCCTGGGCCCTCTCGTGTCCCTCGCTGCATGTCCCTTCACATGGGTGGCCCTGTGGGAGTGGATGTGGTAGGAAGAAGGGAGCACTGGGTGCAGCTGATGGAGGAGTGGATGGGCTAGGCAGAGCACGTGGGAAGGGGCGTCACAGAGAAGCCCCGTGTGTTACAGAAGGGAGTGTGTGGGAGGGAGGGCCCCAAGAGATGGCTCAGGCCTTCCCTGAGCCCCCTCCCAGGACTCGAGCTCCTCGTGGAATCCTGACCTGCAGCACATCTGCTTCTTCCCCAGGCCCCAAAGTAAAGGATTTTCAGGTTAGTGTCAACCTCAAGGAACCTGGAAGAGGCCTTTCTGCAGGTGCGAAGGGTCAGAGGTGGCCCAGCCTCTACTGTGCAGCAAGGCCCCGGAGAGGGAGTTCTGGCTGCTGGGTGCCTATCGGACCGGAAGCCAGTGGGTGCCTGTTGGAAGTGGGATGCTGGGTGTGGGGTGGGCTCTAGGGGCCCCACTTTCAGTGTGTCTCCTGTGGGATGAACCTTTTGGATCTCCACGTGAGGCTGAGTCACCAGGAGGCCCAGCCAGCCCTTGCCCAGCAGCTGTCTTCATGCCCTTTCTTTAGGGGCCAGCAGCTGGAGCCCTCCCCGTGGCCACCGTGAGGAGCAGGTCAGGAAGGAAACTCAGTTGGCCTAGCTTCTCAGAACGTCAGAACCGGTCATGGAGCAGTTCCCATCATTGCCTGCCAGTGAAGTTGAGAGATTTGAAATGGGTGTGTTTTATTTGGTCAGATCTTAGGGATGGCTCGCTTGGCACCAAGGTGAAGGCCGAGGGGTCTGCAGTGCAGTGGCCCTGGCCTAGGTGACAGGAACAGCAGCGCCAACCCCAAGCCGTGAGGCTAACCACAGGTCATTCCTGCTTTCTGAGGACGTCTCTAGCTTCTAGCTTTTGCTTTGGCCGTGATAGGATTGAAGAAAAGAGGAGGATTTTTCAAGGTGCACAGGGGCACAGTCAAGTCACTGGTTTTGATGAACAGACCAACGGAAGCAGGATCCAGGACTCCGAGGCGGCGAGGACTGGTGTCAGAAAACAGCTGCAGACTCGGCTTCCCAAGTGCCGCCACAGAGGAGCCTTCCTGCCTGCAGACTGTTAGGAAATTCAGGTTTCAGGCTACACTGGGGGTGGCAGGAGCCAACGTGCGGCAGCCAGAAGATGCCATCTTGCTTATTTAAAAGAAATGCAGAACCCAAGCCATCTGGGCCAGGCTTCACTGCAGATGCTCTCCACTTGCAGTGAAGAAAGCACACAGGCGAGATGGGAGGGAGGAGAGCAGAGAGTAGGGTCTGCTCCCAGCTCCCCACCTTCTCAGGGCTGGCGCTGAGGTTCTAAAGACCCGCTCCCACACCCACCCACCATGCACACGTGAACATACGTGCGGTTTCTAACCCTTACTGCTGCCAGGGACCGATTCGAGCTTGCTCATGTGACACTCTGAGACACTTGAACTCAAACTCGCTTTTGCCTCCTCTGGCTCAGGACCATGTTCCCAAAGCTCAGCCAGGATCCCTGTCTCTGAGAGCTCTGGCTGGGCATCACCCAGTGGTGCCTGAGCCAAAGTCACAGCTCTGACTCCACAGATCCCCGGGGCTTTGCCACGTTCCACAGGAGACTGGCTCAGGAGGAAGGAGGGAGAGAAGAAAGCCAAGGAACGCATTTGTCCTGTGGGAAGTCCGGAAATCAGTGACTCACGTGCCTAGGGAGGAGGCTGTGCTCTCCAGGCCGAATGTCCTCACTCTCCTGACCAGGAGAACCCCAAGGCTCACTAATCTGCTTCTACTCTCTAGGGGAAAAGAATTTGCGAATAAGTTACAGACGACTTGCTACTGGCAGCATGCATGGACTGCTGATACGTTACTGAGTCGTCAGAAAAGTCACGACACAGTTTTGCATAGAAAAACACGTCGTGACTTTTCCAGTGACCCAGTATTAAAGAAGCTCAGCTCAGGGTGGACTCGGTGCAGTGTCAATGAGTGTTCAAGAGATGCTGGACCCGACATGGCAACTGTGGTTGAATCCCAGCTTGGTCAGCCTGGAACTCACCAGGCTCAGGCATGAGCGCCCAAGATCTGTTGGGCAGGAGGGCTGACCAGAGAGAGTACTAATCTCTCTCTTTCTCTGGCTTGCGCACATGCTCTGTCATTAATATTAATTAACAATTTGAATGATACAAGCTTATACACATCAAACAGTTTTTTGAGACCTTGAAAATCATCTAGTTCTGTTATTTTTACCTTGATGGTGTCCCACCAGTTGACACAAGAAACGCAAGTAAGTTAAATGACGTAAGTTCTAGGAGGCCGTCGCCCGTAGTGAGTTCTTCCTGGGAGTGATGGGAGGAAGTGCGTGCACTGCCAACCTCGCCGGTAGCCGCAGGTACAGATGTCCCATCCGATCCATCGGGACTGCCTGGCTTGCATGCCGTGGCTAGGACATTAGCTTGGGGAAGCCCTGTTGTGGCAAGTATGTGTCACTGTGCGTGGCAGGGTTGATTGACAGGCAACTAAATGCATGATGAAGTGACATTAATGGTTAAAAGTCAAGAATAGCAGCTAATTAAAACGTCAGCCCCTAGGGTAGCATCTCTTCCAACCCTGCAAGGGGGCATCTGTGCGGGCGCTCTGAAGTGTTCGCGGCGGCCGACTGGAGGAGGACTTGGCGTCCGCGTCCTCTGGAGACTCCGGCAACACGTTAGGAGATGTAGCCCATTTTACACGATGGAGGAAAGGGTGCTAGTGGTGATTAAAATTCCTTCTAGAAAGCGAACCATAGTTGCTTACAAAGTACCCCTCGATGGCTCCTTGGGCTGAAGATGAGATGGCCAGCAGCCCCGAAGTCGGTGAGCTGCTGAGGGAGACATGGCAGGGGGGTGTTCAAGCACTGCTGGGGGAGAGAGCGAGAAAGGGACAGCGAGAGGGTCGAAACCCTCCATTGGCGACGTGACCTCTGCGTGAACATCTCTGTGTGGGCTGTATGTTTGTGTCCCCCCGGATTCTTATGTTGAAGCCCCAACCCTGATGTGACTGTGTCTGGAGGAAATGAAGGTTAAAGGAGGTCGTAAGGGTGGGGTCCTGTCTGATGGGACTAATGTCCTTCTAAGAAGAGACACCAGAGAACATGCATGCTTGTGAGTGTATCCTCTCTCTGTGTTCCTCTCCGTCTCTGTCTCTCTGTCTCTGCCATGCGACTAAGCAATGAGAAGGCAGCCATCTATAAGCCGGAGCCATTGGAACAACAGGGAGCTCGTTACTCCTGGGACGATCTGCTTCTCCGGTGATCCCAGCCATTAGCAAAGACCTTGTTGATGGGGGGGGGGGGGGGCAGCAGATGGCATAGCAGTTATGTCACTGGACTCCCACATGGCCGACCGTGGTTTGAGTCCTGGACCCAGTTGGTTGAAAATCATGCCAGGTGCATGTGCATGCATGCAGGAGAATGAAGGAGAGGGATTGTGGCATGGCCGTCCCCCGCCCCGGGGCGGCAGGGGGGTGATTTCTCACTTTCCCTCTCACTTTCTGTCTCTCTCCAGTGAGCACATGCGCCCTAAGGTAAAAACCTCTTTTTTTTTTAAAAAAAAAAAAAAAAAAAAAAAAAAGAAAGAAAAGAAAAGGAAAAAAGACCTTATTGATCTGAATCCTCTCCTTTTATTAACTTCCTGGGGCTGCGTAACAAATGACTATACACTCCGTGGTTAAAACAGCAGCCATGCATTTTCCCACAATGCAGGAGACCTGAAGTCCAGATCGAGGTGTTTGCAGAGCCTCGTTCTCTTGACGTCTCTAAGGCAGGACTCTTTCTTGCCTCCCTAGCTTCTGGGGGCTGCTGGCATTTCTGGGCTTGCGGCGGCATCCCTGCAGCCCCTGCCTCCTTCACACGGCCTTCCTTTCTGGTCTCTGTGTGTCCCCTCTGTGCCTGTTCTTCTAAGAACACCAGTCCCTGGATTTAGGGCCCGCCCTACATCTAGAATGATGTCATCTCAGGTTCCTTAGCTAATTACATCTGTAAAGACCCTACTTTGAAATAAAGTCACATCCTAGGGCTCTAACTGGGCATAAATTTGCGGGGAGCCCTGTCAAACCCACCACAGTCCCCCATGGTCCCTCCTCTGCCCTCAGGCCCCAGTGAACACACGAGCCTCCCCTGCCCTGAGAACCCTCCGGAACTAACAGCATCCCCCATACAAACAGCCCCACTCCACCCACAGCTCCTCACCCTACACCCCACACCCCACACCCCACTTCAGGGTGCCCAAACTCTTCACTATCTTGTTCACCCTGCTCTGGACCACCAGTCTGTCACAGTCCCTCTGAAAACATGGCCCTTGACAGGAGCCCAAGAACAGGGCTCCTGGCCACCCCTCATGGCTGGGCTCAGTGCTCCCAGGGAAGCAGTCTGGGCTGCACTGAGGTGGAGCGCCTGTGTCCCCTCACTCTCGCCTGAGGTTCTATAGTCCTCCAGCCTCCTGTTTCCACGTGAGCTACCTCGTCTTCTCCGTCTTCAACTTCAGCAATTGTTTTTTGGACCCTAAATTCAGGGTGTTGCATTTGCTCCTCTGAGATGGATCTCGGGGATCTGGACTCAGTACTGTGGGCTCAGGAGTGGAGATGTTCGAGGTCGGTGCTGGCCCATGCTTCTTCCGCAAGGTCCTGCTTGGGGATGGCGTCAGGGAGGAATATAAAGCCTCTGTATGTGGGGCCTTGGGCTGAATCAGCCTATTTTTCTGCTATTCTTCTTCTTATTATTATTATTAATCACTGTCCATCTTTATAGCATACAAAATGGATTCTGCCACCTTGAATACACTTCTGCTCTTCCTTAACTGGGCTCCAGTCAGTCCAAACCAGCTCCAACCCCTGGTGGTCCCTCAGGATCAGGAGGGGTTTCTTCCTGCCTCCTCTGGACACAGCTGACGCTCCAGAGGGGGTGTTCCTAAAGCTGAGGGGCCCGACCGGGCACTCCAGAGAGCAGACCACGGCCTCTCTTTGGCCTCCCCCACCCAGGGCTCTGCATTCTCATTTAGGAAAACAGGAGCACACGGTTACCCGAGCCTTCGGGGCCCAGCCTGCCGCAGCCTTCCTGGGGCTGGCTTGTTGGTCAAAGCTCCAGTATCTCAGGCCTCAGCGACTGCCTGAGAGCAGGCAGGCCGGCCCTGGGCCCAACCCTCAGCTGTCCAGAGTGCTGTCTGTGGTTACTCAGGCCCTGCGACCTTGCCAGGGCCTGCCAAGCACTGGGAGTTCAGAAATCTCTTTTTTCTTTATGCAATTTTTTTTATAGGGCACATGCACTCACTGGAGAAAAAGAGAGAGACAGAGAGAAAGAAACCAAGAAATTACCCCCAGGGAGGATGGCCACGCCACAATCCCTTCTCTTCCATTCTCCTCTCGGGATCTTGGGCAAGCACACACACCTCACTGGGCTTGGGACTCGAACCAGAGTCAACTCTGGGAATCCAGTGACGTAATCATTACACTATTTGCTGATCCTGGGAGTTCAGAATTTTACAAATGAAGAAGCCGAAGTCAACAGGAAGAGAGCCCAGGTCTGCTGGCTTCCACCCTGGGGCTTTCACACTTGGGCCAGCTGTGCCTGGAAGCAGAGGAGGAGAGGAGGGTAAGAGGCAGGTGCTCCCCCAGCTCCTCCTCCCAGGGCCCTGCCTCCTCCACCCCACTCTGCAAATAACCTTGCTTTCTGCATCAGTTCAAGAGCAGCTTCATCAGCCAGGACTCCAGCTTCCTCACCTTATAGGCCCTTAGGTCTGAAGATCCTGGCAGCCTGTCCCGCTGCCCCTGGAGCTCCCCCAAGCCAGGTGCCCACCATCAAATTAGCACGCTTCAACTGGATCTTCCGATTGTAAATCAGCACCCAAAAACTCCAAATGCGGTTACCACAGAAAAAGTGTCCTAAAGGAAGCTGAAAACTCACTTGTAATTTCTCTACCAAGAGATAAGAACTGCTAATATCTTGGTGACTTCAAAATATCCATCTCTTGGGACCAGCAGTTGCCGTAATGGCTATGTCACTGGACTCCCATGTAGTTGACTGCAGTTCGTGTCCCAGATCCGGTGGCTTAAAACTCATGCCGGGCGCGTGTGCGTGCGTGCCCAAGATCCTGAGAGGAGAATGAAGGAGAAGGGACTGCGGCGTGGCCATCTCCCCTGGGGGGTGATTTCTTGCTTTCTATCTCTCTGTCTCTCTCTGTCTGGCGAGCGCATGTGCCCTATAGCAAAAAACTCTCAAAAAAAAGAAAAAAAAAATCCATCTCTTGATCTTTCTTTCTCTCACTCTCGCTGAATATGATCAATGACTATGATCCGATGTCATATCATTCTTTAGTAACCTACAGTTTTGCCAAAAAGCGTACAAAGTACCTGTTTTCATGCTGATAAATACAGATTTCTCTCACTGTTATTCCGTGGCTGCCTGGGAGAACTGTTCGGTGATGGGCGATCCTGCACTGATGGCACAGGCCGTGTAGGACTTTCTGTGGTGACAAACAGCTCTGTGATGGATGTCCTTCCACACCCCGAGATCTTGGGGTAGCTGGAGCCCCCTTTAGGGGCCAGGGTGAGTTTGAGCCTAAGATGAATGGGAAACTACTTTTTTAAAATTTGGGTTTTTTCTCCCAGAAGTGAGAGAGAAAGACACTCACAGAGAGAAAACACCCCAATGGGATCTCGAGACCCAGATTGTGGGCACATGAATGCCCAGTGCACTCAGGGAGGTCTCTGAACATGAACCTGGAACCTCAGGTGAGTCAGTCCCTCAGAGCGTGTTTCATGGCCATGCTGCCATCCCTAGAAGCTACTTCTTCTTTTTTCTTTTTTAAGAGAGAGGTTTTTGCTATAGGGCACGTGTGCTCGCCAGAAAGACACAGACAGAGAGACGAGAGTGAGAAATCACCCCCCCAGGGGGGATGGCCACGCTGCAATCCCTTCTCTTCCATTCTCCTCTCAGGATCTTGGGCACGCACTCACATACGCCCGGCGTGAGTTTAAGCCACCGGGTCCGGGAGTTGAACCACAGTCAACTACATGGGAGTCCAGCAACACAGCCATTACGCCAACTGCTGGTCCTGGAAACTACTTTTAAGCAGGGAAACGAGCAACTAGACTAGGGCTTCCTGAGGGCAGTGGCCAGGTTCCTATCCAAGGGGAGGCAAGAACCCAGCCACTGAAGCAGGGCTCTGGAACTGGAAGGGTTAACTGGAGATGGATTGAGAAATCTATAAACACCCGGAAGTGAGTGACATGTGCTAATTTCTTCTTTAGTATTCACAATGACTTTCTGTTAATTAAGAAGAGACGGAGCCCAAGGGAGAGGCGGCAAGCCAGGCACTCTGGCGCTGGCAGGCGGGCAGCCTGCCCATCCTGGGCCTTTCGGGGATGAGGGGACAGCCCGGGCACGGCTTGACCTTGAGGGCACAGGCCAGGGACAGCCTGGCCCTCAGGGAGCCTCCTGGCCAGGAGACAGCGCTGTGAAGGGCAGGCAGGCAGTGGCTGCTAGGTTTCCTCTTAGGGAACCACAGTGACTGCTGGGTCTTGAGCAGACTGGGGACAGGTGAGCCTGGGCCGGGGCTTGGGGTCTCCCATTTCCCAGATGGTCCTTGCCACAGGCCTGGCAGAGACAGGGTGGATGGCTTTCTTCCCCAGAGCTGATGGGAAAGCGGCTGCACTGGGGTCTCCAGAGTGGGTCCAGTTGTTTGGGTGGGGTGGGTGGGGAGGACCTGCACATGCGTGTGTAACATGTGTGGCCCAGTGTGTCCATGTGATGATGAGCGTGTGTCCGCCGTCTTGCCTATGTGCACTGCACGTAGCCCCGTGTGTGCGCGAATGTGCATGTGTGTTGTGAAGGTGTGCGGATATCTATTTGAAACCTGCTTGCACCACTCTCCAGCGGCGTGTCTCTGAGGATGCCACTGAACACCTCTCCAGTGCACTTTCCTCATCTGTGAAATGGGCCGTGCTGGTGCCCACTTCCGATGGTTGCCATGGCGATTATAGGACTGTGTATCAAACTCTTACAGCGTTGCCAGGCGTGCTCAGGAGTGAGCAGAAGTGCTTGCCGTTCCGTCGTGCTCAGGCAGCACTGGAAGCCCCTTCTCTCCTCTGTGCTCCATGTGCTTAGTGAACTCCTACTCATCCTTCAAGACCCAGTTGAAGGTCGAGCAATGTCAGGTCCCATCATGGTGTAGGATCTACCCTTAGAATCCTGGGCTCAGGACCAGCAGTTGGCATAATGGCTATGTTGCTGGACTCCTATGTAGTCGACCACGGTTCGAGTCCCAGACCCTGTGGCCTAGACTCATGCCAGGTATGGGCACGTGTGTGCCCAAGATCCTGAGAGGAGAATGGAGGAGAAGGGATTGCGACATGGCCATCCCCCCTGGGGGGTGATTTCTCACTTTCTATCTCTCTGTCTCTCTCTGTCTTTCTGGCGAGCGCACATGCAGGATAGTAAAATAAAAACTCTCAAAAAAAATAAATAAAAGAATCCTGGGCTCAAGGGAAGAGCCTCAGTCTCTAAAGAAGCAGAGAAGTGCCTGTGGTCCCTGCCACACATCCCATAGTCAGGCCACACATGTACAAGTAAACCTGCACCCACGTGGACTCACACACATCTGCACAATGCATGTAGACATGGACTGTAAACATACACTCGCACCGTCTGCGTCTGCATGGGTACCGGAGGTGCAGATGCTTTGTGTGTCTCGGTGCCCTCAGACATAGGCTCACGCATCTGGCCTCGCACACACGGCGCACACAGATATAAGCCCTCTGTGGTGCATAAACTAGTATGGAGAGGCATGATTTCTCGGCACACACTGTGTACACCTGTACGGCCCACAGGACACACAGTACTTTAACCACATAAGCATGCAAAAGCAACACTCTGTACACGTAGTGCTTCGAATACACATGATGCAGACACATATGAAACACACATGTATGTACACACATGTCGTATACCAGCAATAGGTGGACATAATCTTAATACACAGGCAGTACAAGGGTAATGATGACACCTGCACGCATGTGCCCACATACGTTCAGACTGTACAGTCCCAAATGCAAGGCCTGAGACTCCCAGGAGCCACAGCAACAGGCCTGGAACTGCCGTCCCTGGGGAATGCTCACCAGAGCCAGGCCCCTCCCTTTAACCTTCAGCGCTGAAGGCTGCATTGGACCCACAGATGGGGAATTAATTGGTGTCATTAACATGTGGCAATGATAATGACTTCCCATCGATCCCTGTGGCAGATGTATGGCCATCCCGAGGTGGAGCTGCAAGCTCAAGATTGGGGGCCAGGCCTCCCTCGCAGAGCCCTGACCTCTGCTGACCACACCAGGATCCTTGCTTCTCCACGCAGGCCACAGGGAGGCCAGACCTTGCAGAAGGCCTCTCTGCTGAAATGGGAGGTCAACATGGAAAGCTTGCCACGAGGGGGCAATGAGCAGCTTGTCCAAGGTCACCAGGCCTGCGGGAGGCGGGGCCACTGGGCACGCAGGACTCGCCCGCCCATCCCCACCCCTGCCCCTCCCCACCTTACCCCTGCTGTAGGAGTTACTCTGTCCTTCCTCGCCCACCCAGGCTCTTACTGTTTTCTGTGGGGTTGGCTCTGTTCCCAGGGTGCGTCCTCTGTCCCTGGGACCTTGGTAGAACTGGGACCACAGCGGAGGGGCTCGGCTGTGCGGAGGGGAGGGCCCGGGCTGCAGCAGGAGGATGGGGGCACAGGGATGGGCCTCCGGGGAGCACACAAACCAGCAAACGCCCTCTCC
The DNA here is from genome assembly GCA_026018925.1 of Tupaia tana. Classification (NCBI taxonomy): domain Eukaryota; kingdom Metazoa; phylum Chordata; class Mammalia; order Scandentia; family Tupaiidae; genus Tupaia; species Tupaia tana. The sequence goes on from JAKSZU010000012.1 coordinate 22,906,150, forward strand.
TCTTTCAACATGCCGCCCGAACAGGCAAACGGTAGGTGTCTAATAGATGCTGAATAAATGGGGGTAGACGAATTCAGGCACAAACTGACAAAAAGGCTGAGACCAGGGCTGGAAGGACGAGGGGAAGAGGTGTTGGAGAGCACGAGCTCGGGGTCACAGTGGGTGGGAGGAGTCGTGTGGACCTCAGGGTCCGGCCAGCCATGGGCAGCTCTGAGCTCTTTGGGGCCCCCTAGAGGCTGGGGTGGGGGGTGCCTATCTCTGAGCCAGGATATCTACTTTCTCTCTGGTCCTCTCAGGAGAGGAACCTAAGGAGGGTAGCTGGGAGTGGGAGGTCAGGGGTAGGCAACATTTTAATGGGGGTCTAAGGAATAGGATTCTGACTCCGAGAATTCAGACATAGCCATAGAGGCTGAGCTCACTCCCAGCAGCCCCCAAGAAGCCCAACCTGGGTCAGGCCCCTAGGGACACCCCTAGACTGCCTGGCTGCACTGAATTTGTTACTGTCACTGCATTTCAGGGCTTCTAATGAGCTGCTAATGAGCTGTCAGCTAATTATGAGAATTAAATGGGGCAGCCGGGCTGAGCAGAGCTTTTGCTAAAAGCTTCTGGGGTATCAGGTGGAGAAAGTGTTCCCGACAGCCTCCAGAACCCACACACCTGATGTAGCCTCATGTGGGTGGGGTTGGAGGTGTTTGGCCCTGGGGAGGAAGAGGGGGAAGCCCCAGCAGCCCCACAATAAGGCAAGTTCCAGCCCCACCACTGGGTAGGAGCTGCACCCAAGGGAAGCCCTCAGCAAGGCAGTCAGGACTCACAAGGGCAGCTGAAGGTCCCCAAGGTCTGGCTTTCTCTGTGACTCTCCCCCTGACCCCCTGGGTCCAGAATCTGTCTTCCTACCTGTGAAATGGGTTGGGAAGAGAAGGAAGGTCAGGTGACCTCTGTGGGCCCTTTCTCCCATCACAGCTCATTGTGACCCTTGAATCCTCTCTTTACGGATATGACTCATACATCCCCAGTTCTGTGAGCGGGGAGGTTTATCTGGGGGTCACACGAGAAAATTAGTGAACCCTTCAAGAAATCTTTGACCTACAGAAATGAGTGCATATAGTCACAAAAATAGGTGTAAGAATGCCCATAGCAGCCTAACTCATAATACAGTCAAGCTGGGAAAAACCTCACTGTCCATGCGTGGAAGGGATGGAGACATCGTGACTGTTGGTACAGTGGAGTAGCACGCAGCTATGGTGTGGTCACGCTGCTCTGAAAGGCAGGCTTCATTTTCCATGGTTCCGAGATGCACTCATTTCAGTTACCAGGTGGTAGTTAAATAACACAGGTGGCTCAGATTTCAGTCGTGTGCTATATTATTAACCGTGAACATACAGCACAGGCTTTCCAGCTAGTTCTTCAGTTCACAAAGTGCTATGTAAATAGCAGATGCACACCACGAGTGTCAACCAATCATGTCACTTCTTTCAAAGTATGTGGATGATTATTGGACGTTGTGGCTCTCACACGGACAGCAAAGTGTGTCCTGTTGGCTCCTTAACTCCAAGCGAGGAGTCCATGTTACATTTTACAAACATCTCTAATCAAAAGAAGCTGAAGGAATTAGTTACCAAAGATGGAAGCGCAACAAAGAAACAAAAAGTGGTAATACTGGAAGGGAAATTTAAATCAAAGGTAAATGGAATGCTAGAAAAGATAGCTGACTGGGGGTCGGGGGAACGGGCATTGTGGCGGTTTGAGGCTGAATACACAGCAAAGGAACACAGCAAAGGTGAACTTACTGAGAGGTAGTTGTAATGAAAAGGAGAACAGGCCCAGAGAAAGTAAAGCTTGCAATAGACTTCCTACTAAAAGGCCTTTCAGAGATACTTCCTGACCTGAAAACACCAAGGATACAATGTTGAAAGCGGGTCCAAACTTAGGGGCATGGTGATTGGCTAAGGCACCATATTGTAGACCACATGACAAGACAGTTTAAACTGCTCTTGATAACTTTTGTTAAGGATTATTTTATTTAACTTTATTTACCCAGTTATTTATTTATTTTATTTTGACCAGAGAGGGACAGAGAGAGAGAGAGAGAGAGAGAGAGAGAGAGAGAGAGAGAGAGGGAGAGAGTGAGAAAGTGAGAGAGCAAGCCACTGGATCTGGGACTTGAACCGCAGTTGGCTATGTGGGAGTCTAGCACTCTTAATCACCATGTCACCTACCGGCCCTGATAACTTTTTTCATAAGGAAGCACAACGTATTAATTCTAATGTTTCTGGTGTTTTAAATTACAGTGTACAGTGTACTAGATGAATATTTGTTTTACTATGTATTTTTTTGAATTTCTCTCCACTTTTTTTTTTCTTAGTTTTACTGTAAGGTATGTGCATTCATCAGAGAGAGAGAGAGGAGGGAAAGTGAGAAATCACCCTCCAGGTGGCTGGCCATGCCACAATCTCTTCTCCTCTCAGGACTTCGGGCACGCACACACACCCGGCATGATTTCCAAACCTCTGATCCAAGACTCCAACCATGCAGTTGGCCATATAGGATCTAGTGACCTTACCCTCCAGGCCTGCTGGCCCAACTTCTCTACACATTTACCACCAATTGTGTTTTGATCATTACAATTGTAATTTTCCCAGTGGATTGTTAAGATCCGCATGATCTCAACCTGCAAAGTGGTCTTTCTGGTCCCGCACCGCTGTGCAAAGCGATGCCTATGGTACGTACAAGTGTGGGTGAATCTCACAGGCCAGACAGCAAGGGAAGGAGAGCAGATGCCCCGGGTACATAGGCGGCTCCATTTAGATGACCTCCGAAGGTGGGCAACACTCGTGGGTGGGAGAAAAGCCAGAACAGAGGTCGCCTGGGCAGGGTGGGGGAACCAGCTGGGAGGGGCTGCGAGGAAAGCCCCTGGGTGCTGGCTGTGTTCTAGACCTTGCTGTAGGTGTTGGTTTCAGGCATATATAAATTCATGAACACAGTCATCAAGCTCTGTACTTACGACTGGTGTGCGTTTCTATACATAAGATTTTCCTACATCTTTTTTTTTTTTTTTAAGTAGGGACATTCTGGAGTGCCTTGGGATTGGATGCAGCTCCATCTTCTAGAATCTGCTAGATCTGACACAGTGGCCTCTTCCTTCTTCAGGCCCTTTCCTCGCCTGGCTGCTACAGTCCGGCCCTCCTGGCTCACCCTCTGTCCTGGCTGCTCCTCAGCTTCCTGGACCTGCTTCTGACGTTCACTCTTTACCTTTCCCGCCTTGTACGTCACCGTCACCGGCGCCTGCCCTACCCAAGGCGCCCCTTCCACCCTGAGCCCAGTGTCACCCGGGACCCTGGCCCAGGGGTTAGACCATGCCATCACTGTTCGCTCACAGTCTCTCGGGAAGAAGGAAGGAAAGTAGAAAAGAAGAGAGAAAGGAAGAAGGGCGGAGGGAGGGGAGGATGGAGGGAGGGAGGGAGTGAACGGTTGCTGGGGACGAGGCAGCTTCAGGAGAGGTCGCGCAGGGAGGATTTGGGCCTGATCCCAGCTCTAGAGAAGCGACACCCCATTAATGCCTTCCCAGCCACCCGACGCGTCTCCCTAATGGAGTCTGGAACTCCACACTATTAGCTACAAATGGCATTTTGAAATGGCTTTTTTTTTGGGCGAACCCCAAAGACATTGCTAAGATTTACATTTTCAAATATATGCTGACCTTTTTTTCCTCTTTCTTTGAGTTCATTTGTCATCAGTGTATAATTGAATCAATATATTTCCCGATCAGCCCCAAGATTGAATAAGGTCACGGGGAGCCGTGTGTGGGCATTAGACATCATTATTTCACTCCGAAAGAGCGGCCATGGCACGGAGCATTCCGGGCGCCAAATGAAATTCTATTAGATTCTATTACACTTTTACAATTATAGAGACGTTCCAATATTACAAGGGGAAATGAAGTCATAATAAAAAAGCCCAGAGGTGTATTACAGAGAAATGGGCACACTATTTTTCTAGTTAAAAACTTGATGGAAGGAGCGCGATTGGCTTTCGGTTGCCGAGATGTGACCTTGTTCCCAAAGCCCTCTGCCACTCGGCCCAGCCCTCCCTTCCCGAGCCTCTGCTGGCAGAGAATGGCCAGAGCCAGCACTCAGGAAGCCCGATGACCCTCTCTGTTCAAACTGAGTCCAGCTCCTGGGCCCCGAGGAGGCAGAGACCTGGTCTAAAACAGTATCACACCTGGGCAACAGGGGCAGGCCGAGGCTGAGCCACCCTTGCAAGCATCCCACAGTATGTAAGCGTGGCAGAGGGGCCTGAGTGGCATGTGAGATGGGCAGGGGGCCACAGGGCGGAGGGGTGGCTGCCCCTGCTGACCCCTCCATTTAGGGCAGGGGTCACTGGCTGCGTGGTGAGTATCAGCATTTTGGTGTGTCCAGTCCCTGCTGTGGGATACCTCCTTCATAGCACTGTGCTGCCATGGGCTAGGGTTCCTGCTAGCCTGTCCTGACCCCTTCCAGAGGGTTCTACCAAGCCCCAGAAAAGAGATAAGACAGAGCCCAAAGGGGCTAGCCAGGCAGGACCCCTGAAGGGAGCAGAGTAGACAAACTAGGCCTCGAAGGATTGGGAGGATTTGAATGTAGGGATAAGAGGGGCTTGGGAGGAGGCTTGGCACACACAGGGTCAGGGAGAGGGCGTGGAGTGCTGTGTGCAGAGCAAGTGCTCACAGTGGGCAAGGGCTTGGGGCTGGGGTGAAGGTCTGGACCTCAGCTTTCATCCTGCAAGGGGGTGGGGTGTCTTGGGAGATCTGAGGGCAGAAGGAGTTCTGGCCACGCCTGGGCTAGGAGGATCTTGTTGTGAGAAGCAGCAAAGGCTGGATACCGCCCACAGTGAGGCAGGACAGGGAGCCAAGGTAGGACACTCAGGAGGGCCCTACCCAGGTACTGCTGCAAGGTCGGCTGGCAGATAGGTGAATGGATCTTCAGGTTTCCCAGGGATACAGTGATAGGTAGGATAATGGTTCGGTAACTCTTCACTTCTCTCAGAGAGGCATATAGTTTCCCTCCCATAGATATTGGGGTTGGCCATGTGTGGTAAGCAGAATTTTAAGATGGTCCCCAAGATTCCTGTCCTGTAGTTATTCAATGAAACACTAATCTAAGTACTGCTGTGTGTGTGTGGATGTGTGTGTGTGTGTGTGTGGGGGGGACTTCGTAACCTAAGTCCCAAGTCCGCTGACCTTAAAATTGATTATCCAGGCAGGCCCAAGCCAATCAGGCAAGACCTGTAAGAGCAGAGTGTTTTCTCTGGTGAGCAGCAGAAAGGCAGTTGGAAAGACTCGAAGCACGAGGAGGCGCTGTTGCCTGTTGCTAGCTTGAAGACGAGGGGCCACGCAATGAGGAGTGTGGGCGACCTCGCGAAGTTGGGAGCAGCCCTGGCTGACAGCCAGAGAGGAGACAGGTCCTGCAGTCCTACCGGGGTACGGAGGAATCCAACAGCCCTAATAGCAGGAATGAACTTGGGAGAGGAGCCTCAGCTCCAGAAGAGAAGGCAGCCAGGGACACCCCGCTTTCAGCCGGGGGAGAGACCCGTCCCGACACACTAGACTCTGACCTCGGAGTGTGGACAGACAAACGTGCGTTGCTGTGTGTTGACAGCGATTTAGGGTGCTGCCATGGAAGACTCACAATCCAGCTGTGACTGGCCTGGACAGTCCAAGCCGCAGTGCCAGCTCTGGAACAAGGCACGGTGGGACTGTCCAACCTCTCATGCTCCTGTGATGGCCGAAGACGCGCATGCCCAGGGTGCTGTGGCTCCTTTTGCTGGGCCTGAGGAGCAGACCTGGACCCACCAAAAACCTGCAGCCATGGCCAGCCAGCCTGCCCCTGAAGTGGAGTCCCCCAGCCCACCTGCAGAGCTGGGAGCAAGATTGTAAACCGTGTGACTCTGAGCCACAGAGTTCCGGGGTCATGCAGCAAGAGTTGCCTTCTACAGACACCTTCGTCTGAGCACCGGGAGAGGCGGGATTCCAAGATCCCAAGAGGAGAGGCCGGAACTGCATGGAGGTCCTAGAGCCACATGGAGGTTCCGGAGCAGGCCCCAGCAGGCCTGAGCCCTGCAGGCCGAGGGCTGTGCCGAGCGGGCCTGGCCTGGACCTCTGAGACATGGGCTTACTGTCCTTATACCCTCCCAGGTATCTGTGTGCCCCTTCTCTTAGAGTCACCTCCTGAAATCCGCATGCCCTGCCAGGCAGGCTCCTTGGGGAGAGCTCCTCCAAGAAAGCCAGGGCCCAGGGCCTGTCCTCGCTGCTAGGCACATCCTGACCTGGGCCCCGCCGAACGCTGCTGTCCAGCATTTCTCCCCCTGCTGGCCTCTGGCCTCCAGACTTCTCAGAAGGTGCCAGATGCCTGTCCCCAAACCCAGGAGACACAGGCATGCCGCTCAAAAACCCTCTGGTGCCTGTAGCCACATTCCCGCCCCTGGCGGAGGTGGGGGGCAGGCAAGGGGAGCAGCCCTGGGTGATCTCTCCAGAGAGATCCTTGAGGACAAATCTTCCTTTGTCTCCAGCTTCTCTGGCCTATCAGTTGGGGGCAGTGACTGGGCCAGGGACTCAGCAAGCCTTGCCAGGACCCTGACCCCATGCCTCCCTTAGGATGTGGGTTTCCTGGCTCTTGTTTTTCCCAGCTGGAAGCCTCGGCCCAGACCAGGACCTCCCCCTGCCCTTTTAAATTTTTCTCTGAAGTGACAACTCTGTAGAAAAGTGGCTAGTCTTTTCCCCCTGAGCCATCTGAAAAGAAGGTGCCTTCGTGATGCCTCAGTGCTTCAGTGCGGCCCCCTCCACACAGTCTGGTGGACCGTGGCCAGCAAAGCCAGCACGCAGGCGCGAGCTCGTCACCGCCGCTGCAGACCCACCCTCGGTCTCCCGGCGTGCCCCGAGAGCAAAAGCATCCGATTACTTGCAGCATGTGACTTGCTTAGTTGTCAGGATTCTTGAGCCTCCTCATCGGACAGCTCCTCCAGTGTTTTCTGACCTTGTCACTTTGGAGCCTGAAGGCCAGTCGATGTCCCTGAGCTCGGGTTTGTCTAACGGTCCTCTCGATTGGGTGCAGCTCTGCATTTGGGGCAGGCGTTTGTCGCCGGGTGCTCGCGACGTGCGTCCTGTTCGTGGCACACAATTCTGACCTGCCCCATCGCTGAAGTTCACTTCGCTCCTGTGATTAAGGAGCTATCTGCCAGGGCTTCTCCACGTAAAATGACTCCTTTCCCTTTGTAATTAATAGCCGCGTGGGACGGCACTAGGAGACTATGTAAATATCCCATTCCTCATTAAATTTCAATGTATTCATTTATGTCAGTATGAATTCATGGCTTCCTATTTTTTTTCAATGGATTATAAACTGCTACTATCATTATTTATCCCAGTGTTCAAATTGGCCTGGAGTGGGCCACCGGGAGCCCCTACAAGCTGCTCCTGCTTCTCCTCGCTGCCCCAGCTCACGCCTCCATGGCTCAGGCGGAAGTGCACCTGGACAGCCTCAGCTGCTGTCCTCCACACTCCAGGCACCCTTTAACAGCGTCTCTAAGTAAGACGCCTGCCCAGCGCCCATTTCCCGTAGTTGCCAAGGGAGATGTTTGACTCCTGGGGGTTTGGGCTTTGGCTCAAGGGAAGACCTCAGCCGCTGCCCCCTCGTTGAAGCAGATACGGGGAGACCAGCGGCTCCTGCTGTCCCAGCCCACTGATGCGCCCAGGTAGAACTGGACTATGGACTTGAAGGGGACTGTTTGGATTTGTCAGGTGTGACAGGGGGTGTGACAGGGTGGGGCCCGGGTCTATTCCCAGGGCTGAGACAGGCCCTTCCCCTGGGCTGTGACCCACCTCCAGGCCCCCAACCCTGAAAACCAATGTGACTCTTCCTTGCTGTCTGGGGGCTGGGCTCAGCCTGGCTCTGCAGGCTCTCGCAGGCCGCCATGGTGTGTAGGGGAGGGGCGGCATGGACGACGAGGCCTGCCAGCGGCTGCATCATATGGGAAACATGAAAGGACAGTCTGGGGAATCACAAGAGTGCTGTTTATTTTTGTTTGTTTTGAGAGTTGTTTTTGTTTGTTTGTTTGTTTTTTTGCTATAGGGCACATGCGCTCTCTAGAAAGAGAGCAAAAAGCGAGAAATCACCCCCCGGGGGGATGGCCACGCCGCAATCCATTCTTCTCTATCCTCCTCTCGGGATCTTTGGCACACATGGCGTGAGTTTTAAGCCACCAGGTCTGGGACTCGAACCGCAGTCGACTACATGGGAGTCCAGCGACATAGCCATTACACAACTGCTGGTCCCCAGAGGGCTGCTTTAAACCAGAGCTAGGATGAAAGACTGAGAGACACCAGGAGAGGGCTGGTCCCTGGGAAACGACTCAGAATGGACAGCAGCTGAGCAGGCCCAACGACCTCCACTTTCCTGGCTCCAGCTCCCATGGGCGTCCAGACATGTCCTAGTCTGAAGCTGTGAGGATGGAGATTTGCTCCTCTGAGCACGGAGCCCAGCTTTCACAAGCAGTGGGTGGGGCTCACAGGTAACTGGGGGCCACCCAAAGGCTGCAGTTCCTCAGAATTCCTGAGGGTTTCTGGAGGGGCACTGAGGTCTCCTCTTCTTTCCCTGACCTTTTCCTAGTGAGGAGAGGTCTCAGAGTAGAAGGACCCTGGGGTGTTGAGGGCCCTCCAGGGGGGCTAGCCCTCCCCTTCCTGCAGTGCTGAGCCCAGGTTCGGGCTGTGCAAGGCCCAGAGCTCGAGGCTAATTGTGAATTAGGAGCCCAATTATGCCCGGCACAATTGGCTCTGCGCTGCCTCCTCTTCCCGACAGACATGTATATTAATAGTTGGCACTTATTGAACCAAATATGAATATTCATCTTCATTTATATTTCAAGGCCTTTCCTCCTGGAGGCCCGCGGGGCTGTGACCAGCTCCAGCCCCATCACAGAGCTGACAGCTCACACTCCTGGGCCCTGACTCCTGGCTCGGCGGGGCCTCCGGGCGGGCTCCCAGCTGTCCACAAACACTCATTAGGGGGGCCGGACCCAGCGAGCTGCGGAGAATGTGTAATCGCGCTGTGCGCTGCTAATTAGGGAGCTGATGGGGCATTGAGGGCGAGAGGACGAATTCTTTAAACAGAGGACGAGAAACTTGAAGAGCTGTAATTACTTGGAGCAGAGTTCATTTCAGAACTTGGGAGCCAATGAGTCTGATGACAGCCCGGCTCGGAGGAGGGAGGCGGTGGGAGGGGAGGTAGCCGGAGCAGCTGGCAGCTGGGCCCAGACACCCAGAGCTCAGGCCTCCGCTGTTCCCTGAGGGGGTCCACAAGGCCTCCACCTTCCTTTTGTTCAGTGCAGCCCAGCTGCGTGCATCCCTCCCGTTTCGGGGACTGCTTCCTCTATCAGGGGTCGGCCTGGGGCCCAGCCCCTACCCGCTACCTGGTCAGCTGCAGAGTACTCCCTGGCACTGTGGGTCGTGCTGGCATGTCCAGCTCCACCAGGGCCTTGGACCACCTTGACAGTCACTGCTGCCCGCAATGGTGCTCATGGTCCAGCCATCTGCTGCCGTCCCTCTTCCCTGGGTCCAGCAAAGATGGGGGACTTCAGGCTCCCCAGAGACTGGGCTGGGACTGACTGGAGTTATGAAGGACACAGGGAGAGCTCAGAGCTCGTGCTCTCTCCAGACTCTCCCAGGCATGTCGCCTGAAGCCTTCGATCCTTTACAGCGTGCGTTGACTCCTGGCTGCTGGCCCGTGCCTAATCCGCCGTCTCCAGCTCTAAGGTCCACCTGCTCCACCACGGGCCTCCATTGAGTCTGATCCCACTCTCCTCCCTCAAGGACACCTTGCCATCGGCAGGAAAAAATGCCTTGTCCTGCATCCGTCCTCCCTCCCCAGGGCAGGGTCCCACAGAGTCATCTGGAGCACCTTGGGGCCCCCACTCCTGCTTCTCTCCCCCTCCCTCATAAGGCCCCGGATCACTGGGTCTCACTGTGGGCATTGCGGGTCGGAAGAGCTCTAGGTCTGTGGCCAACAGTGGATGTGGGGGATCCCGGGTACCATCTCCCATGTCAGTCCCATGGGATAAGCTTCACCCCTAGCTGTCCCTGTGACTGGGGCAGATGCCACTAAATGCCTGCATGCCTCCCCCAACTCCCACCCAATTTGAGGCCATTGCTAGACCTGGACCCATGCTCTGGAAGGGCTTCCTCCATCAGCACACACAGGTACTGGGTAGACGGCCTTGGGTTTCTTCCCTGTCAGCCTCTACTCTTTGTTACTCAAGGAGAAACTCCTGACTCCGAGCCTGTTCGAGGTCTGTCATCCTGCAGAGGAGAGCCGTCGGACTCCGGTCCTTCTGTAGCCACGTACCGCACGCTGCCTCCCCATGATGATGGGGAGGCAATGAAGCTACCACATAGGCATGTCTGTGTGCCAGGCTAAGAGCGTCACGTGTGTTGACTCACTCGGTCCTGCGGTAGCCCAGAATGGAAAGTGGATCTTCTTACTCTTCATTATCCCCATTTGACAGGTGAGAAAATGGAGGCCCAGAAAAGCTCAGACATCAAGTGTGGTTCAAGTCCCAGACCGAAAGGCTTGAAACTCACGCCAGGTGCATGTGTGAGTGCGAGTCCAAGATCCCAAGAGGAGAACAGACGAGAAGGGATTGCGATGTGACCATCCGCCTGGGGGGTGATTTCTAGCTTTCTGTCTGTCTCTCCAGGGAGCACAGGTACTCTATAGCAAAAATCTCTCAATAAAAAAAAAAAAAAAGAAGAAGAAGGAAGAAAAACTCTGCCACTGTGGGTGAGGAGCAAAGTAGGAATTACAACTCCAGGCTGGCCTCAGAGGCTGCACCCCAGCCTGGATCCTTGACTGTGTCTAGGAGGCCAGGCCAGTGACAGAGACTTGGATAGACATGGAGAGGAAGGAGGCCCTGTTTCTGTGCATGGGTCAGGGTCCCAGCCAGCTGGACACAAACTGCGGCCCCGAGAGAGTCTGGGAGGCATTTTCCTCACTCTGCCTAGCGCCATGCTGGCCAGCACCGTCGCCACTAACCACAGGTGGCTCTTTAAATGAATGAGATGAAATGACAAATTGCGATCCTCGGTTACCCACCACGTTTCCACCGCGATGGTCACACATGGAGGGTTCACTTCCGCTGTTATTGGCTGCCCTACAATGAATGCATATGGCCTGCACAGTGAGGTGTAGAGCTTTGAGTCTAAAACATTCCGGAATCTTCTTCCTGGCTCTCTTCAGGCCCTTGAGTACTACCTGCCAGGTGGGGTTTTGGGAAAGAGGTTCTGTGGGAACATTGGTGGGTGGGAAGAGCCTAGGCCTCACACCTGCCTCGGGCCCCCTCAATCCTCAGAAGCGGCAATCAGGTGCAGCCATTGCTTGAACCTGCTGTTCCCTCCTCCGGGGGCCAGGCAGCTCTCAGCAGCTTTGCTCTTCTCCCTGCAAGAAGAAGGCTGAACAGACACTCTTGGACTGTGCCTGTCTCGCTCCTCTCTGACGTGAAGTCTATGTCTGGCCCTCCCAGGCTGGGCCTCTGATTACGGAGGCAAAGCTTCAGCCGCGGAGAAGCTAAGGGGCCCAGCATCCCCTGGGCCCTCCCCACTAATCAGGGCCTAACTGTGGGCCCTCGCCCAGCAGTCCCCTCCTTGTTCCCAAAGCCCCCAGTTGCTCCTCCTAGGGAAGGCTCAGCCCTTCATCCCAGCACGTTTGAAACCATCTGGACAGGAGGTGGCCGCGCAGGTGTACACAGTGTCGGGGACTTCCTGCATGCCCTGGGTGGACTGTGAGGAGAGGACCCTCGAGCCAGTGCCCCAGCTGCTCCCCAGACTTGTGTCTGCATAAGGTGAGACCTAGCGTAAGCGGGCAGTCAGGAAAAAGGGGTGTATCCTCTGCCAGGTTTCACAGGCATGTATTCTGGAGTGTCGGTCTGCTGAGAAATCGGGCCTTCCGCTCTGGGTATGAGCCTGTGAGTTTAGAGCCAGACCCACAGGTGCCTTCAGGCCTGGACTTTAGGGTATGGGGAGCAAGATGAGACCTGAGGGTGAGATGGAAGTGGGCTGGGGTGCGAGCGTCTCTGGGAGGCAGTTCAGGCTGGGGCTGGCAGGACTTTCCTCGCCAATGCCACCTCATCCTTAGAGCTGACCCACGTGGTGCTAGGGCATGGAAGGGAGGAGGGGACATGGTACGCAGCACTGTCATCTTGGCAATGCCCTCTGCAGTTGGCAAAGTGCTTCCTCTGGGTTATCTGGACAACCTCGGGAAGCAAGGAGGCCCAGCCTGTCAGTCTCATTCTGCAGAAAGGGGAACTGGCTTACTCCAGGCCATACAGGGTCACAGGTGGGGCTGAAACCTGACCCTTGTGCTCTGGCTCTGCAAGCCAGAGTCTAACCCCGGGGCTGTGGCCCAAGGCTGCCACCGGTGTCAGACCTTCGCTTTGCCCAGGGGGTGCCTCTTCTGGATTGGGGCTGTGGCTGAGGTCCTATTTGGGTGTTCGCAGTGTGAGTTAGCTCAGAACAACTTTGAAACTCCAGAAGCATTCGATCTTGGCTGCAATGGTAAAGAAGTACTCAGACTTCTGAGAAAGACCCCCGCCTGAGGCATTTTGGACACCAATGGACGTTGTATAGAAAAGGTCTTTTCGGTGGTTAGTTTCTCTATAGGAACATCATGATGGGAAAAGGACACAGGTTCGGATTTGGAGGGACTCCCATCGTAGCTTCGGCTCCCGCGGCAAGCGCCATCTGGGATGTTCCTTGCAAGCCCTTCTGGGAACTGGCTGAGACATGGGGCTGGGCATAACTTCAGGTGGGGATGTGGAAGCGGTCGGGAGGGGTTTTGCCGACATGTATAGACCATCTTGAAGCCCACCCCTGCCCTGCTCTAGCCTATTTTGGAGATTTCTGGGGGCTGCAGCTGCTCTGGCAGGTACTGATGGAGAGCCTTACATGGCTAGGCCAGGACTGTGTAGGTGGGCTGCTGATGGCCCCCCAGAGGGGCAGCCACACCCCTGCTAGGTAGACCAGAAGTCAAGAGAGGCAGACCCAGTGCCTGGAGAAGGAAATGCTCACTGCCCTCCCTGTGTCAGACCTTCCTCCACCTGCCATCCTCCCAGGGCCCTCCGGGGGGCAGTGTCGTGGAATTCCTGCATGCCCCGGGTGACTGCCAGGAGAGGATCCTGCTGGGCAGAACCCACCATGCTGGCTGGGCTGTGGCCATGTCCTAAGTAGGCAGGTGTGACCTGAAGCCCGTGGCCATCTCTCCTCTGTTCACCCCTCCGGGGTCTTTGTGCTGGAGGGGTTGTGGATCAGAATCACCCCTTTCCTGGGGACCAGCAGTTAGCGTAATGGCTATGTCGCTGGACTCCCACGTAGTCAACTGCGGTTCGTGTCCCGGACCCGGTGGCTTAAAACTCACGCCGGGCGCGTGTGCATGCGTGCCCAAGATCCCGAGAGGAGAACGGAGGAGAAGGGATTGCGGCGTGGCCATCCCCCCTGGGGGGTGATTTCTCGCTTTCTGTCTCTCTGTCTCTCTCTGTCTGGCGAGTGCACGCACCCTATAGCGAAAAAACCTCTCAAAAAAAAAAAAAAAAAAAAAAAAAGAATCACCCCTTTCCTCCAGGTCACCCGAGGTGCTGATGGTGCCACTAGATTTGGGGGAATGAACGGGTCCTCAGCCCCACTGAGGATCTGGAACTGCACTGCATGTCCCTGGAGTTCCGGCCCATCAGCGAGCGCCTCCCAGGGACTCTGCGCGGGGGCATTAGGCATTCACTCGGCCGTTCATGAAGCAGGGTTCTGGCTCCCATTGCGTGTGCTGTCTCAGAGCCCCACGGAAGGCCGCGGCTGTGCAGGGTGGGGGTGTAGGATGCAGACGTTCCTGGGGCCCTGGTAGGAATCATCTCGAATGGCACCAAAACCCCACCCGGCACCGAGAATCGTTATTAACATATTAATTAATATTTAAAAACTCATTATGCCTTGATGATGGCTTCCTTAATCTGCTTTTATATTAATTGTGGCCACCCAGGAGCAATAACCGTACTTATGTGGCAAAATGGAGTCATTCGACTTAATTACCGAGGCGGTTTACAGGCAGTCTTCAAAGCCCACAAACAATCAGCGAACGGACGGGATGTCTTCTTTTTAGATTTTCTTTTAGATTAAATGCTGTGATGGTTAGGAAGTTTTGTTATCTTTTAAAAAATACTGAAATGCGAACTCCCCATCAACAACCCCTGGTTCTACCATCTGTCTCTGTGGACACAGGGCCCTAGGAGAGCCCATCCTGATTGGTAAGTCTAGGGAACAGTGGAGGGGAGTCAGAGGGGGACTCTCAAACCCTCCCTGCACCTTGGGGCCGCCACTGTGACAGGGTCGCAGGCTGTGGTCCCTGGCCTGGAAAATCTCTTCCTCTTCCACTTGGCAGAAACCCTAGAGCTCTGGCCATGGTGGCTTCAGCCTTTCCGTTACCTGAGGGTGGCCCTGCCAGCCCTGACAATGCCTCCTCCATGTTACCTGCAGGCTTGCTTCTGAACCTCTTTGCCCAAAACCAATGCCCAGCTCTAGAATGGATCATCACTACCCTCCACTACCCCACTGCCCACGAGGCCCATTGATGGTAAGAGGGTCTGCTCATGTTCCGCCTTTTGGGACAGTTGCAAATGGATTAGGGGATGGGACAGAGGCCACCTGAGGCCCTGCTACTGTCCCTCCTGCCTGTCCCAGCAGATCTCAGTCCTCGGTTGCTGAGCACCTCTGAGGATTTTAGGACTTCTGTCATCTTCCAGAGGGGCTGAAGGCACAGCTCGGGCGAGAATCCCTAATGTCACTTGTCTCACCTGCCTCCTTCAGCCCTAAGGTGATGGGAGTGCTCGTGGTGGCATCAGGGCCACTGAGGAGCCAGGAGGACCTGGCGTGGGGTGTGTCTGGGAGACCTGCTGAAGCAGGTGTACCTGGCAGCATCTGCAAAGTGGCCACTCTCCTGGGCCTCCCTGCTGGGGCCTGGCCTGGAGGAGCCTGCTCAGCTTCCTGTGCTTCAGGAATTACGGTGCTGGGACTGGCAGGGAAGTTGGTGACCCCCTCTACGGTGCTGGTAACACCAGAGCTCATCCCTCACCCATGCGGGGACAGCTGGAACGGCTCAGAGCCCGACTGCTCTCACGGGTCTCTGTGGCCCTCAGGCCAGGCCAGGCAGAGGCTGTTGGCTCCAGGTACCTGGCGTGGTCCAGGTGAAGCTGGATCATGGACACATGTAGGCCAAGGTAAGCATGGACACCAGCCAGGACCGAGGTCATGGTAGGAGGACGCTGAAAGTAGGGGCAGGGGCAGAGTAAGGTCTAAGAGTTTGGACTGAGGTCAGTCAGGGTGAGTTTTAGGCTGGATTCAGGTCAGGGGGCAGTGAGGTTTCTCTGAATTTAAGAGAAAGCTCCGGACTAGGGAATAGAATTAGTGTCTGGTTTCAGGGGAAGACACTTGTCTTGGAAGAAGGTATCAGGGCGTGAGGGCTCCTCACTTAGAGGGTACTCGTGTGGTTAGCTAGCTGTGGGAGACCCCTGTAGAAGATAGGCCAGGCATGCCGCCCCCAGGGCCGGTGCCCCCCCAGGAATGCCTGGGTTTCCTCCCGTGGCCTCCAGCCCAGTGTCCTGCATGTCCCCTTCCCTGGCATAGCCCCAGGGCCCTCTCTTGTTGCAACTGCCTTTCCTGGGGCAATGGCGCTGGGGGCAGGAGACCCTGGGGAAAGCCCCGGATCTGGAGGCCCCACTCAGTCGCTGCCAGTGTGGGCAGTGTGCCATTTCTAAAAGATAGCAACTCTTCAGCTCCTCTCTTCTCTTCCCCTCCCTGCCCACAGTCAGGGCCAGCAGCCCACCCCTGCCACTTGACTGCAAACCGTGTCCCCAACGCTGGTGGAGGTTCCTCTGTGACGGGCTGGCCACTCCTATCTCTGCTCTCCTCTCCCCAACTCCCACCTCTCCCATCCCTTCCTTCTGGAAGGTCAGAGCTGCTCTCAGAGTCTGCTGCTGCAAGGTGAGAGTTGTAGGGACTAGGAGGGTGGCATGGGAGAGACCAATGTCCCAGCAAGGGAGTGGTGACAGGTGAGCTTTAACACCCTGGGCCTCCCTGCCGTGGCCCCTGGCAGCCGTAAGTCGGTGAGGGGTGGAGGGCCATGTAGTCTGGAGTCTGCCCTGCTCTGTTTAGTGCCCGTAGCCGCTCACCCGGGCCATGCTCCATCCCGCGTGGTGACTGGGGTCTGCCCCACCACCTATATCACCACGTCGAGCTTTTTTCTGGTATGTTCCTCTTGTGATTTCTCAACAAAAGCATCTCACTCTTCCCTTACACTAACTACCGTGCCGGCTGCCCTGGGAGTCCGGGCCCTGTTCCCCATGCTGCATCCGGGATGGGTATGGGGGCGCATAGGCCGAAGAGCCCCACGGTGCTGGCCCCAAATCCTGCTCCTCCACATGCCCACGGGATATGTCAGCAAGTCACAAGACTGCTCTAATCCTCCACTTCCTCATCTGTAAAACGGGATACGCGTGTTGCCCTCAGGCTGTGCGGTTTGAGGACTGGGTGCGGCAAGGCGTGTGAAGTGCCGTGCACACCGCAGGGGCCGACCCCCTGGGCCCCGCCTGCGTGTGACCACAGTCCTCTGGGCCATGGCTGTCTGGGGCAGGGCCCTCTGAAGCGGACCCTGAGATGACACAGGCGGTTTATGAAGAACTGCTCCAGGGGAAGCCTGCAGGGGTGGGAACCGGACAGGGAGGAGAAGGAAGCTGGCGCAGGATGGGGGGATCTCGGAGGACCCCAGTTTCTGGAGGACGGCGTCAGTCTGCTCCTGCCTGGAGAACTCCGGAGAAATCGTACTTTCGGTTGTCCTGACAGGGGCAAGGGAGCCGGGCTTTCCTACGCTAGGCCCTGAGGGTTATTGGCCAAGGCCCAACTGGTGTCAACCCACACACCTGGCTCAGCAGGTCCAGAGAAGTCCTCAGAGGGTTGTGTGTGAGGTGGTTGGAGGCACACACACACCAAAGATGCAAAAGCTCCAGAAATGGAGCCAGGGGTGTAGGGGAACCAGAGCAGAGCACCCCGATGCCCAGTACGGGGAGCCTGAATGTGGGGCCGGTCCGTGAGCTGGGATGGCTGAGAGGCACGAGGCTGAGATGAAGCAGGAACCAGCTAATGCCACACCACTGACCCAGCTCTCGGGATGAGCGTCTCCCGGGTACGAAGGGTTCGCCAGGAAGAGAAATTGGAAATAACAATAGTAATAGTATTGTTACTATTACTGCGCAGCTCTTACCCCATACCAGGCTGGGCTCTAAGGGCATTACACGACTTAATGCAACCATCCTGGGAGAGGAGAGCTAGCACGATCCGCTCTACAGATGAAGACAACGAGGCTTGGCGAAGTCACCACGCCCAGGTCACACCCTGGAAGTGGAAATGACCAGCAGGGTCAACCAGAAACCAGAGGCAGCTGCCAGCGGGGGTCTACCCTGGAGAGCACCTCTGCTGAGAGGGGACCCTGCCTGGCTTGGGGGTGGGGAGTGGGGGAGCCAGCTTGGACCGGGCTCCTTGGGCAACTCACTCAAGGTTACACACCCGGTACATTGCAAACCAAAGTTAACAGGTGATTTAAAAACAAACATTTCTAGGACCAGCAGATGGCATAATGGTTATGTCACTGGGCTCCCACGTAGGCGACCGCAGTTCGAGTCCTGGACCTGGAGGCTTAAAATTCACAGTGGCGTGTGTGTGAGCGTGCCCAGGATCCTGAGAGGAGACTGGAGCAGAAGGGATGGCGGCGTAGCCATCTCCCCTGGGGGGGGATTTCTCACGTTCCCTCTCTCCGTGTCTGTCTCTCTCTCTGCCCCCCCCCATTGAGTGCATGTTCCCTATGGCAGAAACCTCTAAAAGTAAAAATTTTAACAAAAAGAAATTTTACTTTAAAAAAAAAACTATTTTTCAAGTTTATGTCTTTCTTTGATGAAAGTGGGAGATAGAAAGAGAGTAAGAGACCAGCACCCTCAACAGGGTCTCATGCCACCATCCCGGCAGCCTGCCCCACCAGCCAGGATCTCGGGGGCACACCCAGGGGGCACTGGCTTATGCGGGAACTGAGTCTGTGACCTTCCATTTTGGATTCAGTTTGCTTGGGTACTGCTCTGCTACCAAACCCGCCCGAGGCAGCCCAAGGGAATATATATATATATATATATATATATATATATATATATATATATAAATTTTTAAAGAGGTTTTTGCTGTAGGGTGTGTACGCTCACTGGAGAGACAAAGAGATAGAAAGCAAGACATCACCCCCCAGGGAAGATGGCCATGCTGCAATCTCTTCTCCTCCATTCTCTTCTCAGGATTTTGGGCATGCATAGGCGCCCGGTGTGAGTTTTAGGCCGCCGGGTCTGGGTCCCAGTCCGGGTCCGGGACTCAAACTGCAGTCAACTAAGTGGGAGTCCAGCAACGTAACCATCATGCCATCTGCTGGTCCCAAGTAGGAAGGTGGTCTTAAATGAAGTTATGTGGTTTTGTTAGGCTTCTCAAGGCCCCGCCCCCCTCATTCAGCTGGAAATGCGCTACTGCCCTAGCCAGCTGCTCAGAGCCGGGCTGTGGAAGCAGGAATGCAGAAGGAGAGGGGGACTCCCTGTGCCAACTTCCCGGACAGGCTTCCATGGCCACGGTGCAGCAGACACAGGGAAATCAGGCTTAGAGGAGAGAGCAGGTTTCCTAGGTTCCTAAAGCTCCTTTTCCCGACTAAGTCAAGCCTGAGGTACCCAGATCTCAGATCTCAGAGTTTCACTCAAGCCACAGCGTAAGGAGGATGGATCAATATAACATGAAGCAAGTTGTGCTTGACAGGAAGACAGAGCCGAGGGATGAAAGCCACTAAAATGACAGTAGGAGAGAGGCAGTGTCGGACATTGCAGGCCTGGGTGCTGCCTGGGACTGAAGCACGGGGAAGTGGAGGCAGCCATCCCTGGGGGTTCGAGGTTCCCAGTAGGAGGACTCATCTCCTCTCCTCCCTCTCAGAGCCCAGACTGGGAACAAGGCCAGCTCCTAAGTGACTCTCTGAGGGTCCAGGGCAGGCTGCACCCCCAAGGCAGCTGTTCAGCAATGGCAGGAGTAGGCGTCTAGGCAGGTGAACCGAGGGCAGCCTCCCGTGGTCTCCGCACCCTCCTGCACCGTGGGAAGAAGCACCTGAGTGTCCCCAGGCCCTCGCAGGGTCCTGGGCAGAGGAGTGGTGGGTTCATATAGGTCTGGGGTCAGAGCAGGTACTGGGGGCTGCTGAACTTCACTGCTGGTTATCACGTCCCTCCCTGGGGAGCACGGGGCAGGAGTGAGCTTCTGGCTCCACGGTGGGGCCGCGTGCTGGCTCTGGCCAAAGCGCATGAGCAGAAATGGCACGTGCCACTTCCAGGGTGAAGCATTTGACTGCTGGCCCGAAAGCCTCCATGGCCCTTCCTTCCCTCTCTGGAGTCACTAGTGATGGCCCAGACACATCGGCCTGGGTCCTGGAGGGAAGACGGCGGTGACGTGGAACCGAATCCACAGCCGTCATGTAACGCCTGCAAGAAACGAGCCGCGGTGTGTCACTGAGGTCTGGGCAGTGTTCGCTGTCACAGCACCCCCTGCTGTGCATGGCTGGTACACACCTCGTGACCAGAGGCTGGGGCTGCGGTCAAGGACTCGCACCTGAGTGGGCACGGAGCTAGCCTGGCAGGTACCACGGGGCCACAGGTGGGCCTGATATCTCTGCGTGGCCCCCGTGAGGGCTGCCAGCCTTCCCTGCGTCTCGGGAAGGAGGAGGTAGAGCGGGGATGTACTGAAAGAGGCGAGGAAGAGTCCTGGTGGAGAGTTGGAATTTTCAAAGACGGAGCATTTATGCAAAGGATGTGGAGTTAACCTGAAAGAGACTGTTTTAAACAGAGGAAGGCCGAGCTGGCTTTAATTGGTGAGTACGCCCTCCGCTGCTTTCCCAGTCATCTGTGGGACTCCGAGCTCGAGAACGAGATGAGATGAATTATAGAACATGAAGGGCTGTGATTTCGCACAACGGAAAGTATAAATTTTGTAATTTTGTGCTTGCCAAACTCAACTTAGACTCCTGAGTCCGGGCCTTATTGTACCTCACCGTCTCCAGGCAGCTCCCGTTCCCTAAAATGCTGTCCACACTGGAAGAAGGGGCCCCAAGGAGGCACATAGCAGCCCGGAATTATGGCAGCAAGTAAAACAAGAGGTGGGGTGAGGTGAGGACGAAAGGGGGCCCTATCAGGAAGCGAGGAAGGCCTTTGTCTTAGAAATAAAGAGGCCAGGGTAGGCCAGCAGATGGCATAATGGTTATGTTGCTGGACTCCCACATGGCTGACCATGGTTCCAGTCCAAGACCTGGTGGTTTGAAAATCACACCAGGGTTGTTTTTTTTTTTTTTTTTTTTGTGTGTGTGTGTGTGTGCCCAAGATTCCAGGAGGAGAATGGAGGAAAAAGGACTGTGGCATGGCCATCACCCCCTGGGGGGTAATTTCTTACTTTCCATCTCACTAACTCTCTCTCTCTAGCGAGTGTACATGCCCTATGGCAAAAACCTCTAAAACAAAGAGGCGGGGGTCAAGATGAAGCAGGTCCCCAGGAGGGCCAAGGAGGGCCGTGGGAGCTGGCAGGACCTTCTTCACAGATGCTCTGCCCCTTTCTATAACTCTGACAAGGCTCAGAGCGCCATGCCACTATCTGCCACCAAGGCCCACACCAGAAACCCTGTAACCCTGACCCCTCCTCCCACTCATGGTGCCATCATCCAGCCCCGGTGCCCTCTGGCCTAGGCCACCTGCGGGACCCTCCAGGCCCAGGCTTCACCGCCTGCCAAGGAGGCAAGGGCACACTCTGCCTTCACGCTGTCATTGAACTTCCCCTCGCTCCCCACCCCGCAGGCCACCACAGGCTCACTGTGTCCCTTCCCTGAAAGGCCACCCCTCCTAGGTGGCACCACTGACCTCCTCTCTCGGGGTCCCAGCAGTGCTCCCTCCCACCTCCTTTCTGGCCTAGGGTGGTAATGGAGCCCACTGTTCCTAGCTAGAGAGTACACTATTCTCTTTTTTCTTTTAAATATTGCACATGTGCTCACCAGAGAGAGACAAAGAGACAGAGAAGGAGAGAGAGGAAGCACCCCCATGGGGCATGGTCATTCCACAATCCCTTCTCTTCTAGTTCTTCTTTGTGGGTTTCGGGCACCTGCACAAATGTTCCTGGCATGTTTCTTCAGCCACTGGGTCCAGGACTTGAACCACAGGGTCAGCCATGTGGGATTCAGCCACCTTAACCACCCGGCCATAGAGCTGGCCCACCACGCCGTTCTTTACAGTGCTTACCGCTGATCACAGCTGTGAGTGGTCATGGATTAAAATCCCCCGGGGTTCAGGAAGAGGGTGCATCTGTTTTCTGCTGGGACATGACAACAGAGCTCCCTTGAAGGATTTCTGCAAGGATTGGAGGTTCTGGGTGTGGAGGACCAGGGCCACACTCCCTGGGGCCCAGTCCTCGGCCCTCACTCGAACTTAGAGGCTGCTGTG
This sequence comes from Tupaia tana, assembly GCA_026018925.1. Classification (NCBI taxonomy): domain Eukaryota; kingdom Metazoa; phylum Chordata; class Mammalia; order Scandentia; family Tupaiidae; genus Tupaia; species Tupaia tana. Next base: position 22,927,747 of record JAKSZU010000012.1, read on the forward strand.
AGCTGCTCCCTCCGAAACGCGTCCCACTGCCACCTTCCTGGGGGACGTCTCCACTGTCTCCCTCCTGCCCGTTGTAATTGTCCTACTTAGTCTCCCTGCCCCTGGTCTCACACTTGCCCTCCTCTGCCAGGGGACTCTGCTGAGGCTCGTGTCCCCAGGATACAGCCCAGTGTGGCGCTTGCCAGCACCTGGTCCATCAGGTCTGGCCCCCAAGGCACTCTCTACTCTCCATGGCTGACTCGGGGGTGGGGTAGGGGTTGGGGCTAGGGTTAGGTAAAGAGCCTTCCTTGCCCCCTCTACCCCCATGTTGGTGAGAGATCATGCTCCGATGGGCTCTCCTGGCTGTGTCCCTGTCTCTTTGCCAGCCTGTCTCCCTCAGGACACAGTTAACTCCTTGAAGCCCAGGATTCTGCCGTGCAGCACCCGGCCTTCGCCAGTACCCCCACCTTCCCTGGCATCCGGCAGGGCCTTGGCCCAGAAAGGTGCTCCATGCACACCCGTGGAGGGGAGGACACGAAAGGTTGTGCCCCGCCCTGGGGGCAGTGTCTTCTGTTTGCATGAGGGCTCCTGGCCTTTAACAGGGCTCATGTAGACACAGCAGTTTTGCCGCTGAGAGTAGCTAGAACTTTCCAAGTGATGTCGAGTTAGAGGGCTGGGGTTGTCACAGCTGGCCTCAGAACTATAGCAGAACAGCTGATTCGCACTGGGCCTCTCAGGGCAAGCTCTGGAGGTGCTTGGAGTCCAGGCTTTCACCGTGATCGCCCCTGGGACCAAACTCCATGGGGTGGGACTGGGGAAGTGGAGAAATTGGAAGGGGAAGAGCTGTCCCGGGGTCAGTCTCTGGACTGGCCTTTCCTCTGAGGACCCTGAACTGAAGCAGAGGAAAGGCAGCTCCAGAGGCACCTGGGGGACGTGGTGGAAAGCCCAGGTGCTAGGAGGAAAGGACAGGGCTGAAGAGGGGGCTGGGGAAGGGCCGCACCTACCTAAATGCTCCCATTAAGGCAGCACGGCCTTGGGGCAGGACCAGAGCCTCCACCTCCAGGGGCATAGCCAGCCCTGCGGTGTGATTCTGCTCTCAGGCAGGAGCGGGCTAGGAAGTAGACACAGACCTAAAACTCCGTCACATCCTAGAAGGAAACAAAAACTTAGTGAGTCCGATCTGTGAGTGTAAAATAATGGTTAGGATTCTGGAGCCTGGGCCAGGAGGTGGCGCAATCCCACATGACAAACTGAGCAGTTCCTGTCCCAGACCCGGCGGCTTGAAAAACAAGCGTGTGTGTGTGCATGCCCAAATCCCAAGAAGAGAATGGAAGATAAAGAATTGTGCTGTGGCCATTTCCCCTGGAGAGCGACTCTTTCGTCTCTCTCTTCCTGTCTCTCTCTCTGGCAAGCGCATGTGCCCTATAGCAAACTACAAATTAAAAATTAATATATTAAAACTAAAATTTAAATATATTTGAAAAAGAAAAGAGGAGGCCAGCAATAGCATAGCAGTTAAGGCGCTGGACTCCCCCGTGGCTGATGGTGGTATGAGTTCCAGATCCAGTGGCTTGAAAATCACACCAAGCACAAAAATCCCAAGAGGAGAATGGAGGACAAAGGATTGTGGTGTGGCCATTCCCCCTGGAGGGTGATTTCTTACTTTTCCTCTATCTCTCTCTCTTTCTCTGGTGAGCACATGCACCCTATGGCAAAAACCTAAAATAATAATAATAATAATAATAATAATAATAATAATAAAATAAATAAAAGAAAGAAAGAAAGAAAAGAAAAAGAAAACAAAAATCTACGCTCCAATTTTTTTTTAAAAGATTCTGGAGCCAAGTCGTCTGGGATTGAACACCAGCTCCACTCCTTACTGGCTGATTGGCCCTGGGGACAGACAGAAGACTGTGCTCAGTCTTCTGGTCTGTAAAATGGGGATGACACAGTAACTACCTTATATCAGCAGCGAAAGAGGAAGAGGGATTGATGGCGTAAAGCCCTCGGAATAGTGCTGCTGCCTCATAAGTGCTACGGGAATGTTTGCTGCTGTTTTATCTGTTGCCTGGTAGCCCAGAGGAGGAAAACAGGGGGTTGGAATGGGCTACATGGAAGAAGAAGCCATAGGCTGAGGTTATGAAAGATGAATAACTCCCTGAGGAAGGGAAGGGTGTGGAAGGAAAGCTGAGGGCACCTCTCAGGTTGGTACTTGGAGTGCCCTTTGTGGGAGCTGGAAATGTGGGGTGAAGAGAGTGTGGTGCGAGACGAGGCCAGGCCTAAGGGAGTGGCGTGGGATTGGCCCAGGAGGCTGTCCTGAAGCTGCCTGGGGTGGGGTGGGGACATACAATGCCCAGGAATTTGCACCCAATGGAGGCTTCCCCAATGGGGTTCCTGTCCTCTGACAAGTGGCCTCATTAGGTACAAAGGGCCTTCCATGATTTGAATGTGTCTCATCCAAATTCATGTGTTGGAATTGGGTTTTAAAGTGATGGTATTAAGAACAGACGATCTAATTGTGGTGTTGAAGGATGAGGACTTTGGGAAGTAATTAGGCATGGGGGGGGCATGACTGAATACTGGTAAATTTATAAGAGGAGGGAATGAGACAGACAGAGCTACGGGAACACGGACACACCCTGCCCTGCTGAAACTCCTGCACTCCTCGGACCTCTGAACTGTGAGCTGAATCAATCTCTCTCTCTCTCTCTCTCTGTCTATATATATATATGTGTGTGTGTGTGTGTGTGTGTGTGTATAAATAAAATGTTTGCCAGAGGGCTCATGTACTTGCCAGAGTTGGGGGGGCAGGCAGTAAGAAAGCTTCCCCATGAGGCACGTCACAATGCAATCTCTTCTCCATCTCTCTCCTTTCGGGATTTGAAGCACGTGTGTACACATGTCTGCTGTGTTTTTCAAGCTGCTGAGTCCAGGACTTGAACCATATGGTCAGCCACGTGAGAACTGGTCACCTTAACCCACCATGCCATGGGCTGGCTCAAACTTCTATTTTCATAAATTACCCAGACTCTGGTAGCACCAATATTAGCAACAGAAATAACTAGAACCAGGTCCGAGCCCTGTGATACCCAAGAGGATAAAAGATGGGGATGGGTTGACTCTTCGGTTGCATGTTGATGCCTGAGACCCTCATAGAAACAGCCCCTCCAAGTTTGGCCTGTGGCAAGACCCAGCTCTGCGAGCCTCAGTTTCCCTGTCTGTAAATTGGGGGTGTACAGCCAAACGTGCTCTCAGGGTCCAGGGCTGGGGTGAGGCAGACGGATGCTGGGAAGCAGCCTGGACCATTAGGGTCCGGGGAGACTTAAGACTCCAATTCCAGCCCTGCTTCTGCCTCCGCCCTGCTATTTAGTCTCACGACTTCAGCTTCTCTCACTGGGAAAAAAGCCTAGGGGATAAATGATCACAGTTCAAGAGGCTTCCCAACTCTAGTGTCCTGTAAGCTTTACTTCAAGGGTGGAAGAAAGGCCGTGTGAAGCCACCCAGGAGGGGTGCCTGGCCTCTCCCGGGGAGGTTTCTACAGAAGTTCATTTATGTGAGTAATATTTATTGAGCACCACCGCCTGGCAGGCACTGTGCTAGGCACTTCTGGGACACAGCCCTGAGCAAAAAACAAAGCGCCCTGCCCTGGTAGAGACCACTTGGGGGCACTGAGTTGGACTGTACTTGGAAGGAAGAGACTTTAGTCTGCAAAGAAAACCAAGCTGACATCTCTTTGTAAATCAAGGGAAGCCCCTTCGTTTCTCTCCTGAAAAGAAGACCCCAGCTTTTATAAATTGTGTTTGCTTAAAAGGAAGCGATCAGAGACCAGCCGGTTTCCAGGCTGTTGGAGCTGCTCATTTGCATATGGATATGCTATTTATAAACGCACTTCTATTCATTAAAGCAGGTTCCCCAGGGCCCCCTTGCTTGGCAAGGTGCTGGCTGCGCCTGTGCGCCTTTCCCGGGGAAAGACGCGCCCGCAGCTTCCGCAACATCAGCCTGGACAGCGAGAAGGTGGCTGGTCGGGTCAGAGGCCAGGCAGGGCCAGGGGCAGAGGAAAGGAGGAGTCACCTGGCGCAGGGGTGGGGCGAGGCGGGGCTGGCGGGGCCGGGGAGGAAACCCGGCGGAGAGGCTGGGCGCCGAGGTTGTGCTTTGGTCCGCGGTGGCGCCAGGAAGTACCTGGGGAAGTGTTAACCTTATTTTCCCGATCATGTGACAGTGGCCAGGTGACAGCCTCCCGCCCACCCCTGCCCCAGCCCCTGCAGCCTTTCCTGTAGAGAAAGTCTGAGTGTCCCGGTAGCGGTGCCGGATGGCCGAGACTCCGCTGCGCGCTGCGCCGTCCCTCCCTCTGCGCATCCCTTCCACCCTGGAAGCGCACATCTTTCTAATGGGATTAGGCTTCACACGGGTCAGGGAACAATTTATTATTCTGCTGGCTAGAGCTAAGTTTCCCTTTGAAAAATGGTTACTCCTGGAGTTGGCAATTACTTCAAAATAAATTTACCAAAGACAAAATTGTGCCTCTTGGGTCAGTAAACGGCTTGCGCGTTTGGGGCTGAGGAGACAAGGTGTTTATTAAGGACCGCCTCCGTTTCCTGTGCAGGTTTTTCAGTTTGAATAATTGTCCAATTAAATATAATTTGGAAGTCGGTGCTAACCCAGTGCCTGGATTGCAGGAGGAAGAATCACTCCGAGGCGTGCATTAATAAATCCCTCCGAGCCCCATCGCTCCACAAACCCCTCCTTTGGTTTAATTTTGAGAGACTTTTTGTCTTTCTGCGGCCTGTGGCCTCCCATTTGGAAACGAGCTGCTTTCCCCAAAGAATTCCAAGGCCTCACTTGCTTCCATCTGTCTGTCTGCTTCTCTCCAGCAAGCAGAGGCACGGATTTCTCTGTGTGGAGCAGCGCATTGACCTGGGGCTCGCTGTCCATTCTTTTATGGGCCTGCACTTGCGGGGTCGTCTTTCATTCATTCACGCATTCGGTCAAGAAACACCTTCTGAGTGGGACCAGCAGTTGGCCTAACGGCTACGTCACTGGACTCCCATGTAGTTGACTGCAGTTCGAGTCCCAGACCCGGTGACTTAAACTCAGGCCAGGCGCGTGTGTGTGCGTGCCCAAGATCCTGAGAGGAGAATGGAGGAGAAGGGATTGTGGCGTGGACATCCCCCTGGGGGGTGATTTCTCGCTTCCCATCTCTCTCTGTCTTTCTGGTGAGCTCACGCGCCCTGTCGCAAAAACCTCTTAAAAAAAAAAAAAAAAAGAAAAAGAAAAAGAAAGAAAAGAGAAAAAGAAACACCTTCTGAGAGCCTATTTTGGGCCAGGTCCTGGGGTGACTAGGGAGACAGATCAGACGTCTTCCTGACCAGCAAAGATGACTGCCTACTGAGAGGGACAGTGGGCCATTGGGCACCCAGCGGTGGCAGAGCGGTGGTGTTGTCTGAACTGACATGGAAGGGGTCCTGGGTTTCCAACCCAGGGCCTCCCTGAGCTGCAGGAGCACATGTGTACCTCTGACCCAGGCTGGCTGTGATTGGGAGTTGAGTCACGGGGACCCCGTGGGAATGCCCCTCTCTTCTCTCTCTCTGCAATGGAAAAAAAATTTTAAAAAAGTTTTTTTAAAGGCCATTGATTATCCTACAAAATGAGGTGTCCTCGGGTTCTTTGGGTTGAATGGGGAAACAGGCCAAGAGATGGAGAGTCACTCAGGGACACACAGATAGTAACTGTGGGAGCCAGGGCTAGCCACACAGCTCCTTCTGGCCAATCAGAATGGTTTATACAGTGATTATTGTAGCCCCTGGCCCAGCCTGGGGTGTACGGGAGGAGGTAGGTGGAATCCCAGGGGTCCCCACTAGAGGCACTCTCTTCTGGCAGTGGCTAGTGGAGGACAGCTGAGGGCTCGAGCATTTGTATGGCACCACCCTGGTCAGCTGAGCCTGAGGGGGTGAAACACCCTCCCAACGGCCTGTCCCTGATAGGAGACTGACAGGATCAGAGACATCCTCTCGGGCATAGCAGTCCTGCGACCAGAGGCCAAAACTGTGGCAGGCAGTGTCCAGACCAAACTGCACACCTACCAATGAGGTCTGGACCTTTTCCTAGGGGTAACCTGGAATAGAGGTGATGAGGTAGTGGAGGATCCAGGTGGACTTCCTGTGTGGCGCCCTCTGGAGGCTGGTGCCTGGATCACAGCAGACGGGCCCTGGCCCTGTCTTTGCCCCCTGCATGGCCTGCCTCAGTTGTCCATGCACCGAGCAATTATGGAACATGCGTTGAGGCCCTCTCTATAGTGACACTCTCCTAAGTACTGCTGCCACCGTGGTGAACAACAGGAGCACCCCCCCGTGCTGACATGGAGTTTAGATTTTAGTGAGGGGGGACAGACAACCTGCACGAGCAAGTGAAATAAACGTGTCAGTTGGAACAAGTGCTGGGGTGGGGGTTCCTTAATGGAGTGACCGGAGAAATTTTTTGCTGAGAAGCTGGCATTTGAGTGGACACCAGGAGGGGTGGGGCTTTCCAGACCTGGACACAGAAATGCTAAATCCTGTCCCCACCCCCGCCAGGTGAGCATGCCTGTGGGAACTTGGCCAGGAGGTGGGCAGGACTGAGGGAGCCACAGAGGAAGGGAGAGAAGAGGTGGAGGGGCGGTTCCTGGTGCAGACTCCTTCCTTCCTCTGCCAGACCAGGCTGCAGGCTGCCTTGGGGACCTGCGGCTCCACAGTCCCAAAGCCTCCCTGCAGGCAACATGGCTTCCCCAGCTCCTCCCCGAGGAAAGGGCTGGCTCTTTGCTGAGTCTAGCTGGAGGAAGGCGCAGGGCGGGTGCGAGGAGGGTGCGGTAGCCCCCAGTAGGCTGGGCCCCTCTGAGGCCACCCCATTCTTCCGCAGCCCCACAGGGAAGGAAGGAGCGGGATTTGTCTGCCCATATTCACAGCTATGGAGGTGATCCAGGTTGAAAGAAAATCAATAAGATGTGTCCATTTATGTGGCACAAAGGAAGAAAGGTCTGCAGACAGAAATAGGCCGGGATTCACACGCAGGCGACTTAATAAGACTTTTCCCCAGTTTGAAGAGGACGGTAATTTAGATTTGCCTTTGAACGTCTCCTTTTTTTGTGCCTCAATAACTCTCAGGATCAGCCTGCTTAGGAAGCAAGGGAAAGGAGATTGGCCGCCTTCTTAGAAGACAAGCCCGTTTGGGAAGGCCGCTTGCTCGGAGAAGTTCAAACACGGGCCTTGAGAAAAGATGAAAGTGCCTCGTCAGCACATCCTCGGCCCATTGATCGCGATTGAGGCCTGGGCCTAGTGCATTTGGGCTGGAGCAGGACAATGAGAACAAGGCCGGGCTGCCAGGAGGCCTCCTCTGAGCCACGGTGGTACAGGAGATGCTCATTACAGCATCAGGGTTCAGTGGCCAGGTGGGGGTGAGAGGCAGCGTGGCCTGCCTGCACAGTGTGGGCCTCAGAGCTGGCCACCAGGCCTCAGCCCAGGAGGCAGGCAGCTCCTACCTCAGCCTGTGGCAGGGAACCCAGCCATCCTCTCCCACCTGAGCTTGGCCCACGGGCAGATGGCCCCTCCCACCAGCAGTTTCTGCCCAAGAATCCTGGAATGCCTGCAGCATAGGGGAAGGGTGAACCTCAGCTCCCTGGGGCTCCACTGGGAGGACAGGGGGCCAGCCGCTCTGGGAAGACAGGGCTTTGCCTACCTGGCAGGTGAGAGGGTCTGGCCACCCACCTTGTGTCACCTGAGTGGGGTTTCCTCACCCAGGCCATTTGCCTTGATAGGAAGAGCTGGGGTGCTGGGGTTTTAGGGAGCTTCATGGGTCCCAGCTGCAGGAGTCGCCCATGCAGTTTTCTGTCCCCGTGGGAAGACCCAGCTCAAGCATCACCTTTCCAATCTCCTGAGGAAAGACAAACACCCTGTGCTTGGTGCTGTCTCAGGGCCTCATGCTTTCCCCATTGTGGACCTTACCACACTGGGCTGTCCCTGTCACACCCAGTGCAGCCTCTTCCAGGGTGAGCACGCTAGCCCTGGCACACACTCGCTGCCCCGCACAGAGCGAGGGTACACATGTCTTCATTTGACCTCTTGCAGCTGGCTGGTGTGAGGGCAGGGCAGAGTGGGGGCCCGGTGTGAGCACAGCTCCTGCGCTGCCTGGGGTAGGTGAGGGCAGACCCAGCTGATGATGCTGCCACAGTGCCCTGGGCACCTCGGGGTCTGGCGGCAGTGAGAGGACTGGGAGCCGGCTCACACCGACCCCGAGCACGTCCACTCGTCTCCTTTGTTTCCTCCTCTCTAGATGGTGTTGGTCTCCGCACCTCCAGGGCAGTCGCCACTGGCCACATCCCAGGGGTCCTGGGGTCACGGTTAGGCAGAACCGAGAGGGGCTGTCGGTGTAAGACGCCAGACTTCCAAGTCTTAGTAAAGAAGAGAATGTACACCATCTCATCCATCATTTTTATGTTGCTTACATGTCGAAATGCTAATGTCCAGGCTTTATGAACCCAAGGATAGTATCAAGTTAAAGAAAAAGTATTATAAAAAGGGCCAGCAGGTGGCATGGTGGGGAAGGCTGGATTCCCACATGACCGATTCCACAGTTTGAGTCCTAGACCTGGCAGCTTGAAAATCACACCAGGCATGTGTACATGAGTGCCCCAAATCCTGAAAGAATGGAAGAGAAGGGGTCACAGCATGGCCATCCTTCCTGGGGGGCGGTTTCTCACTTTCCCTCCCTCAGTCTCTCTCTGGTGAGTACACATGCCCTATGGCGAAAAACCTAAAAAAAAAAAAAAAAGAAAAGAAATCAATTTAATCTTTTAAAATGTGACTACTGGAAACTTTTAAATTACATACATGACATGCCAGGTGTTTCTATCAGCCAGCATGTGGTCTTAGCTACCAATGCCAGGCAGCTGTGACGTGAGCTAGCAGCTGTGAAAGTGCTTCGAACAGAGCTCCCTTCATGGGTGACACAGCAGGCAGGAGTCACCAGCCCTGCCTCAGGAAGGTCCATGCCAAGAGCAGGGCCTTTTGGAAATCTCCTGACTTCTCTAGTACCAGGAGCCAATGGCAGTTGTCCTGGATGAGGTAATGCCTTCAAGGAGCCACTGTCATTGGTGGCTGGGGCTGTCATTGTTGGACAGAGGAGGGATCCTTGGGGCTCTTCCAACTTTCTCTCTCAGAAGTTCAGGTGCTGTCCGACACTATTAAGAGAACAAGTGACCAGAGTCACCTGGTCTCCATAAAGGCCCAGCAACCCCACTAGGGGTCAGGAAGGTACACCAGAGCTGCCTGAGCTGACAGGCTCCTGTCCTCCCAGCATTTACCCGCTGCTCCCCACAACTGTTCCCTTGCCTACCTGGTGACTGCTCCTGAACTCAGACACCCAGCTCAATGACACCTCCTCAGCCCCTCCCCAACCCTGCCCCAGAAGTCCTCGGCTCCTTCTGTCAAAGGCTCACGGCCCTCGGCTATGGTGGCCCAGCCTCCTTCCTGTGTCTCCTGTTTGTCTGGAAGCAGGGTTGGTCCTCTTGCTCGAGTGCCCAGTGCAGGATGGGCACAGGGCAGTCCACACACTGAAGGAGCTGCCTGGGCAGAGACAGACAAAATCGGGTTCCAGATTGACCTTGGAGGTGGGCAGAAGGACCGGTGGGGACTGGGAGCGAGTGGAGTGGAGAGAACTTGGGGCTCTCAGGAAAGCAGTGTGTGTGCTGGGGGAGCAGGGCACTGAGGTCAGGGCACCTCCCGTGGGCCCTGCACTAGCAGTGACCGAGGTGTGAGCTCCTCCCTGCAGGGTGGTACAAACAGGCCGCGGCAGCCTGACCGAGGGAGGCAGGAGGGGGTCTTGCAGCCGCCCAGAGGCCCTGCCACCTGGCTTCTTGGGCAGCCTGAGCAGGAGCCTGTCCAGCAAGGCGGGGAGCTGGCCAAGAGCTGAGTGGGGGGCAGTGACCCTGGCAGGCGCCTGTGCAACGTCAGAAAGGAAGGGGCTACAGGAACTGGGCCAAGGGGAGCCCTGTCTGGAGATGGCCAGCTCCTCCTGGCCTTGGACGCTGGGAATCCAGAACAGCAGAGTCCCCCGAGAGAAGGAAATGCTAGGGTGACTCTAGTGAGAGAAGCTGGGGGCCAGCAGGCAGTCACTGGACCCCCACATAATCAACCATGGTTCAAGATCTGGACCCGGTGGCTTGAAACATGTCAGGTGTGCGTGCGTGCCCAAGGTCCCAGGAGGAGAATGTAGCAGAAGGGATTGAGGTGTGGCCATCCCCACACCTCATTTTTACTTTCTCCTCAGTCTCTCTCTCTCGTTCTCATAAGAGCACACGTGCCCTAAGACAAAAACCTATAAAAAAGAAGCTGGAGAGGCCCCTTGGGTAGACCAAGTGGTGGTTGGGGTGGGACAGGGCGAGCTGCCGGGCAGAACAGTCCTGCACAAGGGCCGGCAAGGTCCACTCGTAGGTGGAGGTTCCCTCGATCCCCTCATTCTGGAAGGGAAGCTGCTGGGCCTTGAGGGGGTGTGAGAACTCCAACAGCAGCTCCCCAGGGCAGCCATGACATGGCCCGTGTGTGACCAGGCAACCGGGTCGCACACTCTACCACTCACCTGCTTGGGACACCTGTCAGGATCCACACTCCTGCAAGCCCTGGAGCAGAGGATGCCACTGCAGCCTTCAAGGAGGCTGAAGGAGGCCCACCCTGGCTGCAGGTGCCTGGCTTCACTGACTGCCTGGGATGTCACCGCCCTCTCTAAGCTTTGGATTCCTCATCTGCACAGTCCTTGGGGCGCACGGCCACTTCCTGCCTACCCGGGAGGCCCTGGCTATTTTGGACCAGCCTTTGCCCCTTTGTGGTGAAGGGGTTCTGCATCTCAGGCAGCAGGGGCAGATCCCAGGAGTTCCTGGGGTGAGCAGATGAAAGGCACTGGCCCCACCTCCCTCCCCAGCCTCCCGGCCAGTCACTTCACCTCTCCTTCTCTCCTCTGCAGAACTGTAAGAATTATTATTTTTTAAATCCTCATTGGAATGCTAATTTTGATTTTGAGTGTCTGTCATGGGCTCTTTGAAGTTTTTCAGACAAAATAAGTATCTCCTTAACAGAGGGGATTAGCGCCTACTTGTTTAGAATCCTCTGACTGAGAGTGACAACCAATTTCAGAATCTGTGGGGTTTAGGGAGGCTGCAGGAAGAGGGGCCGCCTCCCTCCCTGGTGGTCAGCTTTCCATAAATGGCTTAATGGGGTTAGAGTTTAACCCCTCAAACAGGGATCAGAGCCCCCAGCTTGAAAGCCAATGAGCAGTGAGGCAGATCTTGCTATTTAAATCCAGCAGGACTGGGTTAGAACTCTTTTATTCTCTCAAGTTTAAAGAAAACAAACCCATTTCCCTTGCAGAATTTAGGGCCTGCTCCAGGCAGCTGCCCCCAGTCTCCTGCCCAAAATGCAGGCCTTCCGCTCCACAGGTAATTCATGGCCCAGGCTCAGCCGGGCTGGGATGCTCCTGGCTTTATGATTCCGTTCAGTTCAGGAGTGCTAATGGAGCAATTTGTAAAGAAAGAAATATAATGAGTTATCACAGAGCCCAGCAAGGACTCGACAAACCGGGCACTTCCCATCCATCAAGCATCCTAGCGTGGTCGGAGACCAGCAGCGCCAGAAATCTTGTGAGGCCCCTGGGAATGAACGCAGCTTTCCTCTGCCGCGATGGACGTGCACGAACAGCAGCCGCTGTGGCTGCTGCTTCCTCCTTTGCTCTATCACCCCGACCCCTCGTTGTGGTCCCGAAGGGCCAGATGACCTGGAGTGAGGGTGTACGGAGGTAAAAGTGGGGTGACCTCAGGATTTATCTGCTAAAGCAAAATGATCATGCAGCCCCTCCCATTTAGAAGTATGTATGTATTTTTGTTTATTATTATTATTATTTAATTTGCTATAGGGCACATAAGCTCACTAGAAAGAGAGAGAAAGCAAGCCACCAGGTCCAAGACTCAAACTGCGGTTGACCATGTAGGTGTCTAGCGCCTTAACCACCACGCCACCTGCTGGCCCCCATGCAGGCCCTTTTTACCAAGAGCATTAATACCATGTGAGGGCCTCATAGCCCTGGGGGGCTGTGACATTGCCCAGGACTCTCCTGCCAGCCTTTGCTGGGGAGGTGAAGTTGTGGCTTGGTCTGTCCTTAGACCTAAGGTCAGATCCATCCAGTATGTCTCATGAAGCCAAACTCCACCCAGTCTGGACCTGTGTGTGGGACTTGGGGCTTAGGGGTCACGGCCATGGCGAGTCTATCCTGCTGAGATAGCAGTCCTCCTGTCCTCAGGCAAAACCCTCCTGTTCTTTTTGTTTGTTTTAGTTTTTTTCTTAGATAATTGTCTATTTAATTTTATTTATAATTTTTTTCAAATTTGTTATAGGGCATGTGCATTCACCAGAGAGAGAGAGAGAGAGAGAGAGAGAGAGAGACTGGGGGGATGAGAAAGCGAGCCACCACATCTGGATGAGAAAGCGAGCTACCACTCAAACAGTGGTGGGCCATGTAGGTGTCCAGCGCCTTAACCACTATGCCACCCGCTGACCCTCCTCTTCTTTCAGATGTGCACAGAGAGATCCAAAAAGGGCAAGTGAATTGCCAAGGGATGGACTCACACTAAGATAGTGACAGCTAGTCACACTGTGGACATGATGGTCTAGGGCAGAGTGGGGTTGAGGCTGGGTGGGTCAGCAAGGGGCAGTAGGAAGGGCGAGGCCTAGAGTGTTATCCCTAGAAGCCTGGAGGCAGGACCTGGGCTTGGCACTGCTTCACTTGCCCATCCTTCCTGCTGGGTGCCTGGGCTGCTCACATCCTTCCCCCACTCACTGCCCCATTCTAGCCCGGGAGCCCTGGAGGACCCCCAGCCTGGGCAGCAGGGCTGGCCCACACGAGGTCTCTCTGGGCTTTGGCACCCTGTGCTCTCTCGCTGCCCCTCCAACCTCTGCTGCCTCCACCACTAGCCTAGACCTCAGGGATCTGCCCCACCAGGCACCTCACAAGGCCCCCTGCCAGAACTGCAGGTGAGGGGAAGCCTCTGTGGCCAACAGATGGGACAGGCAGATCTGGCCCCTGTGAGGACTTCTTGATCTCGGTTACAGCATGATGTGGTCCGGGGCGTCCTCAGCATTGCTCCAGGTGGCCAGGTCCTACCCGCTCAGAGCCTGTCTCCTTTTCTCTTGCTTTTGTAGGAAACCCAGAGAGTTCTCCAGCCCAGGGAACATTGGCTTGGAGCATCAGAGTGGCAGGTCCCACAGAGAGGGCCGTGATCCTCTCCCTGGTAAGGATAATTAATAATAATTAGCACAGCCAGTGCTACCGAGTGTGATTCTGAACGCTGTACGCTGAGTGACTCACAGAGCCCCCTCATGGTGTTAGGATGAGACATTTTGTTGTCATTCCTACCTTGCAGACTAGAAAATGGACAGAGAAAGGCTAACTGGCTTGCTTAAGGTCATCCAGCTAGAAAATAACAGGGGATCCGGAGCCTGGCTCCAGAGTGGGTGTCCTAATGGCTGCTGGTGTTCCGAGTCCTGCGGAAGCCTGAGGTCCAAACTTGGTACCCCTCATAAGTCCAGGCTGAGTGGCAGAGGGGCAGATTCCTGGACAGAGGGGTTCTCCTACTGAGGGTTCCCCTATCTGTGAGGGATGAGGGAATGAGGGACAACAAAGGGTAGTGGACACAGGGCATTGGCTCAGGTTTGCGGGAGACCCCAAACAGTGGGAGGCTGACCAATAAGCACCTGCCAGGTGCCGAGGACTGTGCCTGACACCACTCATGGCTTTCCACCAAGTCTCCTGGCAGCCCTGCTGGGTAGGAGTTCCTGTCTTAATGGAACTGTTGAGGATGGAAGATGAGTGGGTAGGAAGGTGAGGACTCAGATGCTGTACTGGGAGAGCTCTGGCAGCCCATCTAGCCCACCACAGCTGGGCACACCGGGAAGTCACACGCAGAGCCAGAGGGTGCAGGGTCAGACTGGCTCACAGCCAGATATGAATTCTTTTTCTTTTTCTCTCTTTGGTTCGTTTATTTCTTCTATGAATGAGTGAGACAGAGACACCTCCAATGTGATCTTCATGCCATGATTCACTCCCAGCTTCAGTCAGCACAGGCTCATGGGCATGGACATGCCCAGTGTACTCAGGGAGGCCTCCGGACACAAACCAAGAACCTCCTCTTGTGGGTCACCCTCGCGGAGTGGTGCGCTTTACCACAGGCCACCATCTGGTCCTGAGATGGCGAGTCTTTTTTATATAGCTTCTTTCTCTATTCATGATGGCACATGTGTACACATGTTTGAGAGTAACTGTGAGAGAGAGATTGAGAGAGAGAGTCTGGTCACACTGCAAACCCCTCCCTCCAGTCCTCTAGCTCATCAGATCTTGGGCACTCATGTGTGTTCCTGGCATGTTTCAAGCTAACCGGGGATTCGAACCGTGGTTGCTATGAGGGATTCAGCTTCTCTTGAGCAAGCAATACCAGTGCACCACAGAGCTGGCCTAAAATGGGGTTTCTTAATATAGGAAGACCCATCCTGTGGGACAGTGGAAGCGAACCTGAGCCCACAAGGACTAACTTCCTCAACCAGGTCGTCGCTCCATGCTTCCTCCGGGGCAGTGAGGAGTTGGACCTGGCTGGTAACTCAGGGAAGCTGCACCCCAAAGGCCAGGGACGAGTCCCCTGCTCCACATCCACATCATTGCAGGCTTTCTAGGTCACAGGTATCTCATCATTGCCTCAGCGCCCCTCTCTGCCCCCCGTCCTTTGTGTCCCATGCTCCCAGGTCTTCATGTCCCACGGGGTCGCCACTCCCCACATCCCATCCTGGGAGCGGAAGGGTTACGGCTGCTGCTGCAGAGAGGAGGCTGCTGTTCCCCAGCGTTAAGCAGCTTTAGTGTCTCCTACCCCAGCCCTGATTTAAAATTCATAAATGCTAATCCTTCATAATTTACGGTTTAAAAGCAGCCCCACTCACAGGCCCCGTGGCTACAGCTCTGTCAGAGTAATTATGCCGCCAAGCTGAAATTGGACTACTAACTGAGATATTAAACAGGGGGGGAAATCCTCGCGCTGGCAGCCGACCCAATTATTCCAAATAAGCAAACAGATTAGTGAGTAATTTTCCAGTTAAATTTGGTGATTGGTGCCAGAATTGTATGTTAAATATTCAGAAGTAAATAGATTAAAGATGAAATGTGCCCCCCCTCCCTTTTTCCGGGCTTAATTTACTGTGTGTATTAAAACTTTTTCATGAGGAGAAAAAAAGTAAAAAATGATAATTAAAAAATCCAAATAAACCCCTCTGGGCCTCCAGTGCAACTCAGCAGAGGCCAGAGCCGAGCCCCCCAGACTCCTTGACTTCTCAGCCCTCCTGGGCAGGGCCAGCCACCGCCCCTGAGCCCACACTCCAGGCCTTCCCAGGGGAGGAGGGAGAGGGATGTGGGTGGGCTGGGGACCTGCTGGATCCCTGGGCTGGGGTTGTGCTTCTTTACAATGAGAAATCCCAGATCTGTTAGTCCTGAAGTCAGACATAGCTGAGGAAACCCAGCAGGGGTGGAGGAGGGAGAGGAGATTTGTGGGCGCTGAGGACCGGGGGACTGTGGAACTGGGCTCCTCCTGGCACATTGTGCTGTCTGCTGCGTTTTTTTTTTTCTTTTGAGAGAGAGAGATTTTTGGTATTGGGTGCATGCACTCGCTGGAGAGACAGAGAAAGAGGGAGAAAGAAAAAGTGAGAAACCATTCCCTAAGGAAGATGGCCATGCCACAATCCCTTCTCCTTCATTCTCCTGTTGGGATCTTGGACACACACACACTCACACACACATATCCAGCGTGAGTTTCAGGCCACCAGGTTCAGAACGCGAACTCGGTCAACCATGTTGGAGTCCAGCGTCTTAACCACTACTCTACCTGCTGGTCCCTTGCTGTCTACTTCTTAGACCCAGTGCCCAAGGCTGGGCTCCTGCCACTGTGCTGCGCCCCAATGCCTTCCCCATTGGCTGTAGCTGCTAGTCTTCTGTCCTGGGGGCAGAGATGCTGGGCCCTGGCTGCCCACGCTCACCTTCTGCACCTGCTGCCCCAGGCACGCACACCTGGCCCGCCTCCCCACCCTTTACCCTCTTACATTCTTCCCCACCCCCTCCTTAGCTCCGGGCAGCAGCTCTGTCAAGACTGAGCTTCTAACAGGAATAGGCCTGTGAGTCATCTCCCCAATCCAAAAACGAAGAAACCCAGGCCCTAGAGAGGCCAATGGAGTGTCCCAAAGCATCCAGCAATTCAGGGCAGAATGAGTCTAAACAGGGCTGCTCAGCTCTTGCTCTCTCTGCTGCCCCCTAGAGGACATGGGCTTCTGACACAGGCTAACTCAGAGCAAGGAGGGATGCCTTATGCTAGGCCAGGAGTGAGCCTGGTCAGCAGAGAGGACGTGTGCATGTGCATATGTACGTGTGTGTGTGTGTGTGTGTAGGGGGGTGCAGAAGAGAGGACAGTGTTGGGGCCAGGGTCTCCCATCCAGTTCCCCCAGCAGCCCCCTCCCCTCAGCATCTCAATCTCAGGCCTGCTCAGAGCTCCCTCTTCCTTTGTTTGTCTCAGGGACACCCTTTCTGTAGCTTCCAGATCCCAAAACACTGAGGGGGTTGGGGAGGGAGATCTGGGAAATACTGAAGGCCGTGTCACCCTCCCCAGAGCCCTCTCCCGTTTTCTGTCAGAGGCACCTCTGATGCCGCGCCATGCTGGGAGGACCACCTGTTCTCTTGGGGTTGAAGACTGACCCCCTTTCTCTCCTTCAGCTCTGAGGGGCACATCTGAGGTTAGGAGTGACTCCTACCTCCTCTCTCCAGCATGGGCATACTGAAGGCCAGGTCCAGGCTCCAGGCAGTACCCTAGACAAACACTGGGTGGCCAGGCAGGCCTCAGGGCCATGGTCCAGCCTCAGAGATGGTGTGGGAAATAGAGAGGGCCTGCCCCATCAGCCTTCTCTGACCCCCCTCCCCCAACTACTGGTCCTCACACAGGTATACAGGAACCCAGAGAGAATCTTCTATGAAACATACAACACACCCTCCATACACACAGAAGTGGGAGTCCCCTAAGGGTTATCAACCGACTACTCAACGCCACTGCACCTCTCCACCCTTGACAACAGCCAGATCTGGAACTCGCCTGAGTGTCCGTCAGCAGATGGATGCGTAAGGAAAATGGGGTCTATACACAGTGGAATACTGAAAGGAGGAACCACCATCCGTGGCAGCATGGATGGATCTGGAGATGATGACGCGTGGTAAAATAAACCAGGCACAGAAAGAGAAATACCGCATGCTTGTCCTCATTTGTGGAATTGAAAGCAGTTGGTATGAAAGTGGAGTAGAGAGTGGTTCCCAGAGGCTGGAGAGGAGAAGGGGAAGCAGTGGGGACGGTCTGCTCAACAAGCACAGTGACAGGAGTTACAGGAGGAGCGGGTTCTGTGCCCTAGTGTACAGAAGGTCACTAGCCCTAACAGCAACACCGCGTGTATTTCAAAACAGCATCAAGAAAGGATTTCGTTCGAATGTCCTCATTGCCAAAGAATGATAAATGTTGGAGGTGATGGATACACCAATTATTCTAATCTGATCATTACGCATTGTATCTACATATCAAACATCACTATGTGCTATCTTCTGTGTCAATTTAAAACAGAATTTTTTTAAAGTGGCTGCTTCTGCACCAATGTTTGGCCATTTTTAAAAAGTAGTTGAACCCTTTCTTCTAACGAAATCTTTTGTACAAGCCCATTATGCAAAACAAATCATGGCAGAGCTCAGGTTAAACGTTCGACTTGCCATTCTCCCTATCCCCACATCCTGAGTCACCAGAGGGGAACCCCTGGAATCCCACCAGAGATCAGGCACCAGGTGCAGTTGAGGACAGCCGCTAAGGCCAAGAGGCTGGCCCAGGGGTCATCAGCCATGGCCTCACTCTTTCTGAGAAAGTTTACAAGCAACTTCCAGGAGAGTTCCCAAGAAATAGGGTCAACTGAGATGAGGGAGAGTGGGCCCTGGCCTGGGGCCCTACCCTCTTGGCCACCCCTTCTGCAGGAGAGGACCTCCGTGGCTTATTTTCTCCTTCGTCTTCACTTCCTGGGCTCTGACTGGGCTTCAAGAGGCACAAAACATGCAGATACCTTGGTTTCTCTAGACAAAAGAAGGAGGGGATGAAGAAGAGCCCTAAAATACAACAACAAAAACCATATTGAACTCTTGCTGTATACAGCCAGCATGAGGGAAGGACAGCTTAGTTACTTTTCAGTCCTCCCACCTTAGGGTGCCCCTAGTGTGCCCGATGACCTCTTTTGATCAAAAGAGAAAGTGACCGCTTTCTCCCACAAGTATCTGGGCCCGCGGAGTCCTGGGCTCCCCACCCCTCTGTGAACAGAGCTGCTTGTTGCCTTAGCAACCAGGCCCCTCCTCTTCTGCCTTCTCCCTGATCTGTTCTGCATTTGCTATGAGCATAATTTGGCATGGGAAACTAAAGATTGTCCCTTAACTAACCTCTGGTAGTTGTTCTGTTTGTTTTGTTTTTAAAGGGCTTCCTACTTAAGACTTTCCAAAGGGATCAAACTTTGTTTTCTATGAGCACTAAGACAAAAAAATAATAACCAAATGCATCAGAACACAGTGTTGAACAGAGTTAGCAAGTGACTGTGGGCCAACTGCAGGAGCCAGCGATAGATTTCTTTGCACAGGAGCCCCAGCCTTTTACTGTGCAATTCAGGTAGCAGCCAAGGCCTCGGTGGTGGAGTGGAGAGAGCCTGCAAGGTCACAGGGTGATTGGGCCCCTTGCTAAACCCCTAGGGGCCAGTTCACCTATGGGAAACTCTTGCCACATGAGTAATTTGGTTGTTAGAGAAGCCACTGTGCTGGAATACACAGAGGGACACACAGACACCATGCGTGCACACATATACACATATGGATGTGCATAGGGTCACCCATAAGAGTGAACATTCCTACACACACACACAAGTACATGCATGTGCACACATATGCATACACACACACCAAGCAATCCTCTAGGCCTTTCCAAACACGTGGCCTATGGGACTCAGGGCTCCAGGCAATGGTGTGCTACTGAACTGGCTCTGGGATAGCAAAAAGACCCTGATTCATAGTGTTTGTCATTTTCCTTGGTGTAAATTCTACCACTGTGGCATGGTTTAAGCTATTAACAGTTTAATAACTGACTTGTGGAGCTGGCAGGTAGCATATGGTTAAGGGTGCTGGACTCCCACATGGCCAACTGTGGTTTGAGTCCTGGACCTGGTGGCTTGCTTTCTCACTTTCTCTCTCTCTCTCTCTCTCTCTCTCTCTCTCTCTCTCTCTCTCTCTCTCTTATTCTGTCCCTCTCTGGTGACATTTAAATAAATAAATAAGTTAATAAAATAATTCTTTAAAAATAAATAAATAACTGCCTTGCAAAAGTCCTGAAGATTTACCAGTGAGCATTTGCTGACTCCAACAAGCCACTGTGTTTGGGACCTGTGTCTTCCTGTCCCAGGCCTGGGTGGTGTAGGAGTGGCCTGGCTGAGTTGGTCTGAGCAGATGGAAAAACAAGAGTCTTGATCTGGAGCAGAGGAGGAAAAGGCCATGGAGGAGGAGGGTGTTTGAGCTCCAAGTAAGTGGCATAGAGTTCTATGAGCTCAGAGAGGCTTCAAGGGGAGCTGTTAGGCTCAGAGGAGAGGAACTGCAGGAAGGGGGGTTATGGTGCTAGGAGGGCGAGTGACATTGTCACAACTGCCCTAGGAGGCCATGTGTTCCCTGTTTCTGGAGGACCAAAGTTGGCCCAGAGGACCGCTCAGCTGGGACACTGAAGAGAAGTTCCATTCTGCCTTCTCTTACTCCCTCCGCAGAAGCCTGTGCTCAGGCCTTTTGCCCCAAGTCATACCGCAGAATAATGAAAGTCTTGGGCTGTTCACAGTTACTCCACTTTCTGGAACTAGGAAACCCAGTTCTCACTGGTGGGAGACCAGGGTGTCAAGGTGGCCTCCTGTGACACAGGAACCACTTGATGCTTAAGTGGAATTGACTTAACAGTCCAGGACCCCTCTCTTGTTTTCTGACTTCTGGCCTGTTCTTTGACCTGGTGGGAGGAGATAGGGCATTCTCGGGCTGTAGCACCCAGGCTGAGATGAACCTGCAGGGCCTACGCTCTGCAAAAGTGGCCTCCCCAGCATAATACCGAGACTTGATCTTCCACTGCCTCCCTTGGAGAGGCAAGTTCTTAGGTGGGAGCCCACAAAAGGATGGATGCATGTGGGATGATTTTAGGAGTGTGAGCATACACATGTGTATGTGCGAAGGGAAAATCATCGTGAAAAATAGAAAAATAATGAGCCAGCCCCGTGACCTAGCAGTTAAAGGAGCCGGATCCCACATGGCTAACTGCATGGTTTAAATCCCAGCCATGGTGACTTGAATACTACCCTGGGTACGTGTACATGCATTCCCCAAACCCCAACAGGGAGGAGAAATGGACAAGAAAGGATTATGGCATGACCATACCCCATTGGGGGGTGCTTTTTCTCCCTCTCTCCCTGTCTGTCTCTCAGAAGCACACATACCCTTTGGTAAATTATAAACACAAAAAAGAACTGAAGAAAAATAGCGACTACCATATTACTGAGTGCTTATTCTTTTTTTTTTTTTTTTTTTTTTGAGAGGTTTTTGCTATAGGGCACGTGCGCTCACCAGACAGACAGAGACAGAGAGACAGAAAGCGAGAAATCACCCCCCTGGGGGGATGGCCATGCCGCAATCCCTTCTCCTCCATTCTCCTCTTGGGATCTTGGGCACGTACATACACGCGCTGGCATGAGTTTTAAGCCACCGGGTCCGGGACGCGAACCGTGGTCGACTATGTGGGAGTCCAGCGACATAGCCATTATGCTAACTGCTGGTCCCCTGAGTGCTTATTTTAACAAAAGCTCTATAGTACAGTAGTTACGAACACAGACCCTGGAGGCAGACTCCCAGAGTCCTAAACCTGTTTCTTCCATTTACTAGCTCTATGACTTGGGACAAGTTCTTAATGTCTTTGAGCCTCTGTTTTGCTATCTAAAATGGACATAAGAATAGAGCTAAAATTCATAATATAGTGTCAACTATTACTGTTGTTAATAGCACATTAGATGTCAGACAATGTACTAAGCAAATTTGGGGGTTCATTTAGTTTAATCCTCATAGCAATCCCATGAAGCTGCTGCTATTATTATTTCCCTTATACAGATAAAGCGTTTGAAATTCAGAAGGTTTAAGAAGGTTGCCCAAGGTTCCACAGGAGTAAATAGCAGAGACAAACCTCCAGCTCATAGTTTCTGGTGGCACCTTAGTGAAGGTCCTAATAGCAACCTAAGACATGGCTAGGGCCCTTTTCTTCTTTTCTAGAATTTATCTTTAAAAATGTATTAACTTACTTCTTCTATGAGAAAAAAAAAAGAGAGAGAGGCACTCTCAACAGGGTCCCCACATCTCTATCTACTCCCCAGACTCAGGCAACCTGGATTTCAGACATAGGGAGGTCCCAGGATGCAAACCCAGGACTTTCCCCATCAGAGTCCAGTTGCATTACTGCTGTGCCACTGATTGATCCTAATACTAGCCTTTTCCAACAGACAAATCTATGGAAACCTCTGAAATGGAGCCCGTGGAGACCTCTGAAATGTGCAGTAGACAATACTGTGTCTGTCTCTTGCTCACTCCATGGCAGCCGGGGCACAAGGAGTGGCAATGGAGGCAGCTGGAGAGAAGAGTTCACACCCAGGGCGGGCAGTTATTTACTGGCCGCGCCCACTGACTGGGACTGTGTCTTTATAAAGTCAACAAGGACTAGACATCGTCTCTCGTCACATCACTCCAAAGTTCTTTAGCCATGATAAGTCAACAGGAAATGTAATAACACTCAGGAGCCATGGGGATGGGCTGTTTGTTCATAGCTTTGAGGGACGTTTGTCTATTTCTGATTATAATACTTCATTCTGTGACTTTAGAAAAAGAAAACATATGCACATACACTTTCCAAAATGTGCACACACGTGCTACATTCACATGTGAGCACACGATGTACTCATAGAAAGGCGTGTCTCTCACACACACACACACACACACACACACACACACACACCATCTGACTATACATGTGCACACATAGGGCAGGGGGCAAAGGACAGGCAGCTCTCATCACAGTCACCACCCCTCACCACTCCCTGCCCTTGCAGGGTCCCACCACCCTGACCCCACCCTGACCCCCCTTACTTAGTACATGATTCTGACCTCACCTTGTTCCTCAGGGGGGTCATGCACACTGATATTACTTCCTTCACACCCTGGCCCTCCAATCTCACCCCTACCCTGTCTTCATCCGATACTGACCTCCCACAACCAGTGACCCCCACCCTGACTTCACACGTCTTGACCCCATCTTGACCTCCAACTCTGGATTTGTCCTCACTTTGATCAGGGCCAGGAGTCCCGCACAGCACTTACTGAGGGCCCTTTGCCCTGTAGGCCTTTGAGGTGAACGGCACTTCAGGGGATCATGAAAGAAGCAGGCCTTATTTTTTTTTTCCCTGCTCTAAGTATGATCACACTTTCCCCAGCTGCCTTACATTGTTTTGGAAAAGAGGTGGGTTATAAATTAAAGTCAATAGATAACTATATATACTCAAGTTTCCTGAATCATTACCAAGAACATTTTTATTTTATTTTTTTTAGATAGGGTCTTGCTACATAATGGTTCTCCTGCCTCAATTTCCCAAGTAGCTGGAATTACAGGTTGTGTCACTGCATCTGGCTTTTAGGGTAGGCTGGGAATTGAACCTGTAAGTAAGGCTTCCATATGGCTTCAGCCTATTACATAGAAGCATCAACCAGCCTGTGCTGCTGTGGCTGGGCCCAAAAAACATTTTTAAAGGCCCAGCTGTGGTTGCAGACACAGGAGGGCACCATTGCACATTGACTGAGGCCACATGGGAACCCCACGTTCTGTTCCCCACTCACTGTAAAAGCTGAGCTTGGTGACACTTGTCTGTGGTCCTAGCTAACCGGGAGGCTGGGGCAGGGGGATCACAGTTTGGTAAACTCTGTCAAAAGTATCCATCTCTCTCATTAAAAAAAAAATATGCATCAGGCCTACCAGTAGTGTGGAGGTTAAGGCAGCTGGATCCCACATGACTGACTGTGTGGTTTTAAGTCCTAGACCTGGTGGCCTGAAAAGCACACCAGATACTTGTGTGCGTGCCAGGAGTCCTGAGGAAAGAATGCAGGAGAGGGACTGTGGCCGTCACCGCCAGAGGGTGACTCTTCACTCTTTGTCTCTCCTATAAGCACATGTGTTCTGTAGCAAATTAAATAATAATAATGATAATACACTTTAAAAATCTTCCTTCCTCCCTGCTCCTCTCACAGTGAGTCTAAATATCCTTCCCTTCCTGTCAAATCTCTGTGGACCACATGACAAACTTTGCTTCTGTGAGTCCTCTTCCTTCCATCCTCCTGGATCCTACAGTCTTTCACTTTCCTCCTCCTTTTCTGGCTGTACCTTCTCTCTCTTATTCTTAGCACTGGCTCCCTAAGTGCTGGTGTTCCTAGGTCCCTGAGCCAGACTCTCATAGGACTAGATTCCAGACATCTTCACTTAAAGGACCCAAAATAGAAACTGTTGCTTTCCTCTCTCCCTGCCCCTGGCCCTGACCAAGACGTCCCCCTGCCCCGTATTCAGCATCCTGATGAATGTCATCACTGTCACATGGTTGTTGAAATTCCCCATGCCCCTGCAATCCTGCCAGACCACCCAACTCTCTTTCTCTTCATTCCAAGTCAATAGTCATCACGTCCTGCTCATTTTACTTCCTTAATGCCTCTTGAAGGCTGGCTCCATGACACAGTGGTAACGTGTTGCTCAGGAGAAGCATTGTGACCACGGTTTGGATCCTTGTCCCTGTCAGCTTGAAACTTGTCAGGCATACACACTAGTACCCAAGATGCAACAGGCTGAAGGGGTGAAGGTCGGTGACCAGACCCTATAGAGGTGCCTCTCTCCCACGTGCACACACATGTGCTCTATAACTAGTGGAGAAAACAAGTGCCTCTTGAATCTGGCTCCCCTTCTCCACTACCATCACCACTGTGACCAGCCACCTCAACTTTTACCAGAAGGTAGGAGGTGTTTTCTCTCTGGGTTTCCTGTCTCACCTCTATATCCCCTTGATCCAAAGCAACCATTCTAAGAGAGAAATCAAGCTTCATAAAACCTCCAATGTCTCCCCATTGGCTGCAGAATAAAGTGAAGAGTTATAACCAGGACATTCCAGGTTCTCCCCCAACTGGGCTCACGCCCACTATGTCTTCACCCTCCCTCCCAACCTAACTGGCCTCTGCCTCAATCAACACTTACCCCACCCCAACAGGCCACTCTTCATGCCTCTGTCACCTTGTATCCCGATGCTAGGTCCAAATGTTGGCTTGGGAGGGGAAGGGATGGCTTACCTCTGCCCATTCATCCGCTCAATCATCTCATGCACCTGTTCTGCCAGGCTCTGGGCTAGCACGGGGTGCAGTGGTGGAAACCCAAGGGCTCTGCCCCTGAGGTGCTCTCTGTCCACTGAGGGGGATAGAAAGGGGCCCAGACAGGCACAGAAGAAGGAGATTTGCTGAAGACAGTAAGACTATGATGGAATCCAGATTTGCTTTAGATGTGAGGTGTTGAATGCAGTGGAGTGAAGAGTGAATTTGGGAGGGACCAGCCTGGAACTGCTGCAACCACCCAGGGAAGAAAGCATGGTGCCTGGGTGAGAGAGGAGGCGGTGGGAATGGAGGAACATTTTGAAAGTGGAATAGGCAGGGCCGTTAGCTATGAGGTGAGAGGGAGTTATCTAAGGTGATACCAAGTTTTTTGCCTCAGGCAACTGAGGGGATGGTAGTGAAAACTGAGGGGGTGGGAACAGGTGTGGGTCTCAGAGGTGCCCTGGATTTTTAGTGGTGTTTTAGCTCCTGATCATGAGCACCCAGCAGGTGCCAAGTGCTTCACCTGTATTATCTGATCGAATCCTCATAATAAACCCTTGGGGTGACAACTAATAGCTCCATGTTATAGGTGGGACTGCTGAGGCTGTGGGATGTTAAATAATTTGCCTGCATTCACACAGTTGGCAAGTGAAAGAACCAGGATGCCGGTCAAGGTCTGGCTGACTCCAAAGAGCTCCCTCTTCCCCTCCGCCCCAAAGGATTTTGCCATAGAGCTTGTGCATTTATGGGGGGAGTGATAAATTGTCCCCCTAGGGGAATGGCCATGCCACAATCCCTTCTGTCTACTCTCCTCCTGGGATTTTGAGCACATATACATATGTGCCCAGCATGATTTTCAAGCTGCCAGGTCCAGGTCTCGAACCTCAGTTGGCCACGGGGAGTCCAGCACCTCAACCATCATGCCACCTGCTGGCTCACGATATCCCTCTTAACAGCTGAAGTACGTCACTTCCCCAGATGGCAGGCATGAGGTGGGGGAGGTGGGTAGCGAGGCCGTTGGGCTATGCTAGCCTGTATTTAGGGCTGCTTGGAGAATTTTCTGCCTCCATTCTCTGCTCCCTGCTCCTAGGGGGAGCTTGCCCTTCTTCCACATGGCTCTGACTCCTGTAGGGACAAGCGCAGATGCTAGGGGCACACCTGGGTACCTGGTGGCAGCTGGTGATGGGTGAAGGCAGGGATCCAGAGTGGGAACAGCAGCCTGGCCTGTGAGCAGTCATCTGACTTCTGCTCCCACATGTCAGAGCTGTGCCCATCAGGACTCTCCTGCCACCCCACACCCCTGTCACCTCACCTCCCACCCTCGGAGCTGGACCCCTGGAACAGAGGACATGGCGCTTCAGAGGGTTTGCAGAGCCTAGCTTGGGAGAGCTGGCCCTGTGGAGCTGACAAGTGAGTCAGGCAGGGGGCGCCACAGACCCTGCGGGCGCTGCAGGGAGAGCACGCCGCGCGGCGAGGCTGTACCTGATGAGCTGCCCTGAGCAACCAAGCACCGGAAAATCAATACTGTTTTCCACTTTCGGTGCCGGTGACTCCCTTTCATTATGTCTCACGCTTCCTCTGTGCTGCTGAGGACCAAGACAGTTCTCTGGCCACGGTCCCAGCCCTAATCTCTGCACTGGCTGATAGGCCGGGTTAACACAGGGCTCGAGGACCTAGTGGCCCGTTTCACGCAGCCTCAGAACGGGAGGCCGTCCCCAAACCTGACATCTCAGCCTTGGGCACAGCCATTCCTGCCTCTCCTTACACACACACACACGCACACACGCACACTCACACTCAACCGTCAGGGAATGAGTTTTCAAATCACCACATTTCCCACGTGTGGCCATTTAAGCACCAAGAGTTTATCATGCTAACCTTTTGGATGACCATCTTCCCCCAATGTTTTCAAATCTCCCTCGACATTAAACAAAAATCTGTATCTTTATTGCTTTGTATTAAAATAATAAATATGCATTATGCAAAGTGTGGCAACTGTAGGCCATTATGAGGAGAAATCGTTTCATTCAGGGGCTGATAATGAAGGAAAGGCACACAGGTGTGCGTGCGTACGGTCCCTGAGGATTTGCAGGTGGCGTGGGTGGGTGTGTGTTTCTCAGCTCAAACACCACCTTCTCACAGAAGGAAGGAGGACCCCGTGTCCCTAACCAATTTCTCTTTTGCACCCCATATTATTTTCTTCTCTAAAATGACCTGAATTCTTTGTTGACTGTCTCCCAGGGCTCTATGCTACAGTTTTAGGAAGTGCTGTTCACGTTATGGTCTCCAAGCAAGGCACGTCCCCTCTTAGAACTGTAGCATGCAGCCTGTCTGCTCGAGCCACAGCAGCCTCACTGCCTTTTGTCATTAAAAGAAAAACTCATAAGTATTGAGAACAGTGACCCAGAATGCCTCGCACACAGTAAGTACCTAACATACGCAGCGTTTGTTGAATGAATTAGTGACTGCACTTCTGTGCCAGGAGGTGGCTTCTTCTAACCTCTGTCTAGATCCTCTCTTAGTTCCAACTCAGCTGAGAATTGGCAAGGAAGCCAAGGGCCTGCAATAAAACGATGTCCCAGACCTTACTTTGAGGGGAGTTGCCCTGCTCTCAGCCAAATTCTATTTCATCTTCTTTTTGCAAATGATTCATGAAGTTTGTTTCTCTAGGCTTCATGCTCCCACGTTGCTTTTCTGGTCCCTGAGCTCACTGAAGATTAGGGATGGCATGAGGAAGTGAGGGAGCAATGGATGGACACTTTACAGTCAGCTGTAACCTGACATTAAGCAAGGCGACAGTGTATAAGTGCATCAATATGTTACATCTCCCAACACAACGATGACCTTGGCCCTCGCCAGCCACTTCTAGAGTACTCTCTTCAAGAAGGCATATGAGGGACCAGCAGTTAGCGTAATGGCTATGTCGCTGGACTCCCACGTAGTCGACCGCGGTTCGAGTCCCGGACCCGGCGGCTTAAACTCACACCGGGCATCCCCCCGGGGGGTGATTTCTTGCTTTCTATCTCTCTGTCTCTCTCTGTCTGTCTGGCGAGCGCACGCGCCCTATAGCAAAAACCTCTCCAAAAAAAGAAAAAAAAAAGAAAAAAAAAAGGCATATGGGACCAGCAGTTAGCATAATGGCTATGTCGCTGAACTCCCATGTAGTCGACCACGGTTCAAGTCCTGGACCCGGTGGCTTAAACTCACGCCGGGCGCATGTGCGTGCATGCCCAAGATCCTGAGAGGAGAATGGAGGAGAAGGGATTGCGGCGTGGCCATCACCCCTTGGGGGGTGATTTCTCACTTTCTGTCTCTGTCTCTCTGGCAAGCGCATGCACCCTGTAGCAAAACAAAACAAAACAAAACAAAACAAAAAACAAAAAACAAAACAAAACAAAACTCTAAAAAAAAAAAAAAAAGAAGGCATATGGATGGGCCAGCTAATGGCTTGGTGGCAGTTAGAGTCCTAGCCTGGTGGCTTGAAGAACATGCCAAGCTCATGTGCACGCATGCCCCAAATCCCTCCAGGATGGAAAAATGGAAGGAAAGAAATTGCTGTGTGACCACGCTCTGTTTGGAGATACTTTTTCTCTCTTTCTCTCCGTGTCTTTCTCTAGTGAGCGAGCTCTGTGCCCTTGGGCAATTTAAAAGATAAATAAATAAAAGAAGGCATACGGTACTCAGTTTTGACCAATTCTTCCAAGCCCAGCCCACCCCAGCATTTCTGGCCACTCAGGCCCATGGGCTCCCACTACACCACTTTGAACAAGAAAGCATACTGGCCTTGTCTCCGTGGTTTAGGCTAAGTTGGAAAGCGCCCCCGTAGGGCCTCGCTCACCCCTGCCCCTGCACCCTCCATGCCAGGTTTTCAGCCCTTTCTACTCACCCTCGCTCCCCAGGGTGGGCGATTCTGGCATACCTACAGCAGATCAGTGTTTGCAACAATGATTAATTGACCCTAGCGGTTTAAGAATGCTTATTTGCACACAGTTATGAAGTGTCACAATATGTCTCAAATGCAAGCGGCTTCCATTAGAAGCGGAACGGCAGAGCGGGAAGCGCAAGCAATATTTCCTTAAAAGTTCATCGTAGGCAATGGGGTAGTGTGCGGAGCTAAACAAATCCAGGCAATAATGGAAATGTAGCATGAAATTACTTCTGTAAACAACAACCATTCATTATTTGAACATTTTTCATAAGCGAGCAGGCAGGGAGAGGGGCAGGGGCGGCGGCGGGTGGGTGGGGAGGGGGCTGCAGCAGGCAGGGTCTGAGCACCCACTGGAGTTTCTGGGCGGAGCTTCCCGTGCCCATCTGTCTTCAGAAAAATGCCCAGACGAGGCCCCATTCTGCCCAGCGCCCGTCAGGTTCCCTTTCTTCATTACGCGGGATTGGCGCAGGCAGAGGGAATGTATGATTTAAGGAGGAAAGAGAGGCCCACTACTTAATGTTGATTTGGCGGAGTGTATAACCCCGGAGAGAAATGTAAATAGCAGCCTGCAATAACATGACAGCCCACTAATCATATTTACAAACGATATTAAATCTGTCCGCACGCAGGCCTGCCTGCGGATTGGCCCGGCCGTAATTGTCATTGTAACCAGCGCCGGCTTATGGGAGGATTTAACTGCAGTGATATAAGGTGAGTCGCGGGCTTATTATGACTTTATTATTACCCGGTTTATGTTTATTAAAACAATTTGTCATGCAGAGCAGGAATGGAGGAATGGGAGCATTAAATCGTGCCATACTCAACCTGGAGAGATGGCTCCAGGGATGAATGGCAGCAGGCCCCGAGCCTCTATCCGGGCCTCTGGAGTGGGGGCCTGTCAGCACCGGCCACCCACAGCCCTGGAAAACTGCTCCAGCAAAACCTCTGGGCCAGGCAACACGTGCCCTTGAGGCTTTTCAGTGGATCCAACTGCCTTTCAAATAGGAGTCTACTCAGGATGGTGGTGGGAGGTTGAGACCCCAGGTTTTTGGGGGGTGCTGGCAGGGCTGGCCTGAGGGCCACACTGGAGGCCCGCCTGGCTGGCCGGGAAAGGAGCCAAAGCTGTGAAGTCTCCACCAAGGGAGCCTGCAGAGGCCTAGCACAAAAGGTCTTGGAAGAAGTTTAATAAAAGCTGTTTTATTTTCTCTGGGGGTCCTTATTGGTTATTATCAAATTTATTTTATCCCCAATCTTTGTTCTTTGGCAAGGCAGAGAGAAGGGTGGGTGGTGGCCCTACAAGAGGCAGGTCCACGCGACTAGTAAATAATTCTCCCTTTCCCCAATCCAATTACTCGAAGAAGAGAGGCGTGGGGAGGTGGGAGAGCGGAGGCAGCAGCTCCCGAGACACTGGGGATGACGCCGCGTGTGCAGATATAACCGTTTCAGGCACCTGTTCTTGTTGCCAGTCCAAGGAAAGATCCTCCCCAAACCGGGGACAGAGGGTTTAGGGGCACCAACCCCCTGGGTGTCAGAGCTGGGTCTGGGACTCTCACAAAAGCTTCAGAAATGTGAACCCTTGAGTGGAGCACCCTGGAGAGGGAAGAGCCAAACAGTGGCGAGACCAGTCTTCATGGACCAGGTCACTGCCTCTTGGCTAAAAGTGTCCGCCTCTGTCAGAGCGTCCACTAGCCCTTTCAGGGACAGGCCATGCCCGGCTCACAGACTGGTGAGCAGAGCAAGGCCTAGATCCCAGCCCTCATGTGCCTCATAGGCCTTGTGCAGTGAGCAGCCTATGCAACGGTACAGAGTGGTCCTACCTGCTGCCAGCAGCCTCTCAGACTGAAATGCCATTATTTCCGAAAGTTTGCACAGTGTCTCCAAAGCCATTAGTGTCCTGAGCAGTGAAGGAGGGAGTCTCCAGAGGGAGTGATGGGGAATGAGAAAGGATGTCCCTATCACCATTCGCTGGGATGCACTTCTCAAGTCTCTGAGTGCACGGGGGTGCGGGGGTGATGTAGGACAGGAAGACAGACTGTGCAGGCTCCCTGCCAGGCCCCTGAGGAGTGCTGCCTATGGGCTATGATGCCAGGTGCTCCCAGCAAGACAGGCATGGTGTCACCTGTCAGCCTCCACTCCCCAGGGACATGTGCAGCACTAAGTGGCCACTTCAGGTGGCAGAGTATCTCTGGAGGGGTCATCACAACCTTTGCTCCACCCCTCTCCTCGTTAAGCCACAACGCGAGCTTGGGGATGCTATGCCTGGCCTTCTGGGCCCCAGGAGTGACCTCTTCCTTGGCTGGGGCTCAGCCTTCACTTTGGGCACCCTCCAGGCAGGTGGGCTTCTGACCTACCTATATACCTACTGTGACGGGGACCTCATTCCATCCTGCTGTGCCTCTCCAGCTGCTGGAAACCTTTCCTGGAACACTTCTCGCCTCCCAGAAAGGACTCAGGAATGAGGCTCATCCCCTGCGTCTCCGGCAGCTGCTCCTGTCTGCACAGCTCTCCTGGCTGGTGGTAGGACTTCTGGGCCCCTCCCTGTGGGAGTGCTGCCTCTGGGTGCTCTGGGGTCCCCACTGCAGTGTAGCTCCTGGTGGACAGTACCCCAGCTGTGCCCTCTCCTGAGACTGTAGCCCACATGGTAGTGGGTTTGAGCCTCCACCCGCAGGGCCAGGCTCCGGGGCCACTGTGGGGGATGCCCATTAATTGTGGGCCCAGCTCTCCAGGCCTGAGGACGCCTGTGAGCTTTGGGTTCCCTTTGTCTCACTTAAGAAAGGAGTCACCGAGCGGTGGCTCTGAGGAGGAACAATAAGCCTTTATTGCGGCTGCCCTTCTCCACAAACGCTCAACCTGCCGGCCAGCGTGAGAGCCGTGCTGGCAAATTAAAAGTCTCTAAACTTCTTTATGTCTCCTTGGACACTTGGCGGCTTTAATACTGAGCTGGCCGGCCTGGCTCAGAGACAAAGAGGCCAAGTGGGGGTTGTGTCCAAGGCCGCAGGTGGAACGGGTCCTTTGACCAGTGGGTGCTGGGTGGGCTGGGGTGGTGGCAGAGGTGGGGGGGAGACTTCAGGCCCCATTGGCTTGCAAAGGCCTCTTGGGGCAGTGGCCCTGGCAGAGCTGGGGGATGTTTCCTAACATTCTCCATGACTACTGGAAGGCAGATACAGTCCCATTCAGGGGAGCACACTTCTCAGCTCCCACCTAACCACACACTCTGTGCAGGGTCTCATGGCTGGTAGGCCCCTAGAAGAGGTGATGGGCAGTTCTGGGTCCTGCCACAAGTGAGCTCCAGCCCCACCCCAGCTGTCACCCAAACCCTTGGCTAGGTTCAGAGCTCTCTGTGGGCTGGGAGTGGCAGGGTGGGGTAAGGAAAGTGCGTCTGGGACGGTCCCTTTAACAACTGTTGTCCTGACATCATTAGCAGTGCTTCTTTTCACTCCCTGAGGGCTGCTTCCTTCCGTGCTCCAGTTGGGTGCTGCCATGCCATTCTCACAGCAACAGCTGAGCCATAGGCCCCAGAGAGAAACCCTGCTGGGCCAACACCCCCCCCCCCCCTCTGTGAAAAAGAAGTAGCAGGGTTTCCAGAATAGAGATGATCTTTGTGGGAATGTATGGATCAGGAGGGAAGCACAGAAGAGCTTTCTGGAACACTGGAAATCTTCTGGACCTTGCTCTGGTGGTTGCATGGGTAGACACTGAGAACTGCATGCTCTGCTGAAAGTAAAATAAACATTATGGTGGGTCTCGCAGGTGGCATAATAGTTATGGTGCTGGACTCCCACATGACCAAATGCGGTTCAAGTCCTGGATCCAGTGACTTGAAGATCATGCCGGCCACACGTGCGTGTGTGCCCCAAATCCCAGGATAAGAACAGGGAAGGGATTGCAGCATAGCCATTCCCACTTGGGGGGTGATTTCTCACTTTCCCTCTCATTGTCTTCCTCTGTCTCTCCCTGGCAAGTACATGTGCTCTATGCAAAAACCTTAAAAAAAAAAAGTGGTGACAAACATAAACATAGGCTCTGCCCTTAAGTACCTTAGTTCAAATCCCAACTCTAGCACTTCCCAGAGGGTGACTTTGAGTACATCGCCCAGTGTCTCCGAGGCTCATCTCTCTGTGTGCAGATAGGGAGAATATCACCTGCTTCTTTCCCACCAGCCCGAGCTCTCTATGCCTGTAGGACTGTGTCTGACCCTTCTTTGTGTCCTCCCTACCCCACTACCACCCCGACTCCTACCACAGGTCTAGCTCAGGGAATCACCAACATAGTATGACCCTCCCCAGGAACAGGGAAGAATGGTGGGTTTGAAGCACCCCACAGCTCCCCAGGGAAACATCTTGCCTTGTTTTACCAACATGTCAGTTAGAATGTTCTCTTTGGTGTCTTCCCTATATCCCTCCAGCTGGTATTCCACAGGGCCTTGGGGCAGTCTCTTTCTCCCTTGGGAAGGAGAAGACAGACTGCGTTGCTGAGGCTGAGGCAGAGCCTGGAGCTTTGGAGGCGTTGGGGCAGCAGAATGTGCTTGGAGAGGGGCCAGGAAGGGGTTTGGCTTTCTTGGTAGAAGCAGGGCTCCTGTAACAAAGGCTGAGAGTGGTTCCCTGGGAGGAAAGAGGACTTGGGGTCAAGGCCAGGGATTGGAGGAGGTCTCTGGCTCTGTGCACACCCAGCCCACGGACACTCAGGACACCCTTGTCCACTGATGTCCTATATCTCCTAAGTCCCCATCAGGCGGGACATTCCAGCCCCTTCATGAGGGAAGGGCTCTTCCCTCCATCACGCTATCAGATCGTCTGCTAGGCTAGTTCTTAGCAATTTCTTGCTCTGTTTCTTTAATCCCTGATTCTCATCAAGCGAAGAGGGAAAAGGAAAAAGCTGATGGACTGAGGTGGAGGGGAGTAGCAAGGTGCGTATTAGGGGAGGTGTAAAAAGAAATGAAGCAAGTGGCTCCAGCCTGAGGCTTATACAGTTGGGGACAGCAGGTGCCCTTAAGGGTGTAGCCTGGAACTGTGAGCCCCAGAGCTGGGATTGCCTCCCCTTCACCAAGCTCTAGGATTGGGAGGTTGGTGTAAATGATCTGGGTGCTGAGGCTTCTGGGTTGCGTCATTTTATAGACCAAGAACAGAACCTAGTAGGAGCAGCACCAAGGGTTAAAAAGCCAGGCCACTGTAGAGAAGATATTGTCACCTCGCCTCAGCTCAGCAAACTCCCAGGCCCTGAGCTAAGACTCAAACAAGATTCAGGCCAGGGCTCAGACACAGGCCAGGCCAGTGTAGAGGGTGCACAGGGCCCAGAATGGCGTCTTCCCCACTGGCCACTCTGGGCTGGGGGCAGAGGAGTGCCAGGCAGGGCCATGCGAGGTCAGGTGAGTCAGCAGACCAGTGTTCCCTTCCTGTAGCTTCCTGCCTCCCTGCTCAGGCCTCTGAAGCCATCCTGCTTCCAGAGAAGGCACGGAAGGGGCTGTGGCACCAGGGCCAGCACTGGAGAGTGGTATTCATGTGCAGTCTGCAGCTACTTAGAGGAAAAAAGCTCAAATCATGGCAGTAATTAGACCACTTATTTTGCAAAGGTCCAAATTAAATGGAAAATTTGGTGCTAATGAAAATGTTCCATTTTCCCCTTTTATTAAATCTAGCTCTGTGCCTTCCCAGAGTTTGGGAATAGCCAGCCCCTGATGGCTTTTCTCACAGCCACTTCATATCCTCTGACTGGAGACTTGCTGAGACAGAACACACTCCCAGGGCCTCCAGTTACTGGCTCAATTGAAAAATGCCCTTCATAAGGCAGCGGCATTAACCCACCCTCAGCCACTCATCTTCCTATCCCTCCTGCCCACCCCCATCTCCACCAGCCTTCTCTGGCCTGTCACCATGGTTTGCATAAGCCCCAGAAACCTAGGCCCAGGAGGAAGGGGTTAGCATAAAGCTGGCCTTCTGGTCTACCCCTTCTGGCTCCCAGGAAAAGCTGAACTCAGCTTCTTTTCCAAGTGGCCTGTGGCCAGTTGAGGCAGGCTGCCTCCTGGTGACAGGCCCGGGAGGCTGAAGCCACCAAGATTCTGAGTAGATCTGCTCTTGGATCACACACTTACCAACTAGGGGCTTTAGGCAACTCTATTTGCATTTTTGGGCTTTAGTCTCCTTGTCTGTGAATGTGGGGATAATGCTACTATCTTCCTTGTAGGATGCTGTGAGGGGGACTGGGATAAGGCTTGTAGAGCACCCTCCTACAAAAAGGCACAGCATCCATTGGAGTCTGGATCTCTGACGGCGGTCAAGACATGTGTTCTATCCCTCTAGCTTATCTAGGATATCCTCTGGAAGGTTCAACAGGGGTGACCAGGGGTAGTTAGAGAAGGAGGATGTCTCAGGACACTCCCCATGTCAGTATCAGGGGAGCATGAGTATCCAGTCTTAACACTGGGCTGCCTGGGCTTGGGAGCCTGGCCCTCAGCGTTGGGGAGGTTGGGCGTAGGGGTGAGATGGGTGGGAAACTCATCTCATACCGGCAGACAGAAACAGACACACAGACACACTGGTTCACTCCAGCCCTCTTCAATGAAGCTGTCAGGGCCTTGGCAACGGAGACCTGTTGCTTGCGGCATGCGCTACTCTTAACATCTACATTTTGGTTACTCCTAATTAGTCTACTCAGAAGGGTTTGTCAAGACCTAGAGTGTACTCAGCTCTCAACTCAAAGAAGTTGGGGAGAAGAGCAAAGCCACAGCCATCATAAAATAATAGGTCCATCCAATCCTGCTCTCCATCTTGGTGACAAGCACCTGGTGTTCAGACAAGAAATGAGGGTGTCACTTGACTGCTCTCTCTTCTTCTTTATCTTTCCATCCCTTAGTACTCCATTTTACACTTTCTACTTCTTCCTTCCTTTCCTCCCTGGTCAATGCCTGACCCAGCCCCCACATTTCAGGCTCCTCACCCCATGTTGTTATAATAG
Organism: Tupaia tana; assembly: GCA_026018925.1. Lineage (NCBI taxonomy): Eukaryota > Metazoa > Chordata > Mammalia > Scandentia > Tupaiidae > Tupaia > Tupaia tana. The sequence goes on from JAKSZU010000012.1 coordinate 22,963,166, forward strand.
TCTTAGCTCTCCAGTCCCTATCTCCTGCATGCCCCACAGGGATCCTTTTTAAATAAATATTTGAACTCAGCTTCTTCTCTTCTTAGCCTGTGGCCACTTGAGACAGCCTGCCTCCTGGCGACAACCCCTGCTTTAATCCCTGCAATCACATAAAGCTCCCATTATCCCATTATACTCAGGAAAAAGTAACTTGGTTGTCCACATGCTCTGCACCTCCATCACTTCCCCCACCCTCCTTCTGGTCACATCCCCCTGCATCATATCTTCCAGACCCTAAAGTGGTCTCTCAACTTCAGGAGGATTCTAGTTGTTGCCTTCCTTGGGTTCCTTCACTTGTCTGGGAACAGAATTTTCTACTGTGAAAAACCAGTTCTACATGGTTTGAATAAAGATGGGCAGGTGATCTATGTCTGTGATCTAAGTCTTTGACCTAGGACAATGAGAACACCCGTGTGGGACCAGCAGGTGGAGTAATGGTTACATTGCTGGATTCCCACATGGCCAACTGTGGTTCAAGTCCCTAACCCAGAGACTTGAAACTCACCCCAGGCACATGTGTGTTTATGCCCAAAATCCTGAGAGGAGAATGAAAAAGGCATTGCAGCATAGCCATCCCTCCTTGGGGGAGGGGGTGATTTCTCACTTTCTGTCTCTTTGTCTCTCTCTGTCTCTTTGGCATGCAGATGCACCCTATAATAAAAATCTCTTTCTAAAAAAAAAAAAAAAAAAAAAAAAAAAAAAAGGTCTTTTAGGCTTAGAGATTAATGCAAGATTTGAATGTGGTCCAGACAAGACCTGTTAAAATCTTCTCTGGGAGACCAACAAGTGGCATGGAGTTTAAGGCATTGATTCCCACATGGTCAACTCCATGGTTCAAGTCCTGGATCTGGCAGTTTGAAAATCACACCATGTGCATGTGCGTGTGTGTCCAAAACCCAAAGAGGAGAGGGATTGCAGAGTGGCCATCCTCTCTGGGGGGTGATTTCTTACTGTCTCTTTCTCTCTGGCAAGCACACGTGCCCTATAGTAAAAACTAAATATGTATATTTATGTAGATGTATATACATTTTTTTCCTGGAAATTTTGGCTGGACTTGATAAAAATAAAATAAAATAAAAACACACCTCCTAAGCAGAGAGGAAGTGGTTTAGGACTTTTGAAGAACATTTGATTTATTATGTAGAGAAAAGTGTTTCAGGGCTGATCCTGTAGTCTAGTGATTAAGGGAGCTGGATCCCACATGGCCAAATCTGATTTGAATCCCATCCCCAGCAGCATAAATAAAACATGCCAGACACATGTGCGTGTGTGCCCAAAATCCAACAGGATGGGGAAATGGAGAAGAAGGGGTTGCAGTGTGACCATGCTCTCCTTTTTTGTCTCTCTCTCTCTCTCTCTCTCTCTCTCTCTCTCTCTCTCTCTGGAGAGCACATGTACCCTCTGACAAAAAACAAAAACCAAAAACAGTGGGCCAGTCAGTGGTATGGTGATTAAGGTGACTAGAGTCCACGTGACTGACTGAGTGGTTGGAGTCCCAAACTGCTAGAAAAACATGCTGGGAATGTGTGTGTATGCCCAGAACCCTGGGGGGGGGGGGCGGGGGAGAATAGAGAAGATTGCAGCATGACCATCCCTCCTGGGGGAGGATTTCTCTTTCTCTCTCTCTCTCTCTCTCTCTCTCTCTCTCTCTAGTGAGTGCTCATGCCCTATAGCAAACTGAATTAATTAATTAATTAATTAGAGAAGAGAGTGAGAGGAAGACTCTTTCACAGATGGAAAGAGTGACAGAACCTGGCAATTGATTAAGCTCTTGGATGCAGACATGCCTGAACTACGTCATCTGAACATTTCATCTATGTAAATTTCTTTAACTTTATTTTTTGCCTAAGTAATTTGAGTCTTAACTAGGACAATGGCAAAATTGCTTAACACTCAGTCTTCACACTGATGGCAAGTCTCACCTCCCTTTTCTTATTAGAATGTAAGACAATTTAAGACTTATTTCAAATGCCAATTCTTCTCTCTGTGTCACAGTCTGATTTTGGTGATACCCCTTCTCCGAACTCCTGTAGCTTACTTTATACTGTGTCATCCCCACAACCCAATGTGATCACTTTGATGGCGGGATCCATAACTGATTCATCTCTTTATTCCCCAGGCTCATGGGCAGATACCACAAGCACATGTAGACACCAGCCAGAGTGTAGGCAGTATGAGTTTTTCAAGATCAAGATTGAAAATAGGCAAAGTTAATCAATATTGTTTAGGAATGCATTGATAAGTAGTAAAACAATAAGAAAAATCAAGGAAGTGTTTATTCTAAAAGTCATGATATGATGACCTCGAGGGAGAAGGGAGAAAATATAACTGGAGAGAGACACACAGAGATTCAGGCAATATGCCGTTTTTTTTATCTGGACAATGGCTATATGGATGTTTACTTTATTACATTTTTAAAAATTCTGTGCATCATATGTTACTTTTTCATATATATAGTACAGTTCAATATACTAAAAATAAGTGGAGTGGTTTTGGACCTTTTTTATTGTTTATAATTTCATTGCACTAGAGTCACAGAATAAGTCATTAATTATATCACATTTTTAGTATCTGTTAAGACATCTTTTGTGGCCTATTACCTAGTCAATTTTTTTTTTTTTTGGAGAGATTTTCGCTATAGGGCACGTGCGCTCGCCAGACAGACAGAGAGAGACATAGAGACAGAAAGCGAGAAATCACCCCCCAGGGGGGATGGTCACACCGCAATCCCTTCTCCTCCATTCTCCTCTCGGGATCTTGAGCATGCACGCACACGCACCCAGCATGAGTTCTAAGCCACCGGGTCCGGGACGTGAACCGGGGTCGACTACGTGGGAGTCCAGCAACATAGCCATTAGGCTAATTGCTGGTTCCCGCTAGTCAATTTTTAAAATGTTCCATGCGCACTTGACAATAAAGTGTACTCTTCAGTTATTGGATGCACAATGTTATGTGTGTGCATTAAACAAATGTTAATTTTGTAATTCAAACATAATATCCAACTGTACACGTTCTTACTCATTCTTGTCTGTTCCATCAGTTTCTGAAAGAGGAGTGCTAAAACTTCTCATTATGGGGCCAGCAGGTGGCATAGTGGTATGCTGCCGAACTCTCCCATGGCCAATTGCAGTTCAAGTCCCAGACTTGGTGACTTGAAAATCACGCCGTGCTCATGTGTGCGTACCCAAAATCCTGGGAAGAGAAGGGATTGCAACGTGGTCATCCTTTCCTGGGGGTGATTTCTCACTTTCCCGCTCACTGTTTCTCTCTGTTTCTCTCTGGCTAGTGTGTGCACCCTATGGCAAAAACTTTACAAAAAAAAAAAAAAAATTCTCATGGGGCCAGCCTGTGGTGTAGTGATTAAGGTGGCTGGATCTCACATGGCTGACTGTGTGGTTCAAGTCCTGGACTCAGTAGCTTGAAAGCACCATGCTGTAAGACTCCAGATGGGACCATGGTTCAGCGGGCTAGGGACTCCTATTTTATGTTTTAGGGTCCTGGCAAGTTGGTCTAGCAGCTCTTAGATCGTAGTGATAACATTTGTGCCTCAGAGGGAAGCCCCCTCGCTTAGTCTAGCTTAATCTTCCTCTAGAATTTGCTGAGGGCCAGCTGGTGGTGTGGTGGTAAAGGCAGCTGGATCCCACATGGCTAATTAAGCAGTTTGAGTCCTGGACACAGTGGTTTGAAAAACACTCCAGGTGCGTGTGCATGTGTGTCCAGAATCCTGGGAGGAGGCTGGAGAAGGGGTTGTCATGTGGCCATTCCCCTCAGGGTACTTTCTCACTTTTCTCTCTGTCTCTGTCTCCAGAGAGTACACACGCCCTATAACAAATTAAAAACAAACAAAACGCACAAAAAAACCTTCTTGTTAAAATTGTAGTTTTGTCATTTTCTCCCACACTTCTATCAATTTTTGGTATTTATGTTGCTTAATATACTCTGTCATTTTTTTCTTTATAGTTCTGTTTTTTTTAAGATTATATTATTAAGAGCAATCAGGTTCCGTATCACTACAGATTCTTATTAAATTGTTTCTCTTGTCAGTAAATAGTCTCCTTCTTTAAATCTCAAGGGTTGTTTTTTTTTTTTTTTTTTTTTTTTTTTTGCCTTAAAATCTCTTTCGCTGGCTGTTAATGTTATTGTATCTCATTTCTTTTGATTGGTAGTTATGATATGTTTTTCTATCCTTTTACTTTCAAGTTTCCTGTATAATTATGTTTTAGTTATTATGTCTCTCTTATAAACAACTTATAACTGGATTGTAAAAATCTCATCTCAGAATGTCTCAGAAAAAAATGCCATTAATCCATTTAAATTTATTGTGATTACTGATAAACTTGGACTTTTTATACCATCTCTTTAAGATTTTTACCACACAGTTTTCTTTCTTACATTTGAATGGATTTATCGAGTTTTTTTTCCTTCTCTCTACTGATTTGGATGTTATACTTTTTCTTTTTCTTTTCTTTCTTTTTTTTTTTTTTTTGACAGAGATTTTTGCTATAGGGCCCATGTGCTCACCAGAGAGATGGAGAGAGACAAGACAGAGAGAAAGAAAATGAGAAAGCACCCCCAAGGAGGGATGGCCATGCCACAATCCCTTCTTCATTTTTCTCTGGGGATTTTGACGTGCATGCACATGCACCCGGCGTGAGTTTTAAGCTGCTGGGTCTGGGACTTGAACTACAGTCAGCCATGTAGGAGTCCAGTGCCTTAACCACTACACCACTTGCTGGCCCTGATGTTAAACTTTTGTAAGAAGTCTAAATCAATATATTTATTTGCCTCCTATAATACAAAGATCTTTAAATGTTTTTTTTTTTTTTTTCTTTTTTTGGAGAGGTTTTTTTTTGCTATAGGGCGCATGCGCTCGCCAGACAGACAGAGAGAGACAGAGAGATAGAAAGCAGGAAATCACCCCTGAGGGGGGATGGCCATGCCGCAATCCCTTCTCCTCCATTCTCCTCTCGGGATCTTGGGCACGCACGCACACGCGCCCGGCATGAGTTTAAGCCGCCGGGTTCGGGACTCGAACCGCGGTCGACTACGTGGGAGTCCAGCGACATAGCCATTACGCTAACTGCTGGTCCCTAAATGTTTTAACTGCAATCCCCTGCCCATCTTCTTGCTACTGTTATCAAATATTTCAGTTTTACCATGTTTTTAACTTCTTCCAGAAATTTGTTTTTATTTTTTTTGTAGCCAGTGTTTATTTGAATTAGGCAAATATGTTTTCTAATATCATTATCGTTCCTTCCTGTAAGTTACAATTTTCTCCTAAGGCACACTCTTAGCTATAAGCTCAGAGAAAACTGAGTAATACATTCTGAATTTTTCTGATATGATTGCTTTACCTTTACCCTGGATTAATTATAAATTTGTAATTATTTTCCTTTAGTCCTTTAAAGATGCTGTTCAATTGTTTTCTAGGATCAATTTTGCTGCTGAGAAGTCTGCTGCCAGCCCAACTGTGGTTCTTTTTTTTTTTTTTTTTAGTTTGTCTGTTGTCTCGAATTGCCTTTCTCTCTTATTTGATGTTTTGAAGTTTCCTCAATTTGAAATGAGGAATGAATGAATGAATCCAGGTATGGATTTGTGTTATTTATCCTTCTTGGGATTTAAGAGGTTTAATGACCTTGAAGACATGTTGCTTTCTTCAGTTATAAAAGATTCCTAGGCATTTTCTCTTCTACTGTGCCCTTACTCATTCTTTTTTCTAGAAATAATATCAGGACTATTTGAACTGTTTTGTTTCTACTGATTCTCCCTCGCGGTGCCTTGTTTTCTCATGTGGTTTGCAACATTTTACTAAGCTCACCATTAGCAGCTCACCATTAACTTTTTACTGAGCTCACTATGTGTTTCCTATTGAAGTTTTACATGCCATAGTTGTGAAAATATCCCTTCCAAGCTGTTTTATGGTTACTTGATTGGTCTTTTAGACCCATTATTATTCTTTGAACTTGTAGACCTTATACCACACAGATAGTATACATTTGGATTTCCCTATTTCATTTTTTTCAAATTTTTCCAGAGGGTGTGCATGCTCACCGAAGAGAGAGAGAGAGAGAGAGAGAGAGAGAGAGAGAGAGAGAGAGGGAGAGAATGCGCTCCCATGGGAGTTGGTCATGCCACAATCCTTTCTTCTCCATCTCCCCCTCCTTTCAGAACTGAGGGCATATGCACGTGTGTCCAGTATGTTTCTCAAGCCAATGGGTCTAAGACTTGAAACGCATAGCCATGTAGGATCCAGTTGCCTTAACCATCATGCCATCAACTGGCCCCTTACCTACTCTGGCCCATTCCCAGGTTTAAACTTCTTATGAACCCTTTCCTCCCTTCCCGCCCCAGGCATACGATATGCTATCTTGTTTCCTGAGCTAGTCCATTTTCACATAGATGGCAGCCTTCACTACTCCCAGACATATACTGATCCAGTTCCATCTTTGTACCCTTCATGGGTAGGAACCTAAAATGCCTGTCCCTCCATGGGTGTTAAAACTCCACCAGCCCTTGTGACCTACATTTGTGTTTCAACTCCCCCTACTACCATCAGCATGGAACTCTGCAGCATCTCTTCCTGCTTACCATTCTAGTAATAAATACACTGTGTTTCTGGTTCTAGAAATGACCTTTTCTCCCACTCCCGCTATGTCGAGCATAGCCATTCAATTCATTTTTGTTTAGAGGTTTAATTTAACTTTTTAAAAACATACAAAATATACATAGTATTATTATGGTTTTTTTTTTTTTTTTTTTTTTTTTTTTGGAGAGGTTTTTGCTATAGGGCGCGTGCGCTCGCCAGACAGACAGAGAGAGACAGAGAGATAGAAAGCAGGAAATCACCCCCCAGGGGGGATGGCCACGCCGCAATCCCTTCTCCACCATTCTCCTCTCGGGATCTTGGGCACGCACGCACACGCGCCCGGCGTGAGTTTAAGCCGCCGGGTCCGGGACTCGAACCACGGTCGACTACATGGGAGTCCAGCGACATAGCCATTACGCTAACTGCTGGTCCCATAGTATTATTATGTTTTATAATAAATACTTAATTGATTTTACCACATATTTTGACCATTTCCCATGGTCACTCATAGCTTCTTGATCCCACTTATATTCCTTCTGTGTCCACTTTTCTTTGTACTAAGGAGATACCTCTAATCCAGTGATGGGTTATGGGAGTGTCCTAGCTAAGTCTTTGTACATCTATAAGAGGTTTAATTTTGCCTGCGCTGTTGGATAACAGATTAGCAGAGTGTAAAATTCCAAATTGTTTATTTCTCCTTGGCACCTTGAGGATATGATTTCATTCTCTTCTGGTATCTATTGTTGTTGAAGAGGATCCTGCTATTGGTCTAATATTATTTTTGTTGTGGTCTGTCCCTTCCTTCTGGTAGCTTTATAAATGATCTGTTTACCCTTGATATCTTGAAGTCATGTTATGATGTTTCTGGCTGTGCATCTATTTTTATTTTTCCAACTCAGTACACTAAGTAGGTTTTAAAACCTGAAAACTCAAATCTTGCTTCAAATTGAAAAATTCTTGACAATTATCCCTTTACATAGCACTTCTCTACTGTTTCTTTCATTCTCTTCTTATGTAACTCTTATTAGCGCATAGGAGCGCTTCGATCTGACTTCCATGTTAATTTCTCTTTTATCTATCAATCTATCTTTCCTTTCATCTGTCTAGATCTTTCCTTTCCCAGATTTTTAGTCGGTTCTTCTTCATATCTCCTTATTATTTATGCTTATCTTATTTTTTTAATTTTTGTTTTCTTTTAATGAGACTTTTACCTTTGTCTCTTTGAACTTCTAAACATGCCTAAAGCCTCTGTCAGATTCTTCTATCAAATTAATTGTATCTAGAGCAAATTTCTCTTTGGATTACTGATTTTTTTCTTTGCAATTTGTAGGCTCATTTTAAGTGGGAATTTATTTTCCCCCTCCTTCTCTCCCTCCTCCTTTGTCTCCTGCTCCTCCTTCTCTCTCCCCTCTGTTTTCATTCACCCCTCTACAGAACTAGGTCCTATAAAAATGGTTTGCAGTTTCTTCTTTGGATTTGTGGGGGTGTCATTCACACAGCCACAGTCAGCAGTCCACTGGTCTTCATTCCTGACTAGTCTTCATCTGTTCACTCCTCCCATCCTTTACGAGTGCTCTAGTCCCCTTTAGGTTACTGGGGTTGAACAAACAATTGGGGGTTGTTTGATGCTAGACCCAGAATCCAGAAAAATTGTAACTTGGTTCCATTCACCATTTAAAATTTGTATTCTATTTCTGATTCATAGAGATGTTAATCTTATTTTTGATACTGTCTATGGATTTTTGGTTTCCTCTGTATGTACTATCATTGCTTCCTGTATGGACCAGATCAAGTGATCAAAGTGAGAACCAATTATACCATTCTCCAGCTGACACTCTCCCTATCTCTATTCAGAAAATCTGGGTAGGGAGTGTGGCGGGCTCAGCGGGGTTCAGGTTGTGCACTGTGATGGCTGAGTTCACCTTAGTTACGGGCCCACCCTGTGGTGGAGGTGGTGTCAGGACACCTTGGCTGACAGTCTTGTCATGGCTACGTGGAGAAGCAAAAAAAGGGGATTCCAAAAGAAAGGAGAAACAGTTCTCTAAAGAAGAGAGGTAGGATCACGTGCTGAGCAGAACATGATCACAGCTGCCAGGGTCCACACCACAAACCACTCTCATGTCCTGGCACATCTGGAAAGCTAAGACCCTGAGTGCTCAGAGGAGGGCTGAGTGTACCCTGAGAACTCAGCTGGGTTGACAGGAGAATGCATTCGTGCAGCACCAGAGGGAACAACCCAGGAAAGTGACCCTCACCCCCAAGCTTTCCTCCAAGACCGCAGAGGCTGAGAAGCAGGGTGCCCGGCTTGCTTACTGGCTGAAGGTCTCTCAATTGAGACATTTCCCTTTGTTTTCCTCAAGCCCAGGAGACATACATGTGCATGAAGAGGTTCCAAAATTAAGGAAAGAGGGGTGTGGTGACAAGCTGAGGGCTCAGATGCCATCTTGTCCTGACAGCAGGACCTAGCCTTTGTCTAAACCCTAGTTTGAGCAACCAGCCCAGAGTCATGGATGTTGGGCAGGAGCTCTGGTGGGAGAAGCAGGCTAGCCCAGGCTCAGACCTTGCTGCCCACAGCAGGGCTCAGGCCAGGAGAGGGTCTGTAGAGCTTGGTGGGTCCCCATGCAGGGCTCCTGGACCAGTTTCTACCCCATGCCCCTGGTCCCCCATTTCAGGCCTGCTCAGCACTGCTGCTGCCAGTGTCCCAGTTAATGGCATCTTTCATTTCATTTAGAGCTTGATTTGTTTACAAACTAATAAATATGATTTATAAAATGTGCCTGTGGTTTGCTAATTACTGCACATATGGCGTTTTCATTTTGTAAAACTGGCATTTGCATTCTTTGTAGATTACAACTTTGTGTCCCTGGTGCTAATTAGTCTGATTAGGCAGATAACTTCCCTGTTACTAGGCTGAGAGGCCGAAGGCTGGGGCACTGGGGGTAAAGGAGCTGGGGCTGTGGCCGGCCTTGCAGGGAGGAGCCAGGGAGGCCCCAGGACTTTGCTGAGAACCCTGGAATGTCAAGCAGCCCATTCTGTGTCCTTCCCCAAATCCAATTAAGCACAGTTCGTTAGCACAAATTTCTTAATCAGGCCTAATCTTCCCGCTGAATGCACAATTTCTGAATTGTCACAGAGCTGGGTCAGCCTGAGGGGGATCAGGAGGCTGGTTAGAGCTTTTGGCAGGTGAGCAAAGGGACAGGACTACAGGACGATCCCAATGAGGCAGTGAGAAGGGCATACAGTGTGGGGCTTGAACACAACCCAAGAGTTGGATGGCCAAAGGGGCTCTCCAAGCCACTAGGCCAACTTACAAGCCTCAGATGGGAGGTCCCCAACTGGTCTAGTCCACAGGACCTGTCCTTAGACCCAGGACAACCTGGGAGCCAATGCTTCTCGGTCCAGTGGAAGAGCAGGTTGAAGCTGAGGATCAGGCTTCAATGTGGGTCCCAGAAGAGCCACCTGCCTTTAAAGGGGCTTAAGTCAGGCGCAAAGGCAGCTATGCCTAGGGACAAAGGCCTCTCTGGTTTTGGGGGATGTGTAACCCTTGAGATTCTTATAAAATAAAAAGAGAGAAAAGAGAACTCCCTGAAAATAACTGGTATTAGATCTCTTGCTAATTTTGACGAGTGTCTGACATCAGATTTCATTTGTGTTAGAAAATTAAGAAAACTTGCCCTTGCCAGTACCCTGAGTGTCACAGAGCAATTTGTACTTGTTTTATTATCTCTAAGGGAGATGACACCCTTAAAGCATTTAGTATTAAAAGTGCCACGTATCTTTATTTTTCTTTAAAAAAAAAAGGTTTTTGCCATAGGATTCATGTGCTCACCAGAGACTGAGAGGGAAAGTGAGAAATCAACCCCCCCCCCCCCCCCGGAAGGCATGGACATACCACAATCCCCTCTCCTACATTCTTCTTCCAAGATTTTGGGCATGCACATACATACCTGGCATGATTTTCGAGTCTCTAGGTCTGGGACTTGAGCCATGGTCAGCCACGTGGGAGTCTAGCACCTTGATGATCACACCGCCTCCTGGCCTTGGTACATACTTAGAACATCCCTCCAAGAGCTAGTTACAAGCAGACTTCACGTTTCAATGCAAAAACCTTCTGAAATCATAACTTTCTTTCTTTCTTTCTTTCTTTCTTTCTTTTTTTTTTTTTTAAAGGTTAGTTCCTTTCTTTTATTAACTCATAAACAATTACTTGTCTTCTGGGTTGTTGAAACAGTAAATCAGACAACATTTGCCACAATAATGTGTGTCAAAATGGCTGGCCATAAAAACCCCAGCACCACATTCATCTGAAGGGCACTCCTGACAAAGGCGGCTAATTTTGCCATTTTCACCCACCTTATATAGTATTTCAGGACAGCCAGCTTAATCTTCTTTCTCTTATGCTTATTCTTCTTGGGAGTGGTGTAAGACCTCTTTCTTTTCTTAGCACCACCACGAAGTCTCAACACAAGATGAAGCATGGACTCCTTTTGGATGTTGTAGTCAGAGTATGCCCATCTTCCAACTGTTTGCCAGCAAAAATCAGTCTTTGCCTTTCAGGAGGAATTCCTTCCTTATCCTGGATTTTGGCTTTTACATTTTCTATTGTATCCGACGGTTCAACCTCGAGGGTGATGGTCTTCCCTGTAAGGGTTTTTACAAAAATCTGCATCTTGGAGGCAGTCCCACCGCAGATGGCGGATCGGAAAGCTGAAATCATAACTTTCTCATAAAACGTGTTGTCCAGGGACTCTTTGAATCTCACTTAGTGACGTCTTCCCCACTCCAGTGATGAATGTGCCCTGGTGAGATTGCAATGGATGTGCAGTGGAGGCAGGGTCTGTGGGCTCTGGACGAGGTCAGGCAAAGTCTCCTAGAGATTCCAAGGGTACTCACAGAGGCAGCCCCTGGACCACAGCCTCTCTGGGCACACATTGCCCAACCTCCTCTTTCCTCCCTTGGAACATTGCTCCTCTCTCTCCAGATGGCTGGTTCCTTCCTGTCTGCCCAGGCTCAGGAGACCTCCATCCTTGGCTGCATAAAGATAAAACTGTGCTCCCACAGCATCCTGTGCATTTCTGGTCCCAACAGTTAACATCAGGCTGCAAAGACCATTTTCTTGTCTGTCTTCTCCAACCCACAAGAGGCTTGAGGGCAGAACTGTGGTTTCTTTACTCTTTGCTGTAACCACGTGTGTAGCCAAACTTGCTGGATGGATGGAGGAAGGGATGCATGGATGGATGGATCTCCATGCATCCTTAAAACCATCTTCTCCTGCCATTTTCCCTGCTTGGTCCAGGGACTTGAAAAGATCAGTTCAGGAAAGGAGTGATGGGGTTAGGGCAACAGCATCCAACTGGGACTACTTCGTGTCTTTGGGCAGGAAAGTCTTAGAGTCTTTGTGTCTTAGAGTAGGAAGTCTCATGGTCCCAGGTAGGGTGGCATTAAGGTCCCAGGATCACCTGGGCCCGGGGTTGGTCTCCCTCATGGAGTCAGGGACCTGGGGAGAGCCTCAGACCTGCTTGTAGTTCTGGGAAGTTCTAGGGTGAGAATCCTCTCCTTGGAAAGAGAAGACCCCAGGTCTAGTTCTGTTTGACCTTGGAAGGGTCACTTTCCCAATCTGAGATTTGATTTTTGCCTTTGAGCAATAGGAACCAAACAGCCTTCCAAACTTCCTTCCTGAACAATACAATGATTGAAGGAAGTAACTGTGGACAAGAAGTGGTCGGTGTGTGTATCTTTACATGTATGTGCATATGTCGGTGAATGTGTGCATAGGTGTGCAGGGAGGGAAGCAAGCGCAGAGAGCCCAGGTGAGGCCAGCCCTGGAGGGGTCTTCAGGGGACCGATATTCGGCTCAGCGGCCAGGTGTTTCTCCCCTCCCCAGCCTCACATGGGGGAAGCACTATAAGAGGATTGCCTTGGCCCATCCATTTGAATTTCATAACCAGCATCCCAGTGTAGGGATATGATTATTTCTCTTTCTTCAAAAATCTTAATGCATTCTGCTTTAAAATTGTTTTGAAGTAATAAAGGGATTTTCACAGGCAACAAACGAGTCTCTGGACAGACTTAATCTGAGGCCAAAAGCCAGAGATGGGGATTTGCCTCTCATAACAGCGCCTTTCCAGTGAGACAAAGCGGAAGCCCAACGTCCACTTCTGAAGGGATCTATAGAGGGGCAAGAGGGAGCACCCCAGAAGGCCCTGCTTAGGAGTCCAGGAGCCTTGCTTATGAACATACCAGGCCAGCAGCTTCTACCAGCCACGGCGATACTACACCCACTGCCTCCACGGGGGCTCTGGCTGCCACCCACCTCAGGGGTCTGCATCATGTGCCCACTCCTGCACGGCCGCAGTCAAAGCTGGGGACGGACAGCAGAGCTGAAAGCCACAGGCAGGTGTCCAGGGGGCAGGGCAGAGGGCCAGAAACCACCAGCCCAACTCAGACCTCCGCTCGGGCTCCAGACCCACACACCCTCCTGCTTCCTGGACACCGTTTCCTGCTTTCCTGGATATCCCACAAGTGCCACCAACCCACTGTGTCCACAGTTAGGCTCCTCGCCAGTCCTCAGACCCACCCTACCTGTGCTCCCCCTCATCGAGATGGGATCGCCCCCTTCCTGACCAGCTGGCAGCTGGAAGGGGGAGGCTCAGAGGAGGCTCATTCCCCGGAAACTGAGTCCCCAGACTCAGAGAGGGGCCAGTGAGTGAGCTCCACCTGATTAGAAGTCACCACCCAACCCCAGCTGGGGACTGGCCTGATTGGAGGCTTCACCAGGGCAAGTTCTTAGAATAGAAGGGTGAGGGCCCTCTGCCCTCCTGGTCCCCTCCGAGGTCTTCCCAGAAGGATGGAAACCCAGTCTTTCATGATTCGGGCGTATGTTTCTTTGTGTGTCCACTTTGGCTCTCTCCTCTCTAGCTTATGTCGAATGGGCTGGTGATGCACTCTGCACAAGCACCTGTACACCTGCCTACACTCGCCTCAGTCACACACCACACGCACACACGGGTGCCCACACAGCACCCCCAAGCATCTGTAGCCATCCACGCTGTTGGCTGCTCCCAAGTGGGTCAGGAGACATGTGTAGCTTTGGGGGCTGGTCCAGCTCCAGTTGCTTTAAGCAAAAGGGCTCCCTATGCTGAGTTACCCAGAAGGCATCTTTAATGTCTCTGGTCACTTCTCAAGCCTCTGGAGCAGCTATTATACCGTGGGAAAGGACTCACTGCCTTGGACCTGGGTGTTCATCCTAAGACCACTGTCTTCTAGCTGCGTGATCTTGAACAAGGCTCTTGACTTCTCTGGGCATCAGTTTCCCATCTGTAAAATGGGGATGAAGATGTCTGCCTGTCTACCTCCAGGTACACCATGGTCGATGACAGCGAAAGTTCCAAAGCCTAGTGTATATTCGAGAGATTATTTAACATATTCTGCCTCCATAGCCGGTCTTCCCTGAGGAGACGATGCAGTGTTTTTGAACATGGAGCGAATTCCCCAAACTGAGCCCTCCCCCTCGCCAGTATTTCTGCCTTGGGTTGTCAAAAATGGTAATCTTCTCTCAGGCCTGAAATTATGAGCCTGCTTTATTGGTCAAAGGCCATAATAATTTGAGCTCTTATTTTATAAACTCATTTCTGCACAGTGATATCCTGATAGGAGCAGGAATAATAAATCACAAACATGTCCCCCAAGATTGCATTGTAAATGTCAAACTAGACAGGAAATTGTAATTAAAGAAAGGAAATTGCTACAAAGAAGCACTTGATTTTAAAATGAGCCAAGCATAGAATTTTCTAAGCATTTAATTATAGTCCAATTTCAACTGACTTGGCTTTTGCAGTCATATTTCTTATTATAACTCTTCTACATAATAACCAAATCTCCCTGCTCAGATAGGTCCGGCCCGTCAGAGGCTAAGGACACTGCATAAGTACAAGGATTAGGAACTTTATAGGGACAGTCATCGTGGTGGAGTCTGGGCTGATGAACACAGGTGTCAGGATTTTAAATCAACCGCAGTCGTTTCCAGCCAACAGGGGAACAACCTAACACCTGCGTGGAAGCAGATTTGGCCTGACTTCAGCTCGATGAGAAATTCACTCAGGCATTTGCTTCTGTGAGGAGGAGAGAGGTCTGGGCTTCCAGGTTCTGTTCCTCAGCCCCTCCGACACGTGCAGGAACAGCCCCCACCCAAATCACCCATCCAGGCTGTGCATTGCCTTGCCCAGGCAGAACTTCAGCTGAGCACAGGCCAGCATCTGCCTCTTGCACCTGGAGGCCAGGAGGTTTGTAAGCAAAATCCCCCAGGTGGTGGCCAGCAGATGGGGTAGCGGTTATGTCGCTGGACTCCCACATGGCCAACCGTGGTTCATGTCCCAGGCCTGGCGGCTTAAAACTCACACCAGGCGTATGTGTGTGCACGCCCTAGGTCCCAAGAAGAATGAAAGGATTGCAGCCTGACCATCCCCTGGGGGGGGGGGGGGGGCGTGTGATCTATCACTTCCCCTCTCAATGTCTCTGTCTCCCTGTCTCTGGCAAGTGCATGTGCCCCAAGATAAAAACTTAAAAAAAAAAAAAAGGCTTCCAGAGGCAGGGAGCAGAGTGGCTAAGAGGTGGGATGCAATGCCAAATGAGCTGAGTTCAAAGCCCACTGGCCAGGTCATGTAACATCAGTGACCCTCAGTTTGTTGCTTTGTAAAATGGAGAGGATGACAGTCTTCACCTCCTACATCTATTAGTCAGTGCCTGGTATATGGTTAACCACCATCGATGGAAGTGACTGTAAGTGTTTTTATGCCCGAATCCTTGTGCCCAAGGAGGAAGATGGGGGAGTGATGGGCTACAGCGATCAGTGTGGGTGGCCCAGCTAGATGGGGCTGATCCAGTGCAGTTAGTGGTGGGTGTGGGAAGTGGGTGTGGTGGGGTGTGGCTGGGGGCACTTAGTTGCTACCCCATACGTGGAGGAGTGATCGAACCACATGGAGAAGTCTTTGCTGGCCCAGGAATGATCCTCGAAGCCCCCCGCCTACCAGGCCTTCTTGTCTCTCATTAAATTTATAAGGCCCTGGTCAGTTCCTAGTTCAAGGTCCGAACCATAGGGACTGTTGCTCCCGGTGAGAGTCCCCGTACTCTCCTGCAGGTTTACCTTCTTGCACGGGACGGAGCAGGAACCCTCAGACCAGGGATCCTTCTTTCTGGAGTCCTCCTCTCCAGACAACTCAGCAGGGTCAGTTAATCCAGCACCAGTGGGGCAGGGCTGGTGTCCAAGCCCTGCTGTGGTCTCAGTGGACACACTGCTCTGGGAGGTGTGCATGGGGCCCAGCAGGTCTGAACCTGGTTGTGCTGATTTTACATTGCACAGGCACCACAGCCTGAATGTCCCCTCTTTGAATTGTGCAGGGTACAACCTCCACAGCTGAGCGTGGTGAACCCAAACTCTGGGCCAGAGCTGAAGTAGAGCTAGACTGATAGGGGTAGAGGAGTCCGGTAGAAGAGGGGTGCAGAAAAAATGTGAAGAATAAGCTTTGAAAAGGAGCGAAGGGATGAAGGTCCCAGGAATAGAAGCAGAAATGGAATTGGGGGCAGGGAGTGGGTGCAACGTCCCAGAGAACTGCAAAGGTGTGTCTGATGAATCCTCTCCCCTGTGTCCCTCAGCAGTCTGGGAGTTGTCTCTTTCCTGTCCTCGGAGCAGCGAGGGGACTGGCAGGAAGTGTTGAGCCGGGCACTGCCTGGCCCTGGCAGGTCACTCCATCTCAGCGGTGAGGAGTCCGATGCGAGATTGCAACACATGAGACAGGCAGTGTGAGTGTGGTTGGTGACCCAGGACCAGCTGCCCAGGCTGTGTCCATCCAGGAGGACCGCTTCAGGGCAGAGTGCCATTGGAAGTGGTCAGATGGATAGAAAATCTTGGAGTCTTACAGGGAAAAGCATCCTGAGGAGTTGGAACAGCCTAGGTAGAGGTACAGGGGTGTGAAGATATGTTTACACCTATTAGCAGGACCCAGTGCCAGGCGCTGCTCCGGGCACTAGAGATACTCCAATGAACAAAGCAGGCAAAGATCCTTGCCCTCGTGAAGTTTCTGTTCTGGCAGAAAGGGAAAGATGACAAATATAACAAACAAATGGCCTCGTTATTAGAAGGCAGAAGTAGGCAGAAAAATAAAGCAGGGAAGGGAAATTGGGCGTGCTGAGCAGGAATTGCAGTTTTAAATAGGGAATATGAGACCTTTCTAGAAAGCCAGTATTTGAGCTAAGACATGAATGAGGTGGAGGAGCAAGGCAAGCCGACCTACAGCAGAGCATTTCAGGCAGAGGGAGAGGCAGTGCAAAGGCCCCGAGGTCTGGCACATTGGAGGAACAGCCATGAAGCCACCATGAAGTGAGGACGGAGGCAGAGAAGTAATGGGCCCGGGCCATATAAAGCCTGGTGGGTGACTGTAAGGACCCAGACATGGTCAGGATCTTTCTGACTACGTGGCTGAACACAGACTGAAAGATGTCAGGGGTGGAAGTGGAGACTATGTGGGTTCCAATCCAGGCTTGGCCACTTCCTAGCTGGGTAACCTCCAACGATTGCTTCTCGGAATTCAGTTTCTCTAATGTAACCTGAGGATTGATCATGGTGTAAACCTCATGGGATTATTATGCAGTTTAAGTTAGTGACTTCACCTAAAATGCATAAAACAGCGCCTGGCCCTGGCCAGTGCTTCAGGAGCGCTAGCGGCTAGCAGCTTTCAGAAGGCGGAGCGTGGTCAGAGCTCCATGTCCCAAAGCTCACAGGTTGGCACGAGGAAGGAGGGCTGCAGGGCTAGGACTGGAGAGTGGTTTTTTGCATGAGTCCGGGAGAGAGACGAAGGCGGCCTGCACTGAGGGTTCAGGGTGGACGTCCGAGTGGTGAGAACCGGGAGGATTTGAGGGAAGTGTAGGAGGGGAATTTACTAATAGATGGGAAAAGTTGAAAAAGAAGGCGGAAAAATGAGATCAGTTTCCCTCATCACTGTGGGGGTTCCTCCAGCAGCACTGACCCCCTAAGAGATGCTCTCTCATCTGCCCTAGGAGGTTCTCAGGCGGGTTCATCTGCTGCTGCTCGGAGGCACCCCGACAAGACCCCAGGAGGATCCGTCCACACTCAGCTTGGCAGTCAAGGCCCTTCCCACTTTGACCCACCACTGCATCTCTCATTGCCCCCTTCCAGGCCGCTGTGCTCCGCCCCAGAGGCCCTGCCTCCTTCACTGCCCCTCCTCCCAGGCTGCCCTGGCAACTCAGGACTGCCTCCTGGAGGCCACATCCCCCATTGGCAGTGACTGGCCCGCATTCCTGCCTCAGTAAAAGGCTCTCTGCTAGACCACCCCCCTGAGTGACCAGCTCCACCTGGCTGGTTGGGGACAGGGAACAGGCTCCCTCCAAGTGGAGCTAGGCAACTGTGTGCTCAGGACTCTTAAGTTAGTCCCTTTCCCTTGGATTGGGGAGGTGTCTTCAGAAAGTTCATGGAAAATGCAAATGTGAAAAACTATGCATGGATTTTTAAAAAAATTTACACCAAAATAAATGTTTCCTTTTAAATTTTTTTTAGAGAGATTTTGCTATCCGGTGCGTGCACTCACCAGTCAGACAGAAAGAGACTGAGAGAAAGTGAGAAATCACCCCCCAGGGGCGATGGCCATACTGCAATCTCTTCTCCTCCATTCTCCTCTCAGGATTTTGGGCATGTATGCATGCGCCTCCAGAGTGAGTTTTAAGCCACCAGGTCTGGGACTTGAACCGCAGTAGACTACATGGGAGTCCAGTGATGTAATCATTACGCCATTTGTTGATCTCTAAACTTGTCCCTTAACTCCAGTTTTTCACAAACGTTGCGAGATTCCCTTGTATTCCATGACCCTTTGGGAGACCGCAAAGGCTTCTTCTATGAAGATAGACCTTCAAAGAAAGGCCTCCAAATTCCCAGTTAAGATGACATCTTAGTGGGGGCCTTGGGTGCTGGAGGAGGTGGTCTAGGCTGACCAGCAGTGGTGGCCAACCTGTCTGCTCCGGGGCCATTCTAAAGCGACTCTTCCCTGCAGAGACAGAGGGTTCCCCAGCTGCCAAGTTGAGCAGTCACTCTGGGCTCCATCTCATTCTGGCCAGGACACAAGACCCCGCCTTGGCCCCAAAGCCCCATTCTGTCACCCCCCACTGCTCACAGAGAACTCTGTAGCCTTGCTGCCCCAGGCGCCCACCTCCCTCTTGCTTGGCCTGAGGCCTTCCACAGGGTCCTATCAGCTTCCTCTAGGTCATCAGTCCTCAGAAACAGGGACAGCCTGCTTTTCCCTTCTCTGTGTCCCCTCCTGGGACCTAACGCCCATGTGAGAGCACAAAGCAGGTGCCCCCACCCCCACCCCGTCATCTTCACTTAGAGGAAGAGAGAACAATGGCCTTCCTGAGACCTGGAGCCCAGACCAGGGCCTGACTTGGAGGAAGGAACCTGGTGGGGGCCTTGGGCAGCAGAAGCTGATAACAGAAGATTTAGAGGGTCCAGAGGAGGCCCCTCATGGTGGACAAACAGGCCCTTCAGTGGGAGTCCCACGTCACGTCTAAGAAAAAAGCAACGTCCATTAAGTCCATTAACTTTAACACTGAAATCAATGTTGCAGCCACCAGAAGTAATTAGTGTAATTCACATTTCAGATCAGGAGATTTTTGAAAACCAAGTTTAATTAGGTTGAAAAATGACAACTTCATTTTCCCTCCCTGGATAGGTTCCCCTGATGTTCCCCATACTTTCATTAAAAAGAGGACTGGTCGCATGGCTTTTTTTTTTTAATGCCATTAAGCAAAAGAAGTACTTTTGCTATTTCAGAGCTAATAAATCAGCCCGAATGCTCACAACACGGTTCAAGTGGGTTTGAAATGCTCCCTTCCTTGGACCAGGACAGACTGTGCTTTTAGGCCCGAGGGAATCCAGCTGGGCTCTCAGGCAGCCATGGAGGCTCTAGACCATCAAACTCCTTTTGCAGATGAGCCAATTGAGGACTAGCCAAGGGAGGAGATCCGCTCCAGGCCACCGTGTCTGGCCCCACGCAAAGACGGCTTGGGGAGTGAGAAAAGGTTGGCTAGAGGCGGTGACTTAGGAGCTGAGACTTGAAGGAGTTAGGATTTAGCAGGTGGCTGAACTGCTGTTCCAGAGGGGGCAGAAGGTGACAACAGTGGCCAGCACTGGGCAGGAGGGTCTACGGAGTACCTGGGCTTGGGGAGAGGCGGCCCCCTCAGGCTCTCACAAGAAATGAGGTCTGGTGAGGCCGCCTCTCACCTCACTGTGGCTTCCCAGATGGAGGGGTTCCCAGTAAGTTAAAAGATGGCAGCTGGGAAGCCACTGTCCCCACCTCATTCTATCCCTTTTAACACTGCACGCCATGCTACCACCCTCCCCTACCGCCCCAGGAGCACTCTAGCCCCAACCAAAAGGACCTTCCCTCTTTTTGTCACCACCTTCCAATCTGTCCCACCCCCACATCTTATCCTAACCATCCCCATTTTCAATTTCCCTCAAACCAAGCCTAATCTTAGTAGCCCCTGGCCCCTCCAGCAGATGCAGGAGCCTCCCGCACGTGACTTGGTCCCATGTGTTTGTTTAAGAGGCTGCCATGGTGCTAATTGCTGTGTTTATTCCCGCTCACCAAATGCGCTCTGTTTTGCAGGCATTTGCTTGAGTGGCTCTGGTTGCCCAATCTTGCTTCTTTTTTTTTTTTTTTTTTTTCCTCTTTTGGGGGAAGGGGAAGAGAAGCATCTTTTTGACCTTTTTTTCTCAGCATAGCTTTTCTGGGGCCACAGGCTGGAGGACCCACGCCTGAGGCTTGTCCCCATCTCTCCTCTCCAGAAAGGAGCCCTGGACTCTGGTGTGGCTCTGAAGAGTTCGGGTTTACTGCCAGGAAGCTGGCGCGTATTTCGCTCCTTGGAGTCACGTCTCTGTTTTCCCAGCGACCCCCATGGCCAGAAAAGCAAGCATTAGCTCATTGGCTGTGCAGTCTGGCCTGCCCTGTTCTCCAAGTAAAGGAACAACCTAGATGAGAATGTTGTGCTTCGCTGGATCTCAGAAGATGAGGCAATAAATGTGAGCCATCCCAGCCTCCAGGGATCCCCAAGAGGGCTGCTCAGTCAGGCAGGCCCCATCTCCCAGCACCCCTGCCTTTGCCAAGCTGCTCCATTGTGTGGGCTTGCGGGCTGGGGTGGGCGGGCGGAGGGTTGAGCCTGCCAGGGTCTTCTCATCACAGCCCCTTGAAGAAAGGCCCCACCCCCCTCCCCTGGGCCCCACCAGCCAGGCAAGGGTCAATGGGATTAAAGGCTCAATTCACGCCAGTCAGTTCTCTGGTAACACGATTTCATTAGAGGCAGGCAGGGAGGAGAATGGACGGAAACAGCTGGTGTATAAATTATAAAGTCTACTTTGTACTGAGTGAGCACACCTTTCCCCAGCCACATGACTAATTAATGTGGCGGGGAGTGGACTTGAAGTCAAATTGCCTTCCCCCCTCTCTCCTGGGGCTTGGTTAACAACAGGTCCCTGCAAAGCTGGGAGAAGGGAAGATTATGCAAAGCTATCATCATATGAAAATAGCGTATTAACATACTGCCTGTGAGCTGTGTCCAATCAGTTCCCTCCCAGTGGCGTGTGTACGAAACAATTAGAATGGCATTTCTACCACGCTTCTTTAATACATTTTGGCATTAATGTAATCAAGGAGTAGGGGCCTAGACATCTTGCAGGCGGGGTTTTCTGTAACACCCCTGGGATGGTAAAGGGGGTGGTTAGTAGGATCTAGGGGTGTGGGGGCATGGGCTGGGCTCCTTTGGACCAGAACCTCAGGCACAGTTCCCTGGAAAGATGCCCTAGGCTCTGCCAGCCACCAGCCTCCATCACCTCTGTCTGCTCGGGAGCAGAGGATTCCTTCTCCCTGAGTACAGGACCCCAGCCTCCCATGGCTCCCCCTGCTAGCAATAGCAGGAGGTTCTGGTGTGAGAATAAGCTTTAGAAAGGTCAATTATACTTTCTAATCCTCTGCTCAAATCCCCAAGTGACTTTCCATTTCACCTCCAGTAAAATGCACACTCTTCACCAGGGCCATGGTCCAGCCCCTTCCTACCTCTCCAGCAACCTCGCCCGCCTCTGCCCCTCCTGAGCCACCTTCAACCATGCCTTTCTGCTCTTGCACACCAAGATGCTCCCTGCCTCAGGGCCTTTGCACCTGCTCTTCCCTCTGCCGGGAGTGATTTTCCTTCTTGTCCTACAGGTCTTAGCTCTTCAGAGAGGCCTTCCCGGAAAAGCCCGTCTAAATCCACTTCACCCCAGCCACTGTCATAGGTCATGTCACAACCATCTCAAATTGTCTTATGTTTGGATTTGTCCCCTCCGGATTTAGTACTTCCCTTTAGCACGTAAGCTCCTGAGGGCAAAGGCCTTTCTGGTAGGTCATGACTCCATCCCAGCACTATTGTGGTAACTAGCACATAGTAGGTGCTTGGCAAGTATTTCTTGAATGAGTATCCCGGCATCTGGAAGCTCTGAGAGAACCAGTAGTTCCAGATGGGGCTCCTGGCCTTGCCTCCATCCTCTTTGTAGCTTCCAGGTGACCTGACTCCCTCTTATTGCCCAGGTCTTCATGCCGTAGCTGCTGGTTGCCTAACCTTGAACAACTGGGGGAGGTAAGAACCAGATGTGGTTCCTACCGTGAGGGGCTCACAGCCTACCTAGAAAAACAGTCTGCATCTGAGAAAGGAGGCCAGTTCTCTAAGCTGAGACGTGAACCCAGCGGTACAAGGGAATAAAAAAGAAGGCATCAAGGACCTGGAGCTGGTTTTATTGCCAATATTGCTGTGTGACCTCAGGCCAGTCCTTGAACCTTTCCGGACCTCGGCTTCCTTGTCTGTAAGGAAGAGCACAGTCAAAGCCATCCTTGGAGCTTATTGAGTCCAGCGGCCCATTTTAGAGCTGGGCAAACTGAGGACAAAGCCTTGCCTAGGGGCGCAGGGTGAGTGACTACAAAGCCAGTGTCCAAACCAGTCTGCGTGTTCCAGTGGAATGACAGGTCTTATACTCCCCTCTGCCACCAGCCTCCTGAACAGATCCAGCCTCTCCAGAGGTTTCACTGGCTCCTGCCCTTAACCCCACAGCCCAGAGAAAGAGCCAAGAGCCCTGAGCCTGCTCCTCCCTCCTTGACAGCAGGTGGGAACTGTGTCTGAGGGCTACTCAGGCCAGGAGCCCCTTGGACCTCAGATTCTCTGACAGCCCTGGGACCTTAATGTCACTGAACCTTAGTGCCCATATTCGGTGGGGCCAGCAAACGGTCACTAAGTATCTACTGCATACAAGCACTGTCCGAGGGCCTGGAGTTGGAAAAACAGGCAGTCTTCCCACAGAGCTTGCTTGGGATGGGGAGAAACACACCCATTACTTCTGTAACTATGACAAAATATTTGGGTTCCAATAAGTACTATAAACATATATGCAGAGAAAGACATACAAAATACAATACATTCGGGGGAAAGACGTAAAGAAAACTGAAGATCCTGAGGCCATGGTCCCCTTGGGAGGGATGGGCTCTGCTTCCTGGCCTGGCAAAGCACTTTCTTGGATACTCACCCTCCCAGTCTTCACCCACCCCAAGGATGGTGGGCCATGACCCCCACCAAGGACACACAGCATAAGAGCCTTCTTCAGGAGGCCTCCCTGAATCTCCTGACTTCCTGCTGTCTACAATAAGCCCCATCTTCCCAGGGAGTCCACCTGTTCTCATTCTGTGAACCTCTGCCCTTGTTCCCTCCGCGGCCTTGCCCTGCCCTGCTCTTAGGGGCACAGGGGCTGAGGAGCTATTTCTGGACAGGGCCTGGGGTCTTCCAGACCAGAAAAGCATGTCTATCCTCCTTCCCCCTGAGTGGAGTTACCCCACAAGGTGTGAGGGCCAGCTGGGCCAGACCCCCTGTCATTGACCACAGGTGTCCCTCCCGCCATCAGAAGGTGTCAGAACTGCTGCCTGATAAGCCCTCACATGGCCCTTTGCTGGGCACCCTGGGCCTCACACAGTCCAACACACCAGGAAGCAAGCACTCCCCTGCACCCCGAGTGGTTCATACCCCACAGCCACCTTCAGTTAGAGACAAGTCCACTGATACTTCTGTGGAGAATTATTCTAGATACCATCAACTCATGCACCCCTTGCTACTTGGATTATCTCACTTTATAGAGGAGGAGATTGGCATTTAGAGGAGTCAGCCACGTGCCCAGGGATGAAGAGCTGGACCAGGCTTTGAACCCAGGCAGTACGGCTTCAGAGCCCATGGTCACTGCTGCAGGAGGCATCAAGAGTTGAGGCAGACCTCAGCCCATTCCCCTGCGCTCACAGTGCCCCCACCCTGCAGTCACTCAGCCTCAGACTAGAAACTCCCTAGTGTAGTCAGTCAGAGACTCTTATTATTATTTTTGTGAAGGTTTTTGCCCTAGGGCGCATGTACTCACTCGAGTGAAGATAGACGGTGAAAGGGAAAGTTAAAAATCACCTCCTAGGGGAGATGGCCATACCACAATCCCTTCTCCTCCATTAGCCTCCTGGGATTTTGGGGCATGCACACACATGTGCCTGGCATGATTTTCAAGCCACTAGGTGGGACTTGAACTGTGGTCAGCCATGTGGGAGTCCAGTGCTTTAACCACCACGTGATCTGCTGGCCCCTGTCAGTAAGTCTCTTCATCTGGGGATTCCCAGTGCCCAGCACAGGGCCTGGCCCATGGGAATGACGATATAAACCTGAATCTTAGGTGCTTCTGTAAGTACTTCAT